>OY726528.1:59319670-59695661 GCA_963383655.1 Bathymodiolus septemdierum | reverse complement strand
GTGTCTGTGGTCCGTACAGAACAGGGATAATTCAGTGTTCGAGTGTCTGTGGTCCGTACAGAACAGGGGATAATTCAGTGTTCGGTGTCTGTGGTCCGTACAGAACAGGGGATAATTCAGGTCGAGTGTCTGTGGTCCTCAGAGGAATCTAGTGACGAGGATGTGTCTGTGGTCCGTACAGAACAGGGGATAATTCAGTGTTCGAGTGTCTGTGGTCCGTACAGAACAGGGGATAATTCAGTGTCGAGTATAGTGTCTGTGGTCCGTACAGAACAGGGGATAATTCAGTGTTCGAGTGTCTGTGGTCCGTACAGAACAGGGGATAATTCAGTGTTCGAGTGTCTGTGGTCCGTACAGAACAGGGGATAATTCAGTGTTCGAGTGTCTGTGGTCCGTACAGAACAGGGGATAATTCAGTGTTCGAGTGTCTGTGGTCCGTACAGAACAGGGGATAATTCAGTGTTCGAGTGTCTGTGGTCCGTACAGAACAGGGGATAATTCAGTGTTCGAGTGTCTGTGGTCCGTACAGAACAGGGGATAATTCAGTGTTCGAGTGTCTGTGGTCCGTACAGAACAGGGGATAATTCAGTGTTCGAGTGTCTGTGGTCCGTACAGAACAGGGGATAATTCAGTGTTCGAGTGTCTGTGGTCCGTACAGAACAGGGGATAATTCAGTGTTCGAGTGTCTGTGGTCCGTACAGAACAGGGGATAATTCAGTGTTCGAGTGTCTGTGGTCCGTACAGAACAGGGGATAATTCAGTGTTCGAGTGTCTGTGGTCCGTACAGAACAGGGGATAATTCAGTGTTCGAGTGTCTGTGGTCCGTACAGAACAGGGGATAATTCAGTGTTCGAGTGTCTGTGGTCCGTACAGAACAGGGGATAATTCAGTGTTCGAGTGTCTGTGGTCCGTACAGAACAGGGGATAATTCAGTGTTCGAGTGTCTGTGGTCCGTACAGAACAGGGGATAATTCAGTGTTCGAGTGTCTGTGGTCCGTACAGAACAGGGGATAATTCAGTGTTCGAGTGTCTGTGGTCCGTACAGAACAGGGGATAATTCAGTGTTCGAGTGTCTGTGGTCCGTACAGAACAGGGGATAATTCAGTGTTCGAGTGTCTGTGGTCCGTACAGAACAGGGGATAATTCAGTGTTCGAGTGTCTGTGGTCCGTACAGAACAGGGGATAATTCAGTGTTCGAGTGTCTGTGGTCCGTACAGAACAGGGGATAATTCAGTGTTCGAGTGTCTGTGGTCCGTACAGAACAGGGGAGAATTCAGTGTTCGAGTGTCTGTGGTCCGTACAGAACAGGGGATAATTCAGTGTTCGAGTGTCTGTGGTCCGTACAGAACAGGGGATAATTCAGTGTTCGAGTGTCTGTGGTCCGTACAGAACAGGGGAGAATTCAGTGTTCGAGTGTCTGTGGTCCGTACAGAACAGGGGAGAATTCAGTGTTCGAGTGTCTGTGGTCCGTACAGAACAGGGGAGAATTCAGTGTTCGAGTGTCTGTGGTCCGTACAGAACAGGGGAGAATTCAGTGTTCGAGTGTCTGTGGTCCGTACAGAACAGGGGAGAATTCAGTGTTCGAGTGTCTGTGGTCCGTACAGAACAGGGGAGAATTCAGTGTTCGAGTGTCTGTGGTCCGTACAGAACAGGGGAGAATTCAGTGTTCGAGTGTCTGTGGTCCGTACAGAACAGGGGAGAATTCAGTGTTCGAGTGTCTGTGGTCCGTACAGAACAGGGGAGAATTCAGTGTTCGAGTGTCTGTGGTCCGTACAGAACAGGGGATAATTCAGTGTTCGAGTGTCTGTGGTCCGTACAGAACAGGGGAGAATTCAGTGTTCGAGTGTCTGTGGTCCGTACAGAACAGGGGATAATTCAGTGTTCGAGTGTCTGTGGTCCGTACAGAACAGGGGATAATTCAGTGTTCGAGTGTCTGTGGTCCGTACAGAACAGGGGATAATTCAGTGTTCGAGTGTCTGTGGTCCGTACAGAACAGGGGATAATTCAGTGTTCGAGTGTCTGTGGTCCGTACAGAACAGGGGAGAATTCAGTGTTCGAGTGTCTGTGGTCCGTACAGAACAGGGGATAATTCAGTGTTCGAGTGTCTGTGGTCCGTACAGAACAGGGGATAATTCAGTGTTCGAGTGTCTGTGGTCCGTACAGAACAGGGGAGAATTCAGTGTTCGAGTGTCTGTGGTCCGTACAGAACAGGGGATAATTCAGTGTTCGAGTGTCTGTGGTCCGTACAGAACAGGGGATAATTCAGTGTTCGAGTGTCTGTGGTCCGTACAGAACAGGGGATAATTCAGTGTTCGAGTGTCTGTGGTCCGTACAGAACAGGGGATAATTCAGTGTTCGAGTGTCTGTGGTCCGTACAGAACAGGGGATAATTCAGTGTTCGAGTGTCTGTGGTCCGTACAGAACAGGGGATAATTCAGTGTTCGAGTGTCTGTGGTCCGTACAGAACAGGGGATAATTCAGTGTTCGAGTGTCTGTGGTCCGTACAGAACAGGGGAGAATTCAGTGTTCGAGTGTCTGTGGTCCGTACAGAACAGGGGATAATTCAGTGTTCGAGTGTCTGTGGTCCGTACAGAACAGGGGATAATTCAGTGTTCGAGTGTCTGTGGTCCGTACAGAACAGGGGATAATTCAGTGTTCGAGTGTCTGTGGTCCGTACAGAACAGGGGATAATTCAGTGTTCGAGTGTCTGTGGTCCGTACAGAACAGGGGAGAATTCAGTGTTCGAGTGTCTGTGGTCCGTACAGAACAGGGGATAATTCAGTGTTCGAGTGTCTGTGGTCCGTACAGAACAGGGGAGAATTCAGTGTTCGAGTGTCTGTGGTCCGTACAGAACAGGGGATAATTCAGTGTTCGAGTGTCTGTGGTCCGTACAAAACAGGGGATAATTCAGTGTTCGAGTGTCTGTGGTCCGTACAGAACAGGGGATAATTCAGTGTTCGAGTGTCTGTGGTCCGTACAGAACAGGGGAGAATTCAGTGTTCGAGTGTCTGTGGTCTTTGTTCTTACTGTTGTGTACTTAGCGGAGAAGCAGTAAATACCTAATTTAGAGTCTTTGGTTTGACTAGTCCGGGATCGAATTCAGGATTTCAAGTTAGGGGGGGGGGAGCACTTAAAAAAAATTGCGCTGAGCGTAGGGAGGCGCGAAAAATTTTGGGGTATCTCGTGTGAAAAATCACGATTTTACGTCAAAAAATCATATTTTTCCAATTTTAGAGGTGCGACCCCCCCCCCCCCTGGATCCGCCCCTGCGTTCTACAGCACTGAACAAGCATAATATACCACCGAGGCGTATTTGGGTCACTAGTATTCCCTAATTTAACTGGACTGTTGATATGTTGTCACAACGCTATGCTTCCAGCAGAATTGTATTTTTCAAAGTTAAAATAACCAATAGGTAGAGCAAGAAGTCCCTTATTTAAAATTGGGAGTTCTCTGCATTTTGTTATGCTTATATATCGATGTCCGTGGCGGTTGTTCACATTCCTAATATCTTCTCGGAAACTATTGGAGCAAATTAAAACAAGCTGATTGCAGAAACTTGCGTACATACCGCACACTAAATCAAAATTTCGAATTGAAAAATATTAAAATTTTGTCAATGACTTCAAACAAGAATGACACACTTATCAAAATTTCGTATTAGTAATCACAAAAAAATCAATATCTTAAACAAGTTGTTATATTGTAAGCCTGTTATTTCTTCAGATTTAAGAATTTGTGAAAATGCTTTTCTGGCGACATTGAAGTACTCTTTCTAATTAATTGCTTGGTATCTGTGAGTTGATCAGCATTTCCCCAGGTGGCGGATAGAGGAGCCCTCTCGATAGGGGTTGTCATGTTATAATACAGAAAGCCCGCTATCCGTGGACCATAGTGGATAACGTGTTTGGAGAGTGCCACGCTCTCCACACGCTAAAGATCTCTTTTATAGATTTCGAAAAAAAAGAAAGAGCATTTTAGCCGCTACAAACGACTAAATTTTTCGTCCCTACCCAAATCACACGTTTTCCAGTGGCGGTAAAAATTCGTTGCCCCAGCTGGTTTATCCCTCCCTCATTTCTATATAGTTTCTATATATTGTTGAACTGTTTTCGTCCTGAATATAGTTGAAATGCTGCTCGTTGGACGTTAAGCAATAATCAATCAATCAATCTAATTAATTGCTATTCAGTATTACAATTTTGCTAGAAAACAACTATTTTCTAAACTAATAGTCAAATGAGAGTAGTCTCTTAATATTACAAGTATAAGTACATAAGCTTACTAAAAAGCTAGCTGATCAGTTAGCCAATAAACTGTAAAGTATTAGGACTTAAAGGTAGAAAATACAAATATTCTATCACTTCCATATGCCTAATGAAGTGGTCGTGATCGTATGGTAGTTGGATTTACAACTACCTATGCAATCAGTGCCTATCACCACTATAGTTGTGAGTTCGAACCCCGTTCATGGCGAGGTGTACTCGATACAACATTATGTGATAAAGTTTGTCAGTGACTTGGTCAGTGACTAGGTCGGTGGATTTCTCCTAGTACTCCGATCTCCTCCAGCAATAAAACTGACCTCCACGATATAGCTGAAATATTGTTGAAAGTGGCGTTAAACACCATAAACCTAATCCTAAACCAATGCCTAGTGGCTCAGAATAACTTAAATGGAAAATGAATTTACATGTTATGCTGACTTTAAATGACCGGACAAAGACCTATATTTCTCAGTACTTCAGTACTTTGATTTCGAACACGATCTAGATAAACATTGTTTTTATTTTATATTACGTAGAAAGATAAATACCCTATCACAAGCAGTGAAAGGTAGGTTTCTGTTCGCTTTTTGTTAAATAACAGAATTTGAATTTTTATCGTATATACAAATTGAACATATATTTCATGTTTGATAAAATTTCGCAGTTCTCTGCCTCTGGTACTTTACAATACGCGCGTTCTTCTGTACTGTAACCTTCACCCCGTAGCAAAAAGAAACGCCAAGCACCCTACTGTACATGGGAATTAAAGTAGGGCGTAAAATGTTGTACATTTTGCTTAAACTATTAAAATCCTAAAATATTTAGGCGTATATACATTGTTTGTTTACCATTGAGAATTTCATAACTATTATTATCGATCCGGGTTCCACTTCGAACATGAGTTTGCAATGCAATCATAATTTATATTACACAAACTAACAAATCCTTGGTTGTAGCATAAAACCTCGCCACGCGAGATAAAGCGAGAAAATACGATATCCTTTTTACTATATATGCAAATCCTTAACCACGCCCATCACCTTTAATTTATTGTAATTTTTCCGTAGATTTTTCTTATTTTATTTTTGGAAACTAATAATCGTCAAATGTCACTATAAATATCATATGTTAATCATATAATAAGTCCACACTTTTACGTGGGACTAGTCTAATGCATTGTAAAGGGAGTCCAAAAATGTGACCACTAATTGCGATAATCGTAATTTGAGTAACATTTTACGACTATTTATCGTATTTTACATGAAATATTACTCTGAATTTCTGTAAAATAGAATCATCTAAATTAAAATACGCAACAAGAAAATGGGAAAAATGTCATTTCCTCAAGTACGCAATTGAAATGAGAAAAAGCAATGACTGTCATCAAATTTGTGTTATCCTGATTGAAAATATGTATATTCAAAAGACTACAAGGGTAAAACATTTATGTTGGGACAATCAAACTCTTATTGGAATGTAATCAAGAATTTGATTTGCTGGACAAAAAAAATGAAATGACAGCTAGTAGCTCTTATACTAGTATATCGCCCCGTAGGTGCCTTTTGCAGTAAGATAATTTGGGTTAGGGATTATGGTGCTTAACGCCACTTTCAACAATATTTCAGTTATATTGGTGGAGGAAATCGGATTACCCTGAGAAAACCCCCGACCTGTCGCAAGTCACTGACAAAACAGTTTATCACATAATGTTGTATCGAGTACACCTCGCCAGAGCGGGAATCGAACTCACAACTTTAGTGGTGATATGCACTGATTGCACAGGTAGTTGTAAATCCAATTACCCCGTAATATAATTTGATATTTCTTGTATCTCTTACACATTTTATAAGTATTATCTTAAGATCACGACATTATTTTATTCATTGACAGACTTGTCAGAAGTAATTTATCATGAAAATATATTCCAAGGGGGGAGGGGGAGGGAGGGACATTTGGACAACGTAGATACAAATTTTTGTTTTAAAAATGGACAAATCTTATTTTGTAAAAAGAAAAGAAAAATAAAAAATAAAAATAACAAGAAACTCTCTGATTCAGACAAATAGTTCTGTGAAACTGATATCAAAATGCTCCAGTTTTTTAATTGGCAACATATTTGTTATGTTACGTGTTTTTCAACAGACAATCAACATTCCTATGGGTATCAACTGTGCACATCTTTTCAACAAATTCGCACGAGACAGTCGTCATACAGAGGCTTCTCAATAAAACGAAAACGAAAAGAAGCTAGCCCGATACTTTAAGTTCACGTTCCGCTATATAGATGATGTCCTTTCACTAAATAATTCTAGGTTTTGTGACAATGCTGATCGCATCTATGTCATTTAACTCGAAATAAAGGATATAGCTAGGCTTGCTTCAGACCTACTCACAGAAATTAACAAGAACGAAACTTTACGACAAAAGAGACGATCTCAATTTTCCCATCATGAACTTTCCATTTATATGTAGGAATATTCCAGCTGTGGTTGCATATGGAGTAAAAATCTATCAGTATGTATAGTTACAATATTGAACAGAGAACTTTACAATACATGGATGTTCGCCCTTACCATTGAAAAAACACGTTCCCCTGAAATTGAGACATTGTGGAAACGGACGTCCAAGGGTGATAACCTTCCTGAAATGGATATGAAAACGCTAAATTTTAAATATTTCGTTGTATCTGCAATACAATTCTTAAAACCCCCTAAACTTACGAATTCTGATTACCCCATTTGGTATATTCGAGCTTTTCTTACATAAAACAACACAAAATAGTAATCTATCAGAATTTTATAGCAATAACGCATGCGTGGAGGAAGGGCGTCCTGTTTTTGACAGAGCGATTCCAAAGCAAAATTTCACATTACAAAATCCATTTTTCATGATAATTTTTACATATTTTTGAATATCTCCAGTCACATTTTTGTATCCTATCAAAACCAAACGTGTACATTGTATTTTAAAGGAAATATCACCAAAAACAATCGGGTTTCTAATGCCGCCAGAAAAAGTCACATGACCACACCACAGGGCCTTGTCACTATCCAGGTAAATATACTATCAATGTATAAACATATACAAGGGCGGACATCTTTTTTTACCCCCGCTCGCTTCAAGTCGTGTTTGTTTTTTTAATTCCTTCTAATATATTCAAAACCCTGTTTGGTTCAACTCCCAAGACCTTATTCTTTTCAAAAAATATCATGACCCCCCCCCCCTCGACTACCTCTTGTGAAGGCGCAGCGGTCGTTTTTGTCAGGAATTCGCCTGAGTAGAGAACAACGTGGACCCAAAGTGAAAGTAACAGCGCCACCTATAAAAAAACGGAAGTTCAGAACTCTCGGGGTTTTACCATTCGATATTTGGTTTTCTCGCTAGTTATCGTGTTTCTAAGTATTCTGTTTCTGTTTCTTTTTTCTGCCATATGATTGCCTCCTTCATCATATTGAAGATTATGCAATTTTGATTTTTGTGCGGCATGCCCAATGAATAGTGAAGCCAAAGTTTAAATAAGTTTCCAAGTAGATGATAATATTAAGTAATAATAACCAAATTGAATTTACAATTAAAACTATATACAGTTGTCACTGTCTGGACTATAGGGACACGATCCTTGCCTTAAAGGCCTCAGGTGTGTCCAATTTAACAATGTCTGGAGCTAGTAGGTTCCAGTCTCGTACCGTTCTTGGAAAGAATGACATTTTCCTGGTGTCAATACGGGAGGATGGTATCTGGAATGACCTGTTGTGTGATTTTCTGGTTTTTCGGCCTGTTGGAATTAGCCTGTTTTCCTTGTTGATGGCTACAAGTTCTCTATCGATTTTATATAGCATCACAAGTCTAGCGTCCTTTCTTCTGTCTGCAAGTGGTTTCCATTTTAGTCTTTGTATGATGTTACTTACACTAGATCTATTTCTGTGATTGTTTGCTACATATCTAGCCGCTCTTCTCTGCACTGCCTCCACCTTGTTTATATCAGCTTGTGTATATGGATCCCAGACTGTATTAGCATATTCTACTAGTGGGCGTGCAAGAGTGAAATATGCTTGTTCTTTTATCCTGATAGATGGGATTTTCAGGTTTCTACGCAGAAAGCCAAGAATTTTATTTGCTTTGCTGATAATACAATTTATGTGCTGGTTCCATTGTAATTTGTTTGTGAACGTGAAGCCTAAATATTTGGCGGATGTAACTGACTCTAGCGTATGCCTGTGGAGTTGGTATTTGGCATCAATTATTTTCTTTTTGTTGGTTACTCTGAGTACTGTGCATTTATCAGGGTGGAATTTCATGCACCATTCATTTTCCCAATGTCCCAGCTTATCTAGATCTTTTTGTAGGGTTTCAGCATCGTTGTTATTGGATATTGTCAGGTACGCTATTGTGTCGTCGGCAAAGAGTCTTACTGTTGATGTTAGTCTTGATTGGAGGTCGTTTATGTAGTAGAGGAAGAGCCCTGGACCTAGGACGGAGCCTTGGGGAACTCCTGAGTCCACACTGACTGCCTCAGAGGTAGATCCATCAATTACTACAGATTGTTTTCTGTTTGCAAGCCAGTTTTGTATCAACCTGACTGATTTCCCTATGATACCATAATGCTGCAGTTTGTGTATGAGTAGGCTATGGTTGACTTTGTCAAAAGCCTTAGCAAAGTCCAATATGAGGATATCTGTTTGTTGGCCTTCTTGTAAGTTCTTGGAGATGTCATCCACGAATTCAATGAGTTGCGTTTCACAGGAGTGACCTTTTCGAAATCCATGTTGTAGCGGATACAGGATATTATTTTCTTCTCCATGTTTCATGATTTTACTGGCCAATATATGCTCCATAGTTTTACAACAGACTGATGTTAAGGATATTGGTCTGTAGTTTTCAGCTAACGTCTTTTAACCTTTTTTGTATACAGGCGAGACGTTTGCAATGCGCCAGTCATCCGGGACTACACCAGTGTCTAGTGATTTCTGGAATATAAGCTGCAGTAGTGGTGAAATATCTGTAGCTAGTTCTTTTAGAATCCTAGGTGATATGTTACCAGGTCCTGGTGCCTTGTATGGATTTAACTGCTTTAGTAATTTTGTAATACCGTTGCAGGTGATATCAAAAGATTTCATATTTGGATGATGTGTGGTTGTGGAGTTCATACGGTTTGAATTCAGGAATTCCTCAGTGCTATAGGATGTTTTCTCAGAGAAGGCCGATTTAAACTGGCGATTTAATATGTTTGATTTAGTAACTGGGTCACAGTACAGTTTACCATCCATTTTTAGTGATGAGATTCCAACTATGTCTTTACGTTTGTGTTTGATATATGTCCAGAACTTTTTCATCCCTGATCGTGGTTCGCTTTCATCTGGTGTTACTACATTTTCAATGTATTTCCAGTACGCCTGTCTGATTATCTTTTGAGTATGATGTTTGAGATTGTTATACTGTTCTTGGGTTTGATGGTCACCAGTTTTCTTCTTCTTTTTGAATAATCTGTGTAGTCTTTTGAGGTTTTTCTTGATGTCCCTGTTGATCCAAGATTGACGATCTTTGTCCTTGGAATTTTTTTGTGGTATGTGTTGTTTCGCTGACTTGCTGAGGGTTTGTTTGAAGAATTCCCACATGGTGTTTACATTGCAGTCAGGGTCTCTAAACATCTGAAGTAGTTGGTCTAGTATGCTGGTGATGTCATTCTTCATATTATTCCAATTTGTATAAGATACCGCGGGAAATAACAGACGAAATAATAAATTAAAGGAAATGGACAGCAATCAAGAAAAAGCCTTGAAAATGGCATTTATCATTCATTGTATGTACAAGTCAAAAATGTTCAGTTTTCACTACAAATCGTCCCGCTCGTTTAATGATGTTTGAATCTTAACGGTATTTTCCTTACCTCAAAGCTAAAACCACGAGAGTTCCGAACTTCCGGTTTTTTTTTAGGTGGCGCTGTTACTTTCACTTTGGGTCCATATATGTTTATACATTGATAGTATATTTACCTGGATAGTGACAAGGCCCTGTGACCACACGTACATCGACACATGACTTGAAACAAAACAAAACAAAAAAAAGTGTCAACATCCAGTCAAGCTTAGTAAATAGAGGTACTATCATCTTTACCTTACTTTATACCCACCTGTTAACTAACAAGGCTATTTCTGATTACCTGTGCCCTTTGGTAGCCGAAGGGACGAAGATTTAACACCTCAATCACACACTTGGCTCGAGCACACCAGAATTCAGGTATATATATATAGTATTTATCTCATTAATACATTATTAATATTTATTCAATATGAAACTAAACTGTACTATCTTTATCATTTCATGTATCTTACTAGTCCGAGATTCCTCTGTCGTCCGACGACATTATATATTATTGCTAGAGCCGTCGAACGTCAGAGCGCAATATATACGGAAAACAGCGGATTTGCTTCTCCAATTCTGGGTCAGCACATTTCCACGTTTCGTGGCTATCGGATTTTATTTTCTATCAGAAACCCTTATATAAATCGCTTCACCAATCATTTTTCTATTCATTCATAATCATCTTACCCTCAGAAAGTGGTTTTACACTCCATTACAGCACGATTTTGCCTTAGATCCTATGATTTCGACATTTGTCTTCCATTTTTCAAACATTTGTCACGTGACTACGAGAAAACTACGATTACCGCAATGTATCATGGGAGATGATTTGCATATAAACAAACAAACAAATATTTTTATTGCCAATCATAGGCGCCTGTTAAGGCAGAACAATTAACATAAAATTTAATACAGTTGATTATATTGATTGGTAATGATTTTAACAGCAAATTTAGTGAATTACAGATAACCATAAGAAAAAAAAATGTAGTACCTTGTCCAAAAACAAAAAGGGGGAACGTAACACATGCTCTTTCCGAAGCCCGTTGCCGTTGGTAACACTCTGCCATTGAATCTTTTCTTTCCAACACATTCTGTATTATTTCCTTCTGCTCTGCTTTGATCTGTAGATGGACTGTTTGTCCTGCAGAATACGCTTAAATGTAACGTCTTCCATGTGATTTGAATGTTGTTTACGTATGCAAATAATGCTCCAAATAATTTGGCACGCTGCATTAATTAGCTCCCATCATGCAATGCGTTGCTGTCATCATTCAGTTAGTATCGCGAGATCACGTGTGTAGATTCGAAAATGGAAGTCAAATGGCGGAATAATAGGATCTAAGGCAAAATCGTGCTGTAATGGAGTGTAACACCACTTTCTGAGGGTAAGATGGTTATGAATGAATAGAAAAATGATTGGTGAAGCGATTTATATAAGGGTTTCTGATAGTTAATAAAATCCGATAGCCACGCAACGTGGAAATATGCCGACCCAGAGCTGGTGAGGCAAATCCGCTGTTTTCCGTATATATTGCGCTCTGACGTTCGACGGCTCTAGCAATAATATATAATGTCGTCGGACGACAGAGGAATCTCGGACTAGTATCTTACTTGTTTGCCAACATGCAAAACTCAAATTAAACACCAATAAGAATGTAACTGCACCAACATGTAAATTCCAAAGCCATTTCACAAGTGTTGTTGGTTTAGCACTGAAAGTGAACAAAAGTAGACCTGTTCAAAAGTACTTATTCATACTTCTGCTAGCAAATGCATTTGATATAGAAACAAATCCTGTACCAAGATTTCCTTGTGGTGCCTGTACAAAAGCGGTCACATGGAAACATAAAGCAATTTGTTGTGATAGTTGTGATGTTTGGTTCCATATCAACTGCCAAGGTATCCATTCAAATGCTTACAGATTCTTGGATGCAAGTAATATATCATGGGAATGTATACAGTGCGGAATGCCAAATTTTTCAACGTCGCTATTTAACTCGACATATTCAATTGAACTAGAAAATCAGTACTCAAACCTTAGCAACTGCTCTGAATTGAGCAGCCCTGGTTTGCCAAAAGCAACATCATCTCCAAATAAAGAAACGAAATTGAAGCCAGATAAAAATGAACATAAGAAAAAAATTGGAAATCAAGTATGTAAACCTATCAAAATTATAAATATAAATTTTCAATCCATCTGTAATAAAAAATCAGACCTAGAAATTATTAACTCAGTTAAACCAGATATTATCATAGGGACTGAGACTTGGTTAGATAAGTCGATACCATCTACTGACTACTTTCCAAATAACATGTACAACATCTATAGAAATGACAGAGCACCAAACACAAAAGATAAAAGCCATGGTGGCGTATTATTAGCCATCACAAAAGATTTCATTAGCTCCGAAATAACGGACCTAAAAACAAACTGTGAAATAGTATGGGCTGAAATCAACATCACTGGTACAAAAAAAGATCTGTGTAGCCAGTTATTACCGCCCACCATCAGATGATGGCACAGCACTTGATCAGCTCAATATCTCATTAAGTAGATTAGACAAAACAAATTCTTCAAACATATGGGTTGGAGGAGACTTTAATCTAGGTAACATAGACTGGTCAATTCCTTCATTCATAACTGGAAAACCAGATGCAAAACAACACCACCAACTGCTTGATATAATTGCAGACCATAACTTACATCAAGTAACTGACAAACCAACACGAAATGAGAGAACATTAGATCTTCTACTTATGAACAATCCATCAAGCCTTAATAAATTATGCACTCTCCCTCCAATTGGGCTAGCAGACCATGACATCGTCTATGCTGAAATTGACACATGCTTAAAAAGAGTCAGAGAAACACCAAGAAAAGTAATGAAATACAAGGAAGCAAATTGGGATCAAATTAAAAAAGATCTGGAAAATACTTTAACAACCATAAATAACATATATGAAAAGAGTGATACAAACATACTCTGGAACACATTAAAAAATGACATAATTAATTCTATAGAATCAAACATCCCACATAAACTATTTACTTACAAACAAAGACTTCCCTGGATAAACAACAATTTACGCAAACTTATAAATAAAAAGAACAAATACCACAGGAAGAAAAACCAAAATCCTTCAATGTATAAAAAACTGAAACATACAGTACAAAAAGAACAACGCAAAGCTTACTGGAAATATATTGAGAACATCATATTTGACCTACCCATTAAAGACTCCGATCAACATCAGTACTCGGATTTTAAACCAAAAAAGCTTTTTAGCTACTTCAAAAGCATTAGAAAGGACAACTCGGGCATAAGCCCACTGAAAAAAGATGGTATACTCTATACTGATACAGTAGAAAAAACGAACATTCTTAACCAACAGTTCCAATCAGTATTTACACACGATCCACCACATGACATACCTGACAAAGGACCTAGTCCTCATCCTATAATGGAACAAATCCACATAAACGATAAAGGTGTACTGAACCTCTTAAACAACCTTAACCCTCACAAAGCATGCGGTCCAGACAACATAAACAGTAGAGTGATGAAAGACCTAAAAGATCAAGTTGCTCCAATCTTGACCAAAATATATACAAAATCAATAGAAACTGGCACCATACCCAAAGACTGGAAACACGCAAATGTTGCACCAGCATTCAAAAAGGGCGAAAGATACAAAGCAGAAAATTACAGACCAATATCACTAACATGCATCTGCTGTAAACTGATGGAACATATAATAACCAGCAACATTATGAAACACCTCGACTCAAACAATATTTTATATGATTTACAACATGGTTTCAGAAAAGCAAGATCATGTGAGTCGCAACTCCTTCCTTTCATACAAGAATTAAATGCCAGCAATAACAAAAACATACAGACTTGATTATTATGGATTTTGCCAAAGCCTTCGATAAAGTTTCCCACCGTAGATTACTATACAAACTGGAATATTACGAAATACAAACCCATACTCTAAACTGGATTCAGGCATTTTTATCAGATAGAACACAAACAGTAGTAATTGATGGAGTAACATCTAACACAGTGCCAGTAACATCAGGCGTTCCACAGGGTACAGTACTCGGTCCAATTCTTTTTCTAATTTATATCAATGACTTTCCGGAATATCTTACACACAGCAAACTAACACTCTTTGCAGATGACAGTATCATTTATAAAGAAATAACATGTCAGGACGACTGCAAGAAACTACAATCTGACCTTGATGCAGCTGCAAGGTGGGAAGCCGATTGGCTTATGACTTTCCACCCAGATAAATGTACAGTACTCACCATCACTCAAAAGAAAACACCCTTCAAACATGACTATATACTTCACAATCACATTCTCGAACCAGTAACTTCAGCAAAATACCTTGGAGTTACACTACAATCTAACCATAAATGGAACACCCACATCGACAATATCACTTCAAATGGAAATAAATCTCTCGGATACTTAAAAAGAAATTTACAGATATCAAACCCTGAAGTAAAATCTCGGGCATATCAAGCACTAGTGAGGCCAAAACTTGAATACAGCTGTAGTATCTGGGACCCTTATACACATGACAACATAAACAAACTAGAAATGGTTCAAAGACGAGCTGCTCGCTATGTTCAAAACAATTACCATAATACTAGCAGTGCCAACATTAGCTGAGCGCCGTCTTAAAACCAGATTGATCATGTTGTTTAAAATAACACACGCTTTAATTGCTATCCCAAACAACATACTGATCCCAACTGACAGAACTAGAAAATCACACAATCAGACATTTAGGCATATAACAACACAAAAAGATACATACAAATGGTCATTTTTTTCACACACTATAGTACAATGGAACATCTTACCACAGACAATTATCTCAAGTCCATCTATAGACTCTTTCAGAGAACAGCTAACACCCGCTGTTCTCTTAAACATTTAAATTTCAAATACAATTGTACATAGTTTTAAATTTTTTGTTTTGTTTTATTCACACTTTTGATTTCACTTTATGAAATTTATGTAAATATTTTTGTAAATACCCACGCATGCAACAGTACGTAATCTTCAACGTCTTGAAGGAGTATTGTATACCTAAAGAAGATATCTAGTTTCAGTAACCATAGTAATAAGCATATTTGTGTTGAAATGTGTTATATATTTGTCATAGATACACAAAGGGCTATATTGGCCGCGATCGTGAGGTAGTTTCTAGTTCCTATGTAATAAGTGCATATCACTGCCGTCGTGAGCTCGATTCCCGCTCCTGGTGAGATGTACTCAATACAACTCTATATGACCATATTTTTAGAAGTTATAGAACTAGGATATATTAATCATCAGAATAACTGAGAATAAATGTTTGTATTATAAAGGTAATAATTTTATAATTTCAGACTTTCGCGCAAAAATGAGTAACAGCGACTCTGGTAAGTATAGATAAGTATATAACTTATTTAACTTTGCATTTATGAAGACACATCGGCTTTTATTATAAAACAAAGTGTATCAATAAGAAATAAGGGTAATAACAAAATTACCGAACTCCGAGCATTCTTACAAAGGGAAAGTCAAAATTCATAAGTATATAAACAGACAAAATCAATCAACAACCGGAAAACTGTGAAAACCGTAATGACCCCGACTTAGTACAGACATTTCTAAAGAAAGGAAATGGATGTAAATAAACATGAGTGGCTGTCCAATTTTACACCAAGAAATAAACAAAGTACAAGAAAAGCACTTTTATTACTGTTCTTTATTGCACAGTCACAGATGGGTCTTCAATAAATGTTATGACCATATAACTGATACATTAAAAGGAATGCGAAACCGTTCCACATGTACAGTGAAACCACACATGTACAATGAAACCACACATGTACAGTGAAACCACACATGTACAGTGAAACCACACATGTACAGTGAAACCACACATGTATAGTGAAACCACACATGTATAGTGAAACCACACATGTACAGTGAAACCACACATGTACAGTGAAACCACACATGTACAGTGAAACCACACATGTACAGTGAAACCACACATGTACAGTGAAACCACACATGTACAGTGAAACCACACATGTACAGTGAAACCACACATGTATAGTGAAACCACACATGTATAGTGAAACCACACATGTACAGTGAAACCACACATGTACAGTGAAATCACACATGTATAGTGAAACCACACATGTACAGTGAAACCACACATGTACAGTGAAATCACACATGTATAGTGAAACCACACATGTACAATGAAACCACACATGTACAGTGAAATCACACATGTATAGTGAAGCCACACATGTACAGTGAAACCACACATATACAGTGTTTTTCATTTTATGATCTATTGCAGATTACCAGTTCAAGCTGCCATTTGAAGCTACAAATCAAATGGTCAACGATTACCATGAAAACGGATATCTGATAATAAGGTTGGTATTTCTAATACTAGTATTCACTGCAAATCATCATTATTAGACTATAGGTACATTTTGTATTTGATTACATATAGGGCCCGGGTGGCTCAATGAGTTAGGTAGTTGTAGGGCCCGGGTTGCTCAATGAGTTAGGTAGTTGGTTTACCTAACAACTCATACAAGCCTATCAACAATACGGCGTGGGTTCACGCCCTGCTTTGTAAATTACAAAAAAGGGTGCACTCGACTCACAGTCACAAGTGATAAAGTTTACTAGTTGCTTGCCCATGGTCGGTGGTTCTTTCCGGGTACTCCGGCTTCTTCCACCACTAAAACTGGTCACCATGATATAGCTGAAATATTGCTGAAAGTGGCGTTAAAACACCAAAATTCAATCAATTATATAAATACAGAGTTGGGGTTTGATTAGTCTGAGATTCATCTGCCGTCCGACAGCTTTTTGTTCGACTTGCTGGAGCCGTGGGACGTCAGAGCGCTCTCCATAAGGAAAACAGCGGATTTGCCGCAGCAACTCTGCATCAGCACATTTCCACGTTTCGTGGCTATCGAATTTTATTTTCTATCCGAAACCTTTATATAAATTGCTTCACTAATCATTTTTCTATTCATTCATAACCATCTTACCCTCAGAAAGTGGTGTTACACTCCATTACAGCATGATTTTGCCTTAGATCTTATGATTTCGTCACGGCTCCAGCAAGTCGAACAAAAAGCCGTCGGATGGCAGAGGAATCTCGGACTAGAGTATGATATGTCCTGAAATACATTTGTGATAGTAATAAACTTGGGGACTGACCATTTTATTGTTAGACCAAGCCAAGTATTTTTTTAGCAGGTAGCAAAAATCATATTATTTTTTACTTGAAAAATCACCAATATACATTCTAAATAACTGTATGAAGAGTCTGAAGATACCAAAGGGTAATCAGAGTCCGTAAATCGAATCTACAAAACATACACATAAAACTAAAGATCGAGTAACAGGAACCCCACTAAAAACCGGGTGTGAACTCATACTCTGAAAGGGTAAGCAGTTCCTGCTCCACTAGTGGCACCCATCGTGTTAATCTAGTTACAAACCCGGTGATATGTCATGAATGAGGAAAGGATGGGAAGTGTTTAGTGTGTAATAAGATTGAATTTAGTATTTTTGTTTTCTATAAATTTAAACAGGAATATGTTTGACAAAGAAGAAATTGATAACATTGAAAAGTGTGTAACAGGAAAGACTTTTATGAGGAATCATTATGAGGTAGGGTACATTATGGAAAATTATTATGAAATAGTGTACATTATGGAAAATTATTATGAGGCAGTGTACATTATGGAAAACCATTATTAGGTAGCCTCAGGTAGGGTACATTATGGAAAATCATTATGAGGTAGGAGACCATTATGAGGTATGGTACATTATGGGAAATTATTATGAGGTAGGGTACATTATGGGAGATCATTATGAGGTAGGGTACATTATGGGAATTTAATATGAGGTAGGGTACATTATGAGGTAGGGTACATTATGAGGTAGGGTACATTATGGAAATTTATTATGAGGCAGTGTACATTATGAGAAATCATTATGAGGCAGGGTACATTATGGGAGATCATTATGAGGTAGGGTACATTATGGGAAATTAATATGAGGTAGGGTACATTATGGGGAATCATTATGAGGTAGGGTACATTATGGAAATTTATTATGAGGTAGGGTACATTATGGAAATTCATTATGAGGTAGGGTACATTATGGGAGATCATTATGAGGTAGGGTACATTATGGGAGATCATTATGAGGTAGGGTACATTATGGAGAATTCTTGTGAGGTAGGGTACATTATGGAGAATTCATTATGAGGTAGGATACATTATGGAAAATTATGAGGTAGGGTGCATTATGGAAAATTATTATGAGGTAGGGTACCTTATGGAGAATAATGTTGAGGTAGTGTACATTCTGTAAAATTATTCTGAGGTAGGGTGCATTATGGAAAATTATTATGAAGTAGGGTACATTATGGAGAATCACTATGAGGTAGTGTACATTATGGAAAATCATTATGAGGTAGTGCACATTATGGAAAATTATTATGAAGCAGTGTACATTATCAAGAAGGGTACATTATGGAAAACCATTATGAGGTAGGGTACATTATGGAAAACCATTATGAGGTAGGGTACATTATGGAAAACCATTATGAGGTAGGGTACATTATGGAAAATCATTATGAGGTAGGGTACAGTATGGAAAATCATTATGAGGTAGGGTATATTATGGAAATCATTATGAGGTAGGGTACATTATGGGAAATTATCATGAAAGTAGGGTACATTATGGAAAATCATTATGAGGTAGGGTACATTATGGAAAATCATTATGAGGAAGGGTCCATTATGGAAAACTATTATGAGATAGGGTACATTATGGAAATTATTATGAGGAAGGATACATGGTGAAAACCATTACGAGGCTAGATACATTATGAAAATCATGAGACAGGGTACATTCTGGAAATCATGAGACAGGGTACATTCTGGAAAAAAATGATGACTTATGGTACATTATGTTTACAGAAAATCGATTTTTTTTTTAGTAATTGGCATATTGTTTATGCTTGTTTAACAGTTAGAAGAAAAAGAAAATAAGATAGTAAGAGTAGTATGGAGACATCCAGGTGATGATGTCACTGGCATGGCTGCTAGGTCGGAAAAAATCGTCAATACATGCGAAAAGGTAAATATATAAACGTACCTCTTACAGAATCCTTTTGAAAATTGCTCTAGATCATATGGAACTTATATAAGACATTGTCATTACTTTTTTTTACCAATATGACAGATTTTATTCTACATGTGTATATATTATCTTGTTACAATTCTTCTTCAGAGTCAAAGTTCCTCTGAAGTATCCCTGTCATTACCTTGGGTTCATCGTCGTCCATAATATTTTCGTATTGCAATCCATTTCTCTCCATTTTTCCCCCCTTTGGTATCTTCACACTTCTTGCATTGTAAGAGTGTTCTTTGCAGGCACCATGTTTAAAGTTTGTGCTTATTTGTTGATCGAAAATCCAAGATTGCCAATGTTCAACACAGGAAAAATTTTTAACATACGAACCAATGGCAAATGATATTATTTTCTATTTTGTGTGAATCGGAAATTCAAGATGGCCAACATCACAGAGTTTTATCATAGATCCAAATGGGAATATGAATAAAAGGCTTTTTGTCAGAAACTACAAACTTGCCGGCCCAATTTAAGAGACATACAAATTGGAAGACCATTTAGCGAGAGGGCACATTAAAAATAGTGCCGGATTTACCTATAGGCTCAATAGGCTGAAGCCTAGGGCCTCCGGTCAAGGTGTATAATATTTTGAACACTGTTATTGGACTTTCACACTTATGCTGTCATAGCGTACTGTACTTTCTAAACAACCCTTCAGTAATATTTCTTACACTGTTGCACTCCATTTCAGAATACTGCAGAATGTTAAACACCCCTCATCAACTTCCCCTTTATTGAAATTGATTAAGCACACTTGCATCTTCCTCCAGTCGTGAAGGTGGAGAATTGGGAGGGGCCTCACAAGTGGAATGTCTAGGGCCTCTCTTTATCTAAATCCAGCACTGATTAAATATAATTCTTACTCGTTATCTACTGGAAAAAACAGCTGAGTGTATTGAAATACCAGTTTTTGGTAACAAATTTTAATATGTGTCACTGTACATGTACTAATACATTACATACATCATTACAGCTGCTGGGAGGTGAAGTGTATCATTACCATTCAAAATTGATCCTTAAAGATCCGAAGATATCAGGACCAATTTACTGGCACCAGGATTATGGGTAATGAACATTTTTAAGTTCACATTAATCATCAGGCATGTAAGGACAGTAAATTTTGTGTAGGAAGGGGAAGAACATTGCCTCCTCTTCCGTTATGACAAAATAAACCTAAAGATATATTTGATTCATATTATCAACTTTTAATTGTATAATTTAACCAAGTAACTAAGAACAATGTAAATATTTATATTATATAATACAGCGATACAAGCATTGATTGTTACATGAATATCGGCTAAATTGTCTTGCCTCCTCCAAACTTACTAACCTCTAACATGTTCTTTCGTATGTTTACATGGTCATACCAAAAAATAACAATCATGTAAAGAGGTAATAAATAAAATAACGGCATGTTTAATACGTTGATATATAAGGCAGCAGTGATAGGAAACATGAGTACAGCACTTTAATATCTTAAAGTATTGGTCAATTGTTAGTCACTTTTGGGATGTGATGTTCGAGTGGTTAAAGCGGTGGATCATCTATATTAATCGCCAATAACATATAGATTCACTCCGAGCTCATCTTGATGTCTACTCGACTCGCACTCTAATTGAGAAGTGTACCATTTCACAAAGCACCCAAAAGACGTACATACGTACACAAAGCATCGTAATCAATTGCATGCAAGTCCTTCGGCAATATTGTGATAGGGTGCCCTGGTACATTAAATTGTCTTTGCTTATGCTGTGATTTCCTCCACATCACTAAGCCTATTGCCCACAATGCATCAGAACAATGGCTACAACCGGTTATATATAAAACAAACATTCAATCAAGTCATTTAAAGTCAATATTTGTATAATTAGTATATTACATGGAAACAAGTTACAAACTGTTGGTTGGGTTAGCAATAACTATAAATGTGTACATTTGTAATATGTGCAAGTGATTTTAATGCCATCTTGTTTTCTATAATACAAGTCAAATTAACGCCATCTTTTATTCTATTCAATAGGTACTGGTATCATTATGGTAATCTGTTCCCTGATTTGTTGACGGTATTTGTTGCAGTCGATCCAAGTAAAAAAGTGAATGGTTGTTTAGAGGTAATTTAATGGAAGGTTTAATCACATACTGGAACAAAAAAGTGTGTTTCTTTTCTGTTTATCTTTGGTTAATATCATGTCGTATATTGATCGTGGGTTCGAGCCCCTGTCGGGTCAAACCAAAGACTATAAAATTGGTATGTGTTGCTTCTCTGCAAAACACGCAGCATTAAGGAGAAAGAGCAAATACTGGTTGTCTCGGATTCAGAGTGGGGGCGACATGTCTATCCGGGGCTGTTGTTTCAGTGGGCTAGCACTATTAAAATCCAACTAAGCAAGTTCGTGTGTACAAAGTGGACTTCATCATCATTGAAAATTAACTTGTTGGTGCTAAACAACAATCACTCAGTCGTATATTCTTTATGACAGTAGTTACTGTGAATTCATTTACATTTGTGGATATCAATTTTCGTGGTTTGAGTAAAAATTGTATTTTTGTGAAATCCATGCTATGGTCTGTACATAAACGTGGTGGCAATAATTCGTTGATTCTTAATTTCGTTGTTAGATTCTATCCACGAATATTGGTGGAGGAAACCAGACTACACCCGCCATGAGCGGTATTTGAATGCCATGAAGACGAGAACTAAATAGCGACCATAAATAACAAGAATTCTAATATGGCGTATTTCATTGACTATATATGCAATGCAGTGATAAAATTCCCGATAGAATTTCATGCGTATTGTCGGACACCTTATGGACAGAAATCCCAAGTGATTTCATGTATTTATACAGGAACGTGGTGCATACACACATTAAAATGTTCGCTTTGTTTCTTTACATATTCCTTTTTGCCCGGAACAAATACTAAAGATAACCATATGTCGACTTTGACTTGTAAATTGTCATCTTCCGGTGACAGATAAAAGAATTAAAAAGTAGATATCTAATTTAGTGTGCACCACACGTTTCTGGAATAACCTTCATCAGGTATGCTAAATAACCATCATCAGGTACGCTCAATAATCTTCATCAGGTACGCTCAATAACCTTCATCAGGTATGCTAAATAACCTTCATCAGGTACGCTCAATAACCTTCATCAGGTACGCTCAATAACCTTCATCAGGTATGCTAAATAACCTTCATCAGGAATGCTCAATAACCTTTCATCAGGTTTGCTAAATAAACTTCATCAGGTACGCTCAATAACCTTCATCAGGTATGCTCAATAACCTTCATCAGGTATGCTAAATAACCTTCATCAGGTACGCTCAATAACCTTCATCAGGTATGCTAAATAACCTTCATAAGGTACGCTCAATAATCTTCATCAGGTACGCTAAATAACCTTCATCAGGTACGCTCAATAACCTTCATCAGGTATGCTAAATAACCTTCATCAGGTACGCTCAATAACCTTCATCAGGTACGCTCAATAATCTTCATCATGTATGCTAAATAACCTTCATCAGGTACGCTCAATAACCTTCATCAAGTATGCTAAATAACCTTCATCAGGTACGCTCAATAACCTTCATCAGGTATGCTAAATAACCTTCATCAGGTACGCTCAATAACCTTCATCAGGTACGCTCAATAACCTTCATCAGGTACACTCAATAATCTTCATCAGGTACGCTCAATAACCTTCATCAGGTACGCTCAATAACCTTCATCATGTATGCTAAATAACCTTCATCAGGTACGCTCAATAACCTTCATCAGGTATGCTAAATAACCTTCATCAGGTATGCTCAATAACCTTCATCAGGTACGCTCAATAACCTTCATCAGGTATGCTAAATAACCTTCATCAGGTATGCTCAATAACCTTCATCAGGTATGCTAAATAACCTTCATCAGGTACGCTCAATAACCTTCATCAGGTACGCTCAATAACCTTCATCAGGTACGCTCAATAATCTTCATCAGGTACGCTCAATAACCTTCATCAGGTACGCTCAATAACCTTCATCAGGTACGCTCAATAACCTTCATCAGGTATGCTAAATAACCTTCAGCAGGTACGCTCAATAACCTTCATCAGGTACGCTCAATAACCTTCATCAGGTATGCTCAATAATCTTCATCAGGTATGCTCAATAACCTTCATCAGGTATGCTCAATAACCTTCATCAGGTACGCTCAATAACCTTCATCACGTATGCTAAATAACCTTCATCAGGTACGCTCAATAACCTTCATCAGGTATGCTCAATAACCTTCATTAGGTACGCTCAATAATCTTCATCAGGTATGCTCAATAACCTTCATCAGGTATGCTCAATAACCTTCATCAGGTACGCTCAATAACCTTCATCAGGTACGCTCAATAATCTTCATCAGGTACACTCAATAACCTTCATCAGGTACGCTCAATAACCTTCATCAGGTACGCTCAATAACCTTCATCAGGTATGCTAAATAACCTTCATCAGGTATGCTCAATAACCCTCATCAGATATGCTCAATAACCCTCATCAGGTATGCTCAATAACCTTCATCAGGTACGCTTAATAACCTTCATCAGGTACGCTCAATAACCTTCATCAGGTACGCTCAATAATCTTCATCAGGTATGCTCAATAACCCTCATCAGGTATGCTCAATAACCTTCATCAGGTACGCTCAATAACCTTCATCAGGTACGCTCAATAATCTTCATCAGATACACTCAATAACCTTCATCAGGTATGCTCAATAACCTTCATCAGGTATGCTCAATAACCTTCATCAGGTACGCTCAATAATCTTCATCAGGTATGCTCAATAACCCTCATCAGGTATGCTCAATAACCTTCATCAGGTATGCTCAATAACCTTCATCAGGTACGCTCAATAACCTTCGTCAGGTACGATCAATATCGAAATATTGGGAAGCCAAATAATTTAAACTTGTCTTACAAATTCTTGATTATTTACGCCTTTTGTTGATTCCATTAATTTTATTGTAAATCTTAAAATAGGTTTTAAAAGGATCAAACAAATGTGGACGAATGGAACATCATGTGCTGGATGGACAGAATCAAATAAAAGAAGTCGACCGACTGGATGCAATCAAAGAAAGATTACCTCACGTTTATGCTGAAATGGAACAAGGTAATAATACCTTAATTTGCCAATAGGGATACAATGTAGATATCTAGGTTGGGAGGACTCATGTCTTGTGTAGGTTAGGGGCCGACCATTTAACTTGAAGGAGGGGGGTTATGGTTTTTTGTTTTGTTCAGAATTTTTTTTTCGGACAACAAGAGTTAGAATATGTATTTTTTTTGTCGCGCAAAGTGCAGAATTTTTTTTCCACAATTTAACATTAGGTTATATGACAAAAACTCTGAATCAGATTATTTTTTTTTCCTCCACCAAAATCAAAATATTTTTTTCAGCAACATTGGGAATCAGAATATTTTTTTAGAAAAAAACATACCCCCCCCCCCCCCTTCAAGTTAAATGGTCGTTCCCTTATGTGTGTTTGTTTGCATATGGTGGTGTCCAACACATATTATGTAGTGTTTTTGTTTTGTTTTTCTTCGTCTTGTGTACCCAATGTTGCCAGTTTATTTAGTGCTTACAACACGTTTTTTCTAGAATACATTTTTGTAACCTTCGTCAAAAGATCGGAAAGCGAAATAATTTAAAAGTCTTTAGAAGCTTGTAATCCAGAGGGCCTATGGAAAATACATATACAGTCGAACCTGCTCATGCAGTCACCTCTATTTAGCAGTCACCTGTATTAAAAGGTCACCTTTTCTTTGTCCAACCATAGAAAATTTCATTTGAATTGAACCTCTTTTAAGAGGTCACCTGTCTTAAAAGGCAATTTTTTTCTTTGTCCCAGAGGTGACCTCTTAATACAGGTCTGACTGCACAGTTAGGGAACGAAAAATGAACTAGAACGCTTACAGACAGCACCATACAAATTTATCTAGGTCACAACAAAGATGGAACAAGACGAGAGAGCTTCCATAATGTTGCATTTCATTTGTGTGTTATTATTTAGTTGTACTAATATGGGGCAGTCGTGGGCGTGATCTTATGGTAGTTATATTTAATACTACCTTATGCAATTAGTACCTATCGCCACTAAAGTTGTGAGTTCGAATCCAATTTAGGTGAGATGTACAGGATACAATTTTATGTGATAAAGTTTGTCAGTGACTTGCGGCAGGTTGGAGGTTTTTTTTTTGTTAGTGACTTGCTGCAGGTCAGTGGTTTTCTGCAGGTTCTCCGGTTTCCTACACCAATAAAACTGACCGCCACGATATAACTGAAATATTGTTAAAAGTGGTGTTAAACCGCTAGTTGTACTAATAACTGCAGGATATACTAACAGCACCATTTTTTCTTTGGCAGGTGACGTTCTTTTTCTCCACTCCAATACATTACATTACAGTAGTCCTAATCGTAGTGAAATGAGAAGGTTGGCGTTCCTGATGTGTTACAACAAGGCATCCAACGATCCAATCATGGAGCATCATCACGCTCCCTATACCCCACTGAAGAAGGTAGGTGAAACAAGTCTTCAATCAAGTGTAACCACAGTGGTGGTGTAATGGTTAGCGTGATCTTCTCGAGTGCAGTAGATTGTGAGTTCAGGCCCTGTGGTCGGCTCAAACCAAAGACTATAACATTGGAATTTGTTGCTTCCCTGCTAAGCACGCAGCATTAAGGAGAAAGGGCAAAGACTGTTGGCTTGGAATCAGGATAATGTGTCAGAGTGGAGCGACATGTCTATCCAGTGAGCTAGTACTATAAAAAGCCAATTAAACAGATTGGTCTAGTACAAAGCGGACCTCATCATCATCTCATTGAAATTTAACTTGTTCTCGCAATGATATAGCTGAAAAATTGCTGAGTTGGCGTTAAGCAACAATTACTCACTCAATCAAGTGCTATAGGATTTGTTTGTTAACCGAATAAATATGTGGGAAATTAGCTTACAATTAATAAAATATTAAGCATCATAAAATAATTTCCTTCCTTTATCAGATGTCAAAAACAAATGTGGTACACATGTGAGGTGCCGTATATGCCAATGTGGTACACATGTGAGGTATATGCCA
The DNA here is from genome assembly GCA_963383655.1 of Bathymodiolus septemdierum. Lineage (NCBI taxonomy): Eukaryota > Metazoa > Mollusca > Bivalvia > Mytilida > Modiolidae > Bathymodiolus > Bathymodiolus septemdierum. The sequence goes on along the minus strand of OY726528.1, from coordinate 59,669,152 downwards.
AATATATAGTCAATTAATTTTATCTTATAAAAAATGAAATTATATTCTATTTTTAATCCCTTGGTATTCAACCCATTTTCTTTGAATCTTTTCTTTGAAGCCCGTTATTTTCCACGCTTAGAAATAAAACTTGTGTGCAAAAGTTTCAAACTTTCTCAGTATTTTTTTCCTTGGTTAATTAGTTAAAATACATTTATTAAATTTAGAAAATATTACTTTGAACATTGATGTAGAGTTAGGGTTATGGTGTTTAATGCCACTTTTAACAATATTTCAGTTATATCGTGGCAGTCAATGTTATTGGTGGAGGAAACCGGTGTACCTGGAGAAAACAGTCGACCTGCTGCAAGTCACTGACAAACTTTATCACATAATGTAGTATCATGTACACCTCGCCTGAGTTGGATTCACAACGTTAGAGGTGATAGGCACCGATTGCATAGCACATTGGTGTACTTATATTTCCTTCAATATTTCCTCATGATTTAGATTTGTTCGTCTATTTCTATTTTCACCACCGGTGTTTCACATCTTCAATTTGATATTTTTAGAAATTATTTCTCCCTTTTCAGGTTCCTGATTCAGCAATAAAGGAGTGCAAGAATTATACACAGTTGTCAGGAAAGGATTTTATCCATCCAACAAAAAACAAGACACTTATTGGTTTGAAGGACCAGTCACATTAAATGTGCAGTTTGTTTTTTAATCAGATAACCATATACACAGAAGTCTATATTTTGGATCTCTCAGATCAACATCAAATTCGTCAAACATTCAAACAGTCCACCTTCATTGTGGCAAAGTCTGTATCGATGATTTTACTCAAATAATCAGGTTGTCCGGAATAAACCAAACTTAAAGTCACTTCAAACAGACCTAAATTTTACTCGATGGTATCCATGGAAATTACTTATCCAGTTTCGAAATAATGAATATCGACTTTTTTATTTATTTATTTGGAGTTAATTTATGAATTGTTTCTAAATTATGAATACTATCCGAGATTCAAAAACTCCATCAAATTAACCAATGATCACCAAATCCCATTTGATTTTTGTTTTCACGTAAATGTTGTTTGCACTGGATAACATTTTAAAATTTAAGACTAAATGATCCCAGAACATATTTCCTTGCATAGAGAATTTAAAACTAAATGGCCCCAGAGAATATTTGCTGTATAGAGAATTTAAAACTAAATGATCCCAGAACATATTTCCTGTATAGAGAATTTAAAATTAAATGGTCCCAGAACATGCTTCTGGTGTGTAGAAATCGCTATTGTGATGATCTTCTGTTTTAAAAGATTTCATTTCAATAAAATGTTTGATTTATATTTAAGACTTTCTTCTACAAATCAATGGAACACATGTATCCTCTGAAGAGGATTGGGATCATTGTGGTCGTGATCGCATAGTAGTTGGATTTACAACTACCTGTGGAAGCAGTGTCTATCACCACTAAATTAGTGAGTTCGAATCCAGCTCAAGGCAAAATGCACAACATTTTGTGATAAAGTTTGTAAATGACCAATAAAACTGACTGCCATGATATAACTGTACTATTGTTGAAAGTGGCATTAAACACCATAAACCCAAACCAAAGAGTATCTTGTAAGAATTAGCAAGTTGCTTTTTTCTCAGATTTTTTCCACTAATAAAAATGGTCGTCAGTGTGTAACTGAAATATTGATGAAAGTGGCATCAAACATCCATGAAAAGAAAAGTTTCAAGATAACAAGAGGTAATCAGAAGCCAGAAGGACAGACAATACAATGGCCAGAAGGACAGACAATATAATGACCAGAAAGACAGACAATACAATGGCCAGAAGGACAGACAATACAATGGCCAGAAAGACAGACAATACAATGGCCAGAAGGACAGACAATACAATGGCCAGAAGGACAAACAATACAATGGCCAGAAGGACAGACAGACAATACAATGGCCAAAAGAAAAATGACAAGAAGATAAACAACACACTACACAGAATACTTAAGATTTTGCAACACGAACCCCACAACCTGGGTGTACACTCATGTCCTCTGGAAGGGTAAGCAGTTCCTGCTCCAGTAGTGGCAACCGTCGTGCTATTTTAATATTACCAATGTCTTTATACACATTTGTTATGTGTTAGGTTTATTTTAAGTTAAGAACGAAATGGATGACAACTAATATGACTTTGATTACAGTCACACAAAAAAGTTTAATACATCTGTGACACTACCAAAACACGTTTTATTCAATGTTTACTAGATACAGAACTGTATAATACTAGACAAATTGGGATGAGTAATATATTAACTATTGAAGATCTAGAATCTACAGAGATATTGTGTGGAGGCTTCTGTATATTTGCTTTTGACTTTTCAAAAACAATTTCCATTGAAAAATTCACCTCCTTTTTAAAATCACAGATGATGAAAGGAATTAAAAATTCAGGAAAATCATTTAGACTTTCATATCCAATAAAATCTAATACATCTCCATGGAAACATGGGTGGAGTCTTGCAATATTGACAGAATATCTACACCAATCAGAACATGTTTTAAATGGAGTACATGCCTGAATAATGTTTTGAATAATTGGATTGGCTGTTGCATCCCTACCTTGTAACAAATGTTGTACATGACAACCTTCTATTACAGTGTCCGAATTCTGATTCCATAATAAACACAAAGAAATTGTTTTCCAGTTTGTACAATATAAATCTTTTAAATTCCTCTTGGGAAAATAAGTCAGAAATCCTAAGCACATTTCATCAGAAGTGGAATTTCCAAATCTGACATTTTCTGATCTATTCATTGTAGAATATACACATGTTGTCTTTATTTGATCTCCTGGTAATACTTTGATCGGTTTTTGAAAACTGAAAAATGGAAAGCATACATTTCAGGCATCAAATGTCCATTTATCATGGAAAGCACACATTTCAGTCATCAAATGTCCATTTATCATGGAAAGCACACATTTCAGTCATCAAATGTCCATTTATCATGGATAATATGAACATTGTATTAGTTACGAGAGGCATATTTGTTGCTCATCTTTTTAGTTTTTTTGTGTTGTCCTATTGTGTGTCTGGGTTCTGTATTGTGACGTCCATTACGATTTACGCATGGAAACGATGTTCGGTTCGCCTTTGCCTTCAGTGTTTTGTGGGAGTGCTTATGTCTTTTTTACATTATTTTTGTTTGTTTACATATAGTGGCGTCCAACACATACTGTGTTGTGTTTTTGTTTTGTTTTGTCTTCGTCTTGTGTACCCTATGTTTCCAGTTTCTCTGGATTGTCCATTTTTGATTGCCCCTTCGGTATTCTCCAACGTTTATTTGTTAATCATATGAATTATCAAAAGAAATGAATTGGATAGTATCGGTGACAATATAACCAACTTCTAATATGGTAAATCTCAAATTAAAAAGAAATGCATAGAAAAATTGAAGATAAAATAAACAGCAAAACTGGATGGAAATCTTTAAGGTCATGGCAGGGTTAGATATAGTAACGGTATATCTCTTCTCTTAATAAATCTAGTTGGTTTTGTTTGGTATATTGAACTCCCTACCCCTATTCATGGTATGTCAAACCCCCTCCCCATTTAATATCAAACCCCCTACCCCTGGTATATTGAACTTACACATGGTATATCAGACCCCCTGTTTATGGTATTTTGAAACCCCTACTCATGGCATAGCGAACCCTCTACCCATGGTATATCAAACCCCCCACCCATGGTATATTGTACTCCCTATCCATGGTATATGAAACCCCCTGTTTGTGGTATTTTCACCCCCTCCCCATGGTATATCAAACCCCCTAAACATGGCATATCGAACCCCTACCCATGGTATATAAAACCCCCTATCCATGGTATATCGAACATCAGACCCATGGTATATTGAATGCCCTACCCACAGTAAATTGAACCCCCCTCTTATGGTATTATGAACCACCTTTTTTGGTAAAATACTATGATGGAAATTTGATCCCGGAGTCAAAATACCATATGGTATATTGAACCAGGGGTAGATTGTTCAGGGGTTCAAAATACCATATGACACCAGATCAACTGAGAGATATATACTCCATATACAGGTGCTTCTGGAATGTTGCAATTCATGTCACATGCTTAAGACTCGAGCACCAAGTTCATACAAATTCTCTGAATATCTTGGGGACTGTTGTGGTCGTGATCGTATGGTAGTCCGATTTACAACTACCTGTGCAATCAGTGCCTATCACCACTAACGTTGCAAGTTCGAATCCCACTTAGGTGAGGTGTACTTGATACAACATTATGTGATAAAGTTTGCCAGTGACTTGTGGCAGGTCGGTTGTTTTCTCTGGGTACTCTGGTTTCCTCTACAAATATATAACTGACAACCATGATATAATTGAAATATTATTGAAAAGTGACATTAAACACCCTAACCCTGAATATCTTGTAAAATAAATTGGAAGACATCATAAGTTTTCAAAACTTTATTGTTTTTTCATCATTTTTAACAAAAATAAAATTTTGTATTGTACAAAAACAGGAAAAAAATATCCGAATAAATAAATATATCTTATAACAAATAACAAATTTATTTAAAATACTGGAATGTTTGTAAAACAATCAAAAATCTTGCAAATATAATGCAATATTGTTTCTTCATTTTTAATATCATAATTGTGTATAAATAAGTCAAATACTGGCATAAATCCGATTATTTAAAAAAAAAGAAATAAACCAGATGGCCACTTAATTAACCCATAATTGGAAAAATAAGAATTACATTTAAACATGATGAATAAAATCATGTTTTCATTCATTTTTTTTTCATTTCATATTTTTTTCTTAGAATCACAGATAATTGTTAAATAGCACTTGATCAGTTACAGATATGATATAAAAAAAAATGTAAAATATGTTATGTTGATCACAGTCACAGATATGATAAAAAAAAATGTAAAATATGTTATATTGATCAGTCACAGATATTGTAAAAATGTATAATAATATAAATATGTTCTCTTTAATTTCACAGGATTTTTTGCAAGTGGCTTAGTGCTGATACTGTTAACTTATCAAAAATTAGATACATTTTTTGAAAGATGAAATGAAATGGAAAAGAAATAGCACTTCACTTACATTTATACCATCTAATTTGAACACCTAATATAGGTACACTGAAGTAACTTTCTTTTTTTTTAATTTGGCTTTGGTTTCTATTGATTTATGAACACAAAAGCAATTACACTTTTAACTGGCACCATTGGAATTTTTCACTGAGTATAATAGTTAGCTTTGAACAAAGAAAAACAAAAATTTTTAGTTGCCTATTTCAACATTTTAAACATAAACAAATGACTAGAAATGCATGCTTATCATGACAATTTAGGACTTGGAATATTTTCCAGGTCAAACAGATTGTCTACATTAAAAGGCTTCGGCAATGTCTGCAAATGTAATACTGTCTGCCCATGGATGTCTATCAAGATTATCATGTTCTTGATCAGGTAACGACACAATTGGCATATGTACTCCACTAGTATTACGTTTCACATCCACTTCAGCACTTGCTCTCCAGCATTTAAACCCTCACTCAACCAATCAACTGGTGGTGACAGATAAGAACCAGTAAGTGTCAAAACTAAAGGATCATTTGAGGTAAAATCAAATGGTATATTTTGTGAGAGGTCAGTTTGTGCAAATAAATCCTCTACACTGAAATTGTCAGAACTACACTCGGAAGATTGCGGACTCATAGTATCTGATGGCACTAGTGGATCATTTAACGTAAAATCAAATGGTATATCTTGTGAAAGGTCAGTTTGTGCAAATAAATCCTCTATACTGAAATTGTCAGAACTACACTCGGAAGATTGTGGACTCATAGTATCAGATTGCGGACTTATAGTATCTGATGTCACTGAACTTAATGAATCTAGTCCATAAAATAAGTCCTCGGTTTTAATTTTAATCCCTGCAATTTCAATATCTTGATGTAATATAGAGGTCCAATTGAAATCACCTTTTACTGACTTGTGTTCTTCATTACTAAAATGTACTACACTTTCATTTCTGGAAGATTTATTGTTACAACTTGGAAAATAATCATCCTCCTGCTCTTTCTTAATCTTCTTTAATGGAGGTGGAGCTGAACCCTCCCGACTATTGCACCGTTTCTTGGACACACCATTATCTATCTTGTCATTATAATCTGGATTTATTCTCCAGAATCCACCTTTACCCGACTCATCTGTTTGTCTTGGAACTTTCTGGAAGCATTTGTTCAGAGACAGATTGTGGCCGGTTGTGTTCTGAAAAATAAAATATTTACATTATTTCTCTTACAACTTAAATCAAATAAAGAACAAATGTAGCCATATTTTTATGTTTTACTAATAAATTTGGTGTATTATTTTTAAACATACAAGGATGTCACCTGAACTCTGAACTTGGAACTTTTTTCCTGTCATGCCACAGCGTCGGTGGTGTAATGGTTAGCGTGTTCACCTCGAGGGTAGTAGATGGTGGGTTCAAGCCCCAGTTAAATAAAACCAAAGACTAAAATTTGTATTTGTTGCTTCTACGCTAAGCATGCAGCATGAAGAAGTAAAAACAAATAATGGTTGGCTCTCAATTAGGATATTGTGTCCAATTTGAGCGACATGTCTACCCACAAACTGTGGTTTCTGTGAGCTCGCACTATAAAAATCCTAATATGGTTGTTGGTCTACTACAAAGCGGCCATCATCCTCTCATTGGGGTGTAACTTATTCCTTCCATGATAAAGCTGAAAAATTGCTCACTTGACATTAAATTACATTCACTCCTGTCATGACGTGTATTCAAGGTAGATGTACATTATGTATGTAAGTTATGTTTTGTTTGTTGAGTACTTGCAAATTAATTTCTGTATTTGATGTACACATGCAACAAAGTTAAACTCTTTCTTTTAATATCTTATGCAATTGCCACATTTCATGAAATCTTGCATGACACGGATGTTACCTAGCAACTCATGCAAGCCTATCACCAATACGGCGTAGGTTCGCGCCCGGCTTTGTAAATTACAAAAAGGATGCACTCGACTCGCAGCCGCAAGCGATAAAGTTTACCAGTTGCTTGCCCATGGTCTGTGGTTCTCTCCAGGTACTCCGTCTTCTTCCACCACTAAAATTGGTCGCCATGATATAGTTGAAATATTGCTGGCATCAAACACCAAATATCAATCAATCAATCATCATTTTCTTTTGTTTAGACTTAATTTTACTGAAAGTGATCAATAACCTTGAAATGTATACATTCAAAGTTGACAACAATAATCATGATTATTTATACTATTTATAATTCAGAAGGCCAAAAAATATGCATTTATAAAACATAATTCAGTGAAAAAGTGTACAACTAAATATTGTACCTACCTGCCAACTAGGATCAGCTAATCTGTAGTACATGTTTTTGATCTCATTGTTAGCATAAAATCCAAAAGTTATTGGAGGTGGTGTTGGTGGTGTATTCTTCATGATGTTTAGATTCTGAAGCCAGTTAAGGCTTGTTAAACTGTCATCTGGATATGTTGCACCATTGCTGTAGGTATCAATGGGATATTTAACCATCCAGTTTTGCCGAAATTTGACAGCTAAATTTTTCCTGGTAAGAGCTGGCATCTTCCCAACCCGACTCTGCGGAGGGACAGTGTAGACTTGTGGGTACTTCGTCTTGGCGGTTTATGTAAGAAAAGATTTCAACCTGAAAAATAAACCCAATAGATTTAGATAAAAAAAATAACAAATTGAATATCAAGTCATTAAATTAACAAATATAATTATATGAAATATGAATTAGCAAATTAAATATATATCAAGTCATCTGAGATCTGAAATCAGTAACAAGTTATTGTACATGTTCTTTTCATCCTGAGAAGGTACTGCAGTAAATGTGATGTCGAATGGCATGTTGGACAAGCACTGGTGAAAAAAGAAATCTACATACTGACCCATTAGTCATATAGAGAAATGGAGGGTGGTGCAGGAAACAAACATATTTTAAGGGTGGCCCAGTTCTAAATCTGCTAAATATTATCCTATCTATATCTGGTAATAAATTAAAATATTTTTCAAATTCAAATTTTATTCTTATAATATCTTAATTTCTTTGATAAACCTTTTGACTGCCAGTTTTGTTGAAATTGATCACACAACATTATTTTGTTTCAAAACTTTTTCATTTTGGGCTAGTTAGTTTTGTGACAACCATACATTACTCCTATAGTATAACCACAAATATTGAGAGTATTTTTGACAAAGTTTACTCATTCGGACATATGACTGTTCTGTGAATATTTAAAGAACATAAATTTATACAAAATGTGAGATGTTATATTTACTTTGAAACATGTGCATGTGTGGCAAAATCAGCTGATTGCTACTGTTTACAAACAATATGTATGCCAGGTAAAATCCTTTTGTCACAATATATATTTAAACTACTATATTTTAGTATTACTACAGAGACGTGCAAAAAGTATTCCGTCACTGTAATTTTTTACTATATATTTCATATAAAACCACATTTGTTTAAAACATTACTCCAAAGTCGACTCTTGTTTGATTTTAATGATTTTTTCACCAACAAAGGCAGAATTAAATGTAGTTTTTACACTGTAATTTTAGCATATTTTTATAATCTATAAATTTTATGAGCTCACGAGTTAAACACAAAACTAAATTTTGAAGGTCAAAAAACACAATACAATGATAGTACATTTGAAGGCAAATAATTTAAGCTTATGCTTAAATCATGAAAATTTAAAATCTGTGTTTCAAAAAAATATTTAAAAATAATCACAGAAAACTACATCAGTTTGCTTCTGTTGGTAAAAATATCATCAAAATCGAACAAGAATTGACTTTGGAATAATGTTTTGAAAAATTGTGGTTTTATATGAAATATACCTGTATATAGTAAAAAATTAGAGTGACGAATACTTTTTGCACGTCTCTGTAGCTTTTCTGCTAGTAAATAATTGTATTAAAATTGGAAATAATACATTCAAATCAAGCTGAATTAAATAAAATAAAATTGAATGATAACCATGAAATATCCGAGGCGACGAATCCTTAACAGTCTATGTAAAAATGTCTGAAATACATGAAATTTGTGGAGTTTCACCCAAATTTAACAATGAATGACATATTTGGCGGTTTATTTCTGAAATCAATTTTGATTCCTTAATCACAGATGTAATTCTATTGACTAACCTTATATTTCTAGCTTCTAAACTCGGGTTTCCAACATTAAATACAAAATGGTTATTTTTGCATGCACTCGATTTCAAAGAAATGGCTAAAATCGTTTACAAAACAAAAAAATTATTTGAAATTTGGCCGAAGAAAAACTTGGCGGCGGAAACCAACATTCAACAATAACTTTTAATTATCGAATCGTTGATGGACATATTGAATTTCCGTATTAATTGTATGCTATTATTTGACAAATCTGCAGTCATGTGATCAAAAATATAACTTAAATGTGATTAATATTTATGAGGAAAAATATCATCAATTTCTGGATATGATCCGAGGAGATGGGAATATGAGCGAAACGACTCTTGGGATGAACGGCATTCGGGATGAAATGACCGGGATTCTCACGGCTTACGGCAATATTTCATTTTATTTTATTTTTTTTATTAAAGAATCGAAAAGAAGAAGGAATGGGTGTTTGCATATATATCAACATTATTATTATTATTATTATTAAATAATAATAATAAATAATAAAAATGATAATAACAAAATCTTCTAACCTGCGACCTTCTCTCTACCGAATTTCAACTACGACTGACAATTGTTCTTGTTTATATAGATCGAACGCGGACGTATTAGAAGACACCCATAAAAAGTGGGTAAAATCCATTAGTGGCATTACGCGACGTCGGTAAAGTAATTGTGTGTTTCTTGACAGGTCTATTTGATGATTTTCTCTTCAATTCTGTAAAAACTAATTACAAATGGCATACCAAAATGACCATTACATATTGACATCTCAGAAGAGTTTATAAGTGTATCGTATCGTCGCTCCAGTCAAATTATATTGACATTTAAAGTTGATTCGACCCAACTGTCATTCAGCTATCCCGATATAATTTTTCAAAATATTTTCTTGTTTGCGAGATTGCATCAGTGTAGAAAGATATATTTGTAGTAAAATCATTCATTTGTAGACTTTCAATCCCACGAGATCGATGGAAGCAAATGTTTCATGATAATTTATTTATTTCCAAAGAGAGGAAAACACTAAAGTTCAATCAATTCAACATTATTTCGGTTGCTTTAAATTCCCAGTTTTGGTCTTGTCACTGCTAATGTACGGTGGCTGTGAATTGTAACTTTTGTTGACAGGTCATGTGCAGAAATACAGACAAAAATTAGGACGCCAATCTATGGACGTTTTCATGCGAAAAAAACGTTTCCAATGACAAAGTGCTGAAATAAGAAATTTGTTGAAAACATAATTGGTGGCTTTTTTAGTGGATATTCCTTGTTTATTTATAGATTACGCAATTATATAAATATACAACTATTCCCGGTATCGCTATTTATATTTGATCATGTCATTTTAAGTTGTTCATTTCTAAGCAGTTGCTATGGGGTTTTTTTTAATTAAATGAAATACCAGGAAATAATTAATATTAAAGATTTGATAATTGCTTTGATTTAAATTTGTCAAAACAGATTTTTAATGTACATGTAGCATTTCCATGGAGTTGAAAGGACTAAATTTTGATAATTTAATCGACAACGTTACAAAAAAATCCCGATTGAACTTTAGTGTTTTCCTCTCTTTGGAAATAAATAAATTATCATGAAACATTTGCTTCCATCGATCTCGTGGGATTGAAAGTCTACAAATGAATGATTTTACTACAAATATATCTTTCTACACCGATGCAATCTCGTATTAACAAGAAAATATTCTGAAAAATTATATCGTTATAGCTGAATGACAGTTGGGGCGAGTGAACTTTAAGTGTCGATATAATTTGACTGGAGCGACGATACGATACATTTATAAACTTTTCTGAGATGTCAATATGTAATGGTCATTTTGGTATGCCATTTGTAATTAGTTTTTACAGAATTCTAGAGAAAATCATCAAATAAATCTTTCAAGAAACACACAATTACTTTACCGACGTCGCGTAATGGATTTTACCCACTTTTTATGGGTGTCTTCTATTACGTCCGCGTTCGACCTATATAAACAAGAACAATTGTCAGTCTTAGTTGAAATTCGGTAGAGAGAAGGTCGCAGGTTAGAAGATTTTGTTATTATCATTTTTATTATTTATTATTATTATTTATAATAATAATAATAATAATAATGTTGATATATATGCAAACACCTATTCCTTCTTCTTTTCGATTCTTTAAAAAAAAAAAAAAAAAATGAAATATTGCCGTAAGCCGTGAGAATCCAGGTCATTTCATCCCGAATGCCGTTCATCCCAAGAGTCGTTTCGCTCATATTCCCATTCTCTTCGGATCGTTTCGCTCCTATGTTTTATAATAAATCATTTCCAGAAATTGACGATATTTTTCCTCATAAATATTAATCATATTCAAGTTATATTTTTTATCACATGACTGCAGATTTGTCAGATAATAGCATACAATTAATACGGAAATTCAATATGTCCATCAACGATTCGATATAATTAAAGGTAATTGTTGATTTCCGCCAAGTTTTTCCTCGGCCAAATTTCAAATCAATTTGTTTGTAAATTAGCCATTTCTTTGAAATCGAGTGCATGCAAAAATGATCATTTTGTATTTAATGTTGAAAACCCGAGTTTAGAAGCTAGAAATATAAGGTTAGTTAATAGAATTACATGTATCTGTGATCAAGGAATCAAAATTGATTTCAGAAATAAACCGCCAAATATGTCATTCATTGTTAAATTTGGGTGAAACTCCACAAATTTCATGTATTTCAGACATTTTTACAGACTGTTAAGGATTTGTCGCCTCGGATTTTTATTTTGTTCAGGGACCTCGAATATTTCATGGTTGTCATTCAATTTTATTTTATTTAATTAAGCTTGATTTGAATGTATCATTTCCAATTTTAATACATATTTATTTACTAGCAGAACAGCTAGTAATACTTAGTTAAGTTAGTAGTTTAAACTTTTGTGACAAATGGATTTTACCTTGCATAACTATTTTTTGTAAACAGTAGCGATCAGCCATACATGCACATGTTTCAAAGTAAATATAACATCTCACATTTTGTATAAATTTATGTTTTTAAAATATTCACAGAACAGTCATATGTCCAAATGAGTAAACTTTGTCAATAATACTCGCAATATTTGTGGCTATACTATACTCCAGGCGGATCAGCCAATCAGATTGCAGTATTCAAATCAAATTAAATTATACCATAAATGTAGTTTAAACTACATTTATCACAAAACTAACTAGCCCAAAATGAAAGAGTTTTGAAACAAATGTTATGTGATCAATTTCAACAAAACTGACGGTCAAATATATAAATAATTCGTCAAAAAGTTTATTAAAGAAATTATATAAGAATAAAATTTAAATTTGAAAAATATTTAGATTTATTACCAGATATAGATAGGATAATATTTAGCAGATTTAGGACTGGACCACCATTATGTAAATATGTTCGTTTCCTGCAACCGCCCTCCATTTCTCCAATAAGTCAGTATGTAGGGGTTTTTTCACCAGTGCTTGTCCAACACGCCATTTCACATCACATTTACTGCAGTACCTCCTCAGAATGCAAAGAACATGTACAATAACTTGTTACTGATTTCAGATCTCAAATGACTTGATATATATTTAATTTGCTAATTCATATTTCATATAATTATATTTGTTAGTTTAATGACTTAATATTCAATTTGTTATTTTTTTTATCTAAATCTATTGGGTTTATTTTTCAGGTTGAAATCTTTTCTTACTATAGTTGATACATAAACCGCCAAGACGAAGTACCCACAAGTCTACACTGTCCCTCCGCAGAGTCGGGTTGGGAAGATGCCAGCTCTTACCAGGAAAAATTTAGCTGTCAAATTTCGGCAAAACTGGATGGTTAAATATCCTATTGATACCTACAGCAATGGTGCAACATATTCAGATGACAGTTTAACAAGCCTTAACTGGCTTCAGAATCTAAACATCATGAAGAATACACCACCAACACCACCTCCAATAACTTTTGGATTTTATGCTAACAATGAGATCAAAAACATGTACTACAGATTAGCTGATCCTAGTTGGCAGGTAGGTACAATATTTAGTTGTACACTTTTTCACTGAATTATGTTTTATAAATGCATATGTTTTGGCCTTCTGAATTATAAATAGTATAAATGATCATGATTATTGTTGTCAACTTTGAATGTATACATTTCAAGGTTATTGATCACTTTCAATAAAATTCAGTCTAAACAAAAGAAAATGATGATTGATTGATTGATTTTTGGTGTTTGATGCCAGCAATATTTCAACTATATCATGGCGACCAGTTTTAGTGGTGGAAGAAGACGGAGTACCTGGAGAGAACCACAGACCATGGGCAAGCAACTGGTAAACTTTATCGCTTGCGGCTGCGAGTCGAGTGCATCCTTTTTGTAATTTACAAAGCCGGGCGCGAACCTACGCCGTATTGGTGATAGACTTGTACGAGTTGCTAGGTAACATCCGGGTCATGCAAGATTTCATGAAATGTGGCAATTGCATAAGATATTAAAAGAAAGAGTTTAACTTTGTTGCATGTGTACATCAAATACAGAAATTAATTCGCAAGTACTCAACAAACAAAACATAACTTACATACATAATGTACATCTACCTTGAATACACGTCATGACAGGAGTGAATGTAATTTAATGTCAAGTGAGCAATTTTTCAGCTTTATCATGGAAGGAACAAGTTACACCCCAATGAGAGGATGATGGCCGCTTTGTAGTAGACCAACAACCATATTAGGATTTTTATAGTGCGAGCTCACAGAAACCACAGTTTGTGGGTAGACATGTCGCTCAAATTGGACACAATATCCTAATTGAGAGCCAACCATTATTTGTTTTTACTTCTTCATGCTGCATGCTTAGCGTAGAAGCAACAAATACAAATTTTAGTCTTTGGTTTTATTTAACTGGGGCTTGAACCCACCATCTACTACCCTCGAGGTGAACACGCTAACCATTACACCACCGACGCTGTGGCATAACAGGAAAAAAGTTCCAAGTTCAGAGTTCAGGTAACATCCTTGTATGTTTAAAAATAATACACCAAATTTATTAGTAAAACATAAAAATATGGCTACATTTGTTCTTTATTTGATTTAAGTTGTAAGAGAAATAATGTAAATATTTTATTTTTCAGAACACAATCGGACACAATCTGTCTCTGAACAAATGCTTCCAGAAAGTTCCAAGACAAACAGACCAGTCGGGTAAAGGTGGATTCTGGAGAATAAATCCAGATTATAATGACAAGATAGATAATGGTGTGTCCAAGAAACGGTGCAATAGTCGGGAGGGTTCAGCTCCACCTCCATTAAAGAAGATTAAGAAAGAGCAGGAGGATGATTATTTTCCAAGTTGTAACAATAAATCTTCCAGAAATGAAAGTGTAGTACATTTTAGTAATGAAGAACACAAGTCAGTAAAAGGTGATTTCAATTGGACCTCTATATTACATCAAGATATTGAAATTGCAGAGATTAAAATTAAAACCGAGGACTTATTTTATGGACTAGATTCATTAAGTTCAGTGCCATCAGATACAATGAGTTCGCAAACTGATACTATGAGTCCGCAATCTTCCGAGTGTAGTTCTGACAATTTCAATATAGAGGATTTATTTGCACAAACTGACCTCTCACAAAATATACCATTTGATTTTACCTTAATTTATCCACTGGTCCCATCAGATACTATGAGTCTGCAATCTGATACTATGAGTCTGCAATCTTCCGAGTGTAGTTCTGACAATTTCAGTGTAGAGGATTTATTTTCACAAACTGACCTCTCACAAAATATACCATTTGATTTTACCTCAAATGATCCTCTAGTTTTGACACTTAATGGTTCTTACCTGTCACCACCAGTTGATTGGTTGAGTGAGGGTTTAAATGCTGGAGAGCAAGTGCTGAAGTGGATGTGAAACGTAATACTAGTGGAGTACATATGCCAATTGTGTCGTTACCTGATCAAGAACATGATAATCTTGATGGACATCCATGGGCAGACAGTATTACATTTGCAGACATTGCCGAAGCCTTTAATGTAGACAATCTGTTTGACCTGGAAAATATTCCAAGTCCTAAATTGTCATGATAAGCATGCATTTCTAGTCAATTGCTTATGTTCAAAATGTTGAAATAGGCAACTAAAAATTTGTGTTTTTCTTTGTTCAAAGCTAACTATTATACTATTGCTTTTGTGTTCATAATTCAATAGAAACCAAAAGTCAAATAAAAAAAAAGAAAGTTACTTCAGTGACATACTTATATTATGTGTTCAAATTAGATGGTGTAAATGTAAGTGAAGTGCTATTTCTTTTCCATTTCATTTCATCTTCCAAAAAAAACATTTATCTAATTTTTGACAAGTTAACAGTATCAGCACTAAGCAACTTGCAAAAAATCATGTGAAATTAAAGTGAAAATATTTATATTATGCTATACATTTTTACAATATCTGTGACTGTGATCAATATAACATATTTTACAATTTTTTTTTATCATATCTGTGACTGTGATCAACATAACATATTTTACATTTTGTTTTATCACATCTGTGACTGATCAAGAAAACCAAGTGCTATTTAACAATTATCTGTGATTCTAAGAAAAAAACATGAAATGAAAAAAAAATGAATGAAAACATGATTCATCATGTTTAAATGTAATTCTACTTTTTTCCAATAATGGGTTAATTAAGTGGCCATCTGATTTTTTTTTTTTTTTTTTAGGTAATCAGATTTATGCCAATATTTGACTTATTTATACAAAATTATGATATTAAAAACGAATAAACAATATTTGCAAGATTTTTGATTGCTTTATAAACATTCCAGTATTTTAAATAAATTTGTTATTTGTTATAAGATATATTTATTTATTCGGATATTTTTTTCCTGTTTTTGTACAATACAAAATTTTATTTTTGTTAAAAATGATGAAAAAACAATAAAGTTTTGAAAACTTATGATGTCTTCCAATTTATTTTACAAGATATTCAGGGTTAGGGTGTTTAATGTCACTTTTCAATAATATTTCAATTATATCATGGTTGTCAGTTATATATTTGTAGAGGAAACCAGAGTACCCAGAGAAAACAACCGACCTGCCACAAGTCACTGGCAAACTTTATCACATAATGTTGTATCAAGTACACCTCACCTGAGCGGGATGCAAACTCACAACGTTAGTGGTGATAGGCACTGATTGCACAGGTAGTTGTAAATCTGACTATCATACGATCACGACCACAACAGTCCCCAAGATATTCAGAGAATTTGCATGAACTTGTTGCTTGAGTCTTAAGCATGTGACATGAATTGCAACATTCCAGAAGCACCTGTATATGGAGTATATATCTCTCAGTTGATCTGGTGTCGTATGGTTTTTTGAACCCCTGAAAAATCCCCCGGTTTAATATACCATATGGTATTTTGACCCCGGGTTCAATATACAATATGATATTATGACCCCGGATTCAATATATATACAATATGGTATTTTGAACACAAAAATGGTGGTTCATAATACCATCAGAGGGGGTTCAATATGTCGTGTGTAGGGGTTTCGAGACACCATGGGTAGGGGTTTGATATATCATTGGTAGGGGGTGCGATATACCATGGGTAGATGGTTTAATATACCTTGAGTAGGGGGTTCAATATACCATAGACAGGGGGATCGATATACCATGGGTAGGGGGTTTAATATACCACGGGTAGGGGGTTCGATATACCTTGGGTAGAAGATTCAATACACCATGGGTAAGGGGTCAACATACCATGAGTAGGGGGTTCAATATACCATGGGTAGGGGGTTCAAAATACCATGGGTAGGGGGTTCAAAATACCATGGGTAAGGGGTTTGATATACCATGGATAGGGGGTTCGATATACCATGGGTATGAGGTTCAATAGACCATGGGTAGGGGGTTCAATATACAATGGTTAAGGGATTCGATATACCATAGCTAGATGGTTTAATATACCCCGAGTAGGGGGTTCAATATACCATGGGTAGGGGGGTCAAAATGCCATAGGCAGGAGGTTTGATATGTCATCGGTAGGGGGGTCGATATGCCATCGGTAGAGCATTCAATATACCTTGGGTCGTGTGTTCAATATACCATGGATAGGGGGTTTGATATACCATGGGTAATATACCATTGGTAGGGGGTTCGATATACCATGAGTAGTGAAGTCAAAAAACCATAGGCAGGGGGTTTAATATGCCATGGGTAGGGGGTTCAAAATACCATGGTTAAGGGGTTCGATATACAATTGATAGGGGGTTCGATATACCATGGATAGGGGGTTCCATATACCATGGGCATGAGGTTCAATAGACCATGGGTAGAGGGTTCGATATACAATGGGTAAGGGATTCGATATACCATGGGTAGATGGTTTAACATACCCCGAGTAGGGGGTTCAATATACCATTGGTAAGAGGTTCGATATACCATGGATAGGGGTCAAAATACCATAGGCAAGTTTGAAATACCATCGGTAGGGGGTCAATATGCCATAGGTAGAGCGTTTAATATACCATGGGTCGGGTGTTCAATATACCATGGATAGGGGGTTTGATATGCCATGGGTAGGGGGTTCAATATACCATTGCTAGGGGGTTCGATATACCATGGGTAGTGAAGTCAAAATACCATAGGCAAGTGGTTTGATATGCCATGGGTAGGGGATTCAATATACCATGGTTAAGAGGTTCGATATACAATTGATAGGAGGTTCGATATACCATTGATAGAGGGTTCGGTATTCCATGAGTAGAGGGCGCGATATACCATGGGTAGGGGTCAAAATACCATGGGTAGGGGGATCGATATACCATGGATAGGGGGTTAGATATACCATGAGTAGGGGGTTCAATATACAATGGGTAGTGGGTTCGATATTCAATGGGTTGGGGGTGTCCAAATACTACAGATACTCCATGGGTTAGGGGGTTCGATATTCCATGGGTAGGGGCTTCAAAATACCATGGAAAGGAGATTTAATATACCATGGGTAAGGGTGTCAAAAAACTATAGACAGGTGTTTCGATATACCATGGGTAGAGAGTTCGATATACCATGGGTAGAGGGTTTGAAATACCAAGAGTAGAAATTTCGATATACCGTGGGTAGAGGGTTCGATATACCATGGGTAGGAGGTTCAAAATACCACGGGAAGGAGATTTGATATACCATGGGTAAGGGTGTCAAAAAACCATAGGCAGAGGTTTCGATATACCATGGGTAGAGAATTCGATATACCATGGGTAAGGACGTCAAAATACAATAGACAGGAGTTTGATATCACATGGTGGGGGTCAAAATACCAAAGATCATGGGTAGGGAGTTCGATATGCCATGAGTAGGGGGTCAAAATATCATCGGCAGGGGATTTGATATACCATGGGTAGGGTGTACGATATACCATTGATAGGGGGTCAAAATACCATAGACAGGGGGTTCGATATACCATGGGTGGGGTCAAAATACCATAGGCCGGGGACTCGATATACCGTTGGTGGGAGGTTTGATATATCATGGGTAAGGGGTTCAATATACCATGAGTAGGGGGTCAAAATACCATAGGTTCGATATACACCATGCCTATGCCCATGGTATTTTGACATCCTACCCATGGTACATTGCATTGTATATCGAATCCCCCACCCATGGTATATCTGTTGATTATAAATGAAGGGGTTCAAAATACCACGCGGGTTCAATTTATCATACCAGGGGTTTATTTGTCAATAAGGGGGTTCACTATATCATGGATGAAAATTGACCCCAGGGTCAACATACCATGGGATTCAAAATACTATATGACACCGGTATTCCAGAAGTTGTGGTTCATATGAAGATTTCCTTGATAGAGGGTTACTGCTAAGGAGAAAGCTACTGAACCAAGGGTTCTTATTGGTTAAGTCATCACTTCAAAAGGCTTTCCGCCCCCACCATGACTTGGTTGACCGTTACGGAATACCTGTGTCACAAATGACCACTGATATGTTCCACTTGTCATAAGCACTTCCAGTTCCTTTCCCCATTTATGACTTATCACTCGCTTTGTAACTAGAGGAACACGATGGGTGCCACTAATTGGACAGGAAATGCCTACCCATCCAGAGCACCTGAGTTCACCCCTAATTTTAGTGGGGTTAGCATTGCTCAATCTTAGTTTTCTGTGTGGTGTTTTGCAGATCATTATGTTGTCTGCCCTTCTTTCATTTAAGGATTACTATCTTCACATTTTTCTTACAACATAGCATAGCACAACATATGCAAACACATGCATAGAAGTAAAAAGTATCTATGAATGAACTTCTAATGACCTCAATTTGAAGTCGAATGGACAGAAACTATATGAAATACTGATGATCGTCTTTCTTAATACAAATCTACTATAAGCAGAAAATAGGAAAATCAGAAAGAGTGAGCGAGTGTTTGCTGTTTAACGCCACCTCAGCAATTTTTCAGCTATATCATGGTGAGAACAAGTTAATTTTCAATGAGATGATGATGAGGTCTGCTTATTTGGATTTTTTTATAATGCTAGCTCACTGAAAAAACAGTCCTTGGATAGGCATGTCTCCCCACTCGGATACATTATCGTGATTCCGAGCCAACCAATCTTTGTTCTTTCTCCTTAAAGCTGCGTGCTTAGTGGAGAAGCAACCAATACCAATTTTATAGTTTTTCATTTTACCTGATCGATGCTGTAACCCACAATCAATAGTACTCGAGACGAGCATGCTAACCATTATTTAAAAAAAACAGGAATGTTACTGATAGATAGTTTCAATGAAAACAACAAACTAAACAACAACGTTGAAGTTAAAAACACATCTTGGAGCAGGAACTGCTTATCCTTCCGGAGCACCTGAGTTCACCCCCGGTTTTTAGTGGGGTTCGTGTTACTCGATCTTTAGTTTTATATGTATGTTTTGTAGATCATTGTTTGTCCTTTTGTACTTTTTTTCATTTGGCCATTGTGTTGTCTGTTCTTCTTCGATATACGAATTCTGATTACCTCCCTTTGGTATCTTCAAACTCTTCTTAAAAACACATCTTCTAATGCCAGTGTTACACCTACATAATAGTGAGCGAGTGGTTATTGACAAATGAGCAATTATTCAGCTATATCGTGCCAAGAACACGCACTGCATACTAACATTTCTAACGCTGAGCTGTATAGCTATGGATGTCAAAGGTGACTACTTATTTTTCATCTCACTTGACCAAAACGGTCGTGCGAGGTATTTCTATCACTGAGCATCCGTCGTTGTACATCGTCTGTACACTCTTACATTTCAATCTTCTCTGAAACCACAGTGCCAATTAGAATCAAACTAGCTAGGAATGTACATTGGATGGTCCTCTAAGATTGAAAATACACAAAAGAAACAAGAGGCCCAAATGTGTCAAAATGATTGTTTTTTATTTTCTTTTCTGAAACCACTAAGCCATTTGGAACCATATTTTGTAGGAATGTCCATTGGTAAAAAAAGATGTTGTATGTTTTTCAATCTTTTCTATAAAACGAATGGCTCATTTAGCGTTAAGCAAAGAATCGCTCACTCACTCACTCCTCCTGCTATTCCATGCACCTACAACTTACACTTTAGTGACTGGGTAAGTTTTACATTTATGTCCATATTAGACCTTATACAACAGTGACCTACATTTTACACAACTGTCTGTCCCACCTAACCAAGAAAGTCGTCTTTTGCAATATTTTGACAGAAACTAAGAACATTATACTATTTTAGCACCTTATAACATAATTGAACATGTAATTAAATTTTTTTATCAAAATATAAAAACGACAAATAAAACAGGCCTCAATGGTATTCTTGCCATATTAATGTGATGAGATCATATCTGTGTCAAACATTTGAAATGTAAAGACTTGATAGTTTTTCGTTGATGGGACGCATACATAAAAAACAAGAGTAGGGGGTTTGATATACCATGGGTAGGGGGTTCAAAATACCATAGGCAAAGGACTCGATATACCATTGGTAGGAGGTTCGATATATCATGGGTAAGGTATATCATGAGTAGGGGTTCAAAATACCATAGGTTCGATATACACTATGTTTATGCCTGCGGTTCGGAAATATTAGGAAGCCAATCTATGGACGTTTTCATGCAATATATAAATCATATAAGAATAAAATTTGAATTTGAAAAATATTTAGATTTATTACCAGATATAGATAGGATAATATTTAGATTTATTACCAGATATAGATAGGATAATATTTAGATTTATTACCAGATATAGATAGGATAATATTTAGATTTATTACCAGATATAGATAGGATAATATTTAGATTTATTACCAGATATAGATAGGATAATATTTAGATTTATTACCAGATATAGATAGGATAATATTTAGATTTATTACCAGATATAGATAGGATAATATTTTAATTTATTACCAGATATAGATAGGATAATATTTAGATTTATTACCAGATATAGATAGGATAATATTTAGATTTATTACCAGATATAGATAGGATAATATTTAGATTTATTACCAGATATAGATAGGATAATATTTAGATTTATTACCAGATATAGATAGGATAATATTTAGATTTATTACCAGATATAGATAGGATAATATTTAGATTTATTACCAGATATAGATAGGATAATATTTTAATTTATTACCAGATATAGATAGGATAATATTTTAATTTATTACCAGATATAGATAGGATAATATTTAGATTTATTACCAGATATAGATAGGATAATATTTAGATTTATTACCAGATATAGATAGGATAATATTTAGATTTATTACCAGATATAGATAGGATAATATTTAGATTTATTACCAGATATAGATAGGATAATATTTAGATTTATTACCAGATATAGATAGGATAATATTTAGATTTATTACCAGATATAGATAGGATAATATTTAGATTTATTACCAGATATAGATAGGATAATATTTAGATTTATTACCAGATATAGATAGGATAATATTTAGCAGATTTAGAACTGGACCACCCTTAAAATATGTTTGTTTCCTGCACCGCCCTCCATTTCTCCAATGAGTCAGTATGTAGGGGTTTTTTCACCAGTGCTTGTCCAACACGCCATTTCACATCACATTTACTACAGTACCTTCTCAGGATGCAAAGAACATGTACAATAACTTGTTACTGATTTCAGATCTCAAAATTTAATTTGCTAGTTCATATTTCATATAATTATATTTGTTAGTTTAATGACTTAATATTCAATTTGTTATTTTTGTTATCTAAATCTAATGGGTTTATTTTTCAGGTTGAAATCTTTTCTTACTAAATGAGTTCACCCCAGTTTAGTGGTGTTCGTGTTACTCGATCTTTAGTTTTATGTGTATGTTTTGTAGATCGTTGTTTGTTCTTTCGTCCCTTATCTTTTGGTCATTGTGTTGTCTGTTCTTCGATTTACCTATGCTGATTACCCCTTTGTTATCTTCAAACTATGTCTATACCTACCTATGAAGAACAGGTGAATCATAGCTATAGTTACGGTCATAAGCCAGGTCTATTATCTTCATGCCATTTCGGTATAACTCTATTCGTTCCTGTCGACCTGTAAAATTTAATATCTTGATAACAAAAATGCACAAAGTTAAATATCAACAATTCAAATAATGGGGAAAATCGCGCATTATTACAATTTTAACCTCCTAATAAAACAATAAATACCCAGAGTATGCAAAGCACAATATTTATACTGACCAAGTAATTCAAGTGAACAATCTGGATATTAATCAGTTGATTCACGTTTATAATAGGTAGTGATAGGTATTGACTACAAAGCTACATGTAAAACAAACTACCATACACTGGTAGTCAAGGTGGACCCCTGTATCACTTGATATGACAAACCTTTCTAGAGATGAAATACTTACCTGTTCGTGCCGTTTATCAATAACACGACAGGTGCCACTAGTGGAGCAGGAACTGCTTACCTTTCTGGGGCACATGAACTCAAACCCGTTTTAATAGAGTTCGCGTGTTTCAATCTTTGGTTGTGTTTTAGTGTTTTGTGGATCAATACTTTTTTGTCTTTTTCTTTTGGCCATTTTATTGTGTGTCGTCTTTGATTTACGGCTTCAGATTTCTCCTTTCGTACCTTTAAACTTTCCTTGAATGATAATGATATACCTATGTGGCTAAACCTTACTAATAATGATATACCTGATATACTTACCTAAATAATGCATGTGGTTATACACCCCTGTGATGTAGATCTGGTTTTTAATAAGTCTATGTGAGCATTCAGATGAACATTCAGCAGTAACAGTCACGCCTACTTTTCTTGGTGGCAAATCTATCCAATACTGGCCTACTATCATTATCCCAGCATCGTGTGGGCGGAGCATAGGAGTGTAGAAAACAGTCATGCCGGAACCATCTGTCATCCCTTCTACTAGCTGAGGGTTGTTCCAGTGAATCTTAAAAGTGAATGTAGTTTTTTAATACTCAATATGTCCACCCTCGGTGTCATATGGTATTTTGAAAATTGACCCCGCGGTCAATATACCATGGGGGTCAAAATACCATATGACACCTGTTTTTTGGTGGGTTCGTGTTGCACGTTTTTTTAGTTTTTTTAGTTTTTGTGTTTTTGTGTTTTGTTTTTCTTTGTCCTGTATCTTGTGTGCAAAATGTTGCCAGTGTCTCTGGATTGTACATTCTTGATTGCCCCTTCGGTTTTCTCTAACGTTTATTTGTTTTGTTTTTCTTTGTCCTGTGTCTTGTGTGCAAAATGTTGCCAGTGTCTCTGGATTGTACATTCTTGATTGCCCCTTCGGTTTTCTCTAACGTTTATTTGTTTTGTTTTTCTTTGTCCTGTGTCTTGTGTGCAAAATGTTGCCAGTATTTCTGGATTGTACATTCTTGATTGCCCCTTCGGTTTTCTCTAACGTTTATTTGTTTTGTTTGTCTTCGTCCTGTTTCTTGTGTACCAAAGTTGCCAGTGTTTCTTGATTGTCCATTCTTGATTTCCCCTTCGGTTTTCTCTAACGTTTATTTGTTTTGTTTTTATTTGTCCTGTATCTTGTGTGCACAATGTTGCCAGTGTCTCTGGATTGTCCATTCTTGATTCCCCCTTCGGTTTTTTTCTACTGTTTATGCAGTAATCCAAATATACTTTCCATACTTCTAGCGTGTTAATTAATCAGCATTCATTAATCCTATTTTATATCTTCTTTGGCTGCATTAATTTTAAATCCTATTCCCCGAGGGAGCCCTGTGGATAGATATAATGCACAGTTTGTTCTCCTCGGGGTGCAACATATGTAAAGGGGTTTAAAAAAGTTGGTTGTGTGAGACGAATCAGATACACAACTTGCAACCGAGACCCGGCTAAAATTGAGCGCCTCGAATTTAGTACATATCACAGTCCTTGCATGTTCGTGACAGCTCACAATAGCTTGTAATGCCGAGTGGTCATCAGAGACCCTTAACAAAACAAAGAATTACACCCTATCTATAATATCCTCATTTCCTGTAGAATCTCAATGTCCCCACATAGGCCTATCACAATTTTAGCCTTTGTCTTACATGATTTATTGTTTGTAGTAATAACGTAGACATCAAATTTAGTGCGCATGACGCGTTTCTGAAATAGCCTTCATCAGGTACACTCAAGGTATAAAGATTGTAAGTTGTTCTAGCCATTTATATAGCTGAAATACTACTTACTTGACGGTAAATAAGAATCAATCATTCAGAAAATTATTTCTATCAACTGGAAACCCTGAACTGATTGTATGAACTGAAGTAACATATTTCCAGTGTATTGCACCCCTTTAACAAACCATTACAAATTCAAAATCCTGAATTGTTGTATGAACAGATAATATTTTAAGATTGTTCTACTATTGGGATTTTTGTAAACCACTGCTGCCAATTCTGAAAGCAGATCATTTTTTCGTCTAATTGTTCTTTTTTATCTTATCACACCTTATCCTGTAATTTATATCAAAAAATATTATTACAAAGGTAGTTAGTTCGATATGTCCCTAAGAGATTTATATTATATTATAAATGAACTTTATTCCTACGGATTAATATAAGTTCCAACAACTTGTTTCCTATTAATTATAAGATACCTTGTATTATGTTCCCTATTAATTATAAGATACCTTGTATTATGTTCCCTATTAATTATAAGATACCCTGTATTATGTTTCCTATTAATTATAAGATACCTTGTATTATGTTCCCTATTAATTATAAGATACCTTGTATTATGTTTCCTATTAATTATAAGATACCCTGTATTATGTTTCCTATTAATTATAAGATACCTTGTATTATGTTTCCTATTAATTATAAGATACCTTGTATTATGTTCCCTATTAATTATAAGATACCTTGTATTATGTTTCCTATTAATTATAAGATACCTTGTATTATGTTCCCTATTAATTATAAGATACCTTGTATTATGTTTCCTATTAATTATAAGATACCTTGTATTATGTTTCCTATTAATTATAAGATACCTTGTATTATGTTTCCTATTAATTATAAGATACCTTGTATTATGTTTCCTATTAATTATAAGATACCTTGTATTATGTTTTCTATTAATTATAAGATACCTTGTATTATGTTCCCTATTAATTATAAGATACCTTGTATTATGTTTCCTATTAATTATAAGATACCTTGTATTATGTTCCCTATTAATTATAAGATACCTTGTATTATGTTTCCTATTAATTATAAGATACCTTGTATTATGTTCCCTATTAATTATAAGATACCCTGTATTATGTTCCCTATTAATTATAAGATACCTTGTATTATGTTTCCTATTAATTATAAGATACCTTGTATTATGTTTCCTATTAATTATAAGATACCTTGTATTATGTTTCATATATAGTTCAATTTTGTAATGTTATGTTGAATTAATTAACCAAATATGTTTCAACTACCCCGGTAATTGTTTTTATATCTTACTTGTATTGCCCCCTTTTTGAAGCCATGGATACCAATTCTAAACCCAGACTGATTGTGTGAACATTCACCAGATATACCAAGACTCCATATACCAATTACACTGGAGCATGTTGGATCCGCTATCATTCCACATGTAAAAGGTTTATACATTTCTTGCTTTATTTCTCCATCTTCAACAGAACATAAATACAACATTGTTTTTTTCATAGCAATGTCATGCCACTCATTTTTACAATTTATTACATGATGGTCAAATCAGAAATAGTGATGGGAATCATAATATATGATCGACATATAAAAGACTGTATCTTGATTTGAATTTCTAAAAAACAGTTAAAGTTCGAGTCAAAAAGACGCACTACTATGAACAGTTTTCATTAACTGTGATTACGTATATCTAGTAACACCATTTTTTCCAATGGAAGAGTTTTATTCAGAATAACGGGCTCTACTTCCCGATATGTCGAAGTAATACTGGGAAAGTACTTTTATTAGTTGGTACCAATTTTCGTGGTTTAAATACAAAATGAATTTATCCATGTGTTGTTGAATTCGTGGTTTCAAACACTACAGGCAAGTATTTTGTTAGATTTCAATTTTCGTGGTTTAAGTGAATAACGAAATCAGCGAAAATTAGAACCCCACGATTTATTAATGATTTCACAGTAGCCTGTTTTAATTATTCATTATTTATGTAAAACATCGTTTTATGGTCCACATCGTTTTACAGTCCTTGTATGTTCTGATAACAAAATGATCAGGATTTATACCGGCGACTGATCAGAGGTTAACTGTCATGTCACATAATGTATACTAGAAGTAAACTAAACCGGGCATATTATTCAAATGTTTGCAGCACATAATGGATTACATCTGTTACAAGCGTGCCTTGTTGACTATCCAAGCATGTTCACTGTCCATCCCTGTTTGTGTTTATGCATGCATGGTACAGATACGTGGATAATCAACAAGGCCGTTTGTTGTTATTTAGACCATCGCAATGTCGAAGGGGTAATAGGATACAAACAACAACAGTACTAATACAGAGGTACAACACAGTAAACAAATAAAGCTTGGACAATACGAATTATAACTGTTACTCATACCAGTCTCATCACAACCGAACAAGAGGATGTGATGCATCACGTGGTGGTTGTCAATAACAGGCTTAGTCGCTACCACGTGGTAATCGCCATCTTGTGGAAAATCAAATACCAAACACATGTATGTTGTTGTGTGGCTTGGAACACTGGTTCGAGGAAATCTTAGAGTAATATTTCTTGTTTCTGAAAGTAAAATAAAAGCAGGACTCTTTATAAATCCTATTTGGTTACCAAGCTGACAACAGGAAACCAGTTTTAGTTGGAAAATAATACTCACAATATCACATTTCTTGGCAAACATTTACTTAAAATAATTGGTTAAATATTTTTACTATTTTTTAATTCAAATGTAACATACTAGTAGATTGTATTTGATTATAAGGTACTACTTGTAAATTTAATCTGGACATATTGAATTGTATTTGAATACACCAACATAGCTAAAACAATTGCATTATTCCAGAAACCTAGTATGTCACGATGTGTCTCACTCCGCGACATATTAGTAAAGGGTAGCTTAAGTGAGAGGTGTGATTTTAATCAGATTTAGTATAATATTATTTGAAGGCGTAAGGCAACATATAGCGAAAAGGACAACAACTTGACAAATAGACAAATCGGTTAAAAATATTAAAGGTTGACATACCTTTCTCTTGTATTGATGGACATTGTTCAAAGCATGGTCCCCATGTCGTGTACTTCCGACAAATCAAACTGTTCAGTGGCTCACATATTCCTGGTAGAGAATAAATACAGAACATTGATGATGCATACATTTTCTTTTTGTATTTGTGCTACATTAATATGTATTTTTCTTGGCATGTGTTACATGTTACATGTATATGCATGTTCTGTATTCTATGCGACATGTTTCTGGCCACTTTAATTGTCGCCATATCTAATTGTCAGTCTTCGAAAACGTTGTTTAGTAACGCATGAAGTTGGGATAGGCCCTAACACGTTGCGCAGCCTATGAGTACTCCGTGTCAGTAACAACAAGGTCGGTTGCAGCATGGCACCTGTTCGTAGTTAAATGCTTACACCGCGCCCTCAGCAAATATTATTATGAACACGTAAATAATGGAATGTCAGTATGTACTCCTTTCCAAAAGAATAGTGGTTATGTATTACTCGTGCAGACGGTTGGATCGATTATGGAATTAATTCGTCTTGGGAGAACGGCGTGCACGTTGTTCCATACTGTTGATCGTAGGTCGAGGAAGTGTCATTAACTAGGTCCTAGTTACAAATCATAACTGATCCTTAAATGCACATAGATACATTTTGTACAGGGGTGAAATTTGGATTCCATAGGGGCGACAGTGATGAAATCTTGGGCTTTAGACAGACAACTTACATTTTCATATTTTGAACGTCCATGACCACATGCGATTTTTTTATTATGTGTTTCTAGATAGCAACGACCATGTAGAAATGTTATGGCCCAAGGGGTTCAGTCTATATATTTTTTCTTATCCATTTATTCAGATACTACTAGTACATACAAATGTATGTCTTTCCTCGATTTACGGCTTCTGATTACCCCTTTGGTATCTTCAAACTGTTCATGTATATACATATTATATATACGTGTACCTGGATTGGAAATGTTGTCAAATGAAATTGCATTGTGTGACCACGTACAGTGAGGGTCTCCAAGTTCTGCTCCATTAGTTTTACCATCACCATCAGAGTCTAACACACAAAGTTCTTTATTCCATTGCTAACAAGTATAAAACATAAATACATACCGGTATTTACATTTGTATATGGTTGATGGTTTATGGTTTGTGGTGTTTAACGCCACTTATATTTACATTTATATTTATATGACATAGAAATAGTTTTTATTGAGATATCTGTCAATATATATTATATCACGAATAAAATAAAATCAAAAATAATAAAAATAAAGTTTATATAAAAATGAGGTGATTTACAGAATTCCCGAAAATAGAAAAAAAACCTAATATAGATTATGGAATCAAAGAGTCGATCTAAAGGAAGAATTGAGATTACTGCAGCATTGGTCAAACGTAAATAATACCTTTCCAAGCCTAAGAAAGTCATCCCCAAATTGATTCCGTTGTCCTCCTCCAGCTTTATTTTTGTGTCCAACGCCATGCCATATTTGGTCATGATGACAGGGATCTGGTACCTTGTCCCCGTTTGGTATCAGTTGTTGGTATTCTTTGTAAGGCACGACTGCTTTGAGATATACTACTATTATACAGATCAGAACATTTCTGAAAAGAAACAAGTCAGTGATAATAACTATGTTCATTGTTCATAGAGCCGAATAACAAGTCTTTATCGTGTGTTTAGTTGGGATAGACAAAACAACTCAATTCAGATAGACAAAAAACATCATTCCAGATAGACAAATAATATCAATTCAGATAAACCAAACATATCATTCCAGATAAACAAAACATATCATTCCCTATAAAAAAAACATATCATTCCAGATAGAAAGAACATCTCAATCCAGAGAGATAAAAAAAACCTCTCAATCCAGACAGACAAAACATATCAATCCAGATAAACAAAACATATCATTACAGATAGAAAAAACATATCATTCCAGACAGACAAAACATATCAATCCAGATAGACAAAACAGCTCAATCCAGATAAACAAAACATATCATTCCAGAGAGACAGAACATATCAATCCTGATAGACAAAACATATCAATCCAGATAAACAAAACATATCATTACAGATAGACAGAACATATCATTCTAGATAGACAGAACATATCATTCTAGATAGACAGAACATATCATTCTAGATAGACAGAACATATCATTCTAGATAGACAGAACATATGATTCTAGATAGACAAAACATATCATTCTAGATAGACAGAACATATCATTCTAGATAGACAAAACATATCATTCCAGATAGACAGAACATATCATTCCAGATAGACAGAACATATCATTCCAGATAGACAGAACATATCATTCCAGACAGACAAAACATATAATTCCAGAGAGACAGAACATATCAATCCTGATAGACAAAACATATCAATCCAGATAGAAAAAACATATCATTCCAGACAGACAAAGCATATCAATCCAGATAAACAAAACATATCAATCCAGATAGACAAAACATATCATTCCAGAGAGACAGAACATATCAATCCAGACAGACAAAACATATCATTCCAGAGAGACAGAACATATCAATCCAGACAGACAAAACATATCAATCCAGATAGAAAAAACATATCATTCCAGACAGACAAAGCATATCAATCCAGATAAACAAAACATATCAATCCAGATAGACAGAACATATCAATCCAGATAGACAGAACATATCATTCCAGACAGACAAAACATATCATTCCAGAGAGACAGAACATATCAATCCTAATAGACAAAACATATCAATCCAGATAAACAAAACATATCAATCCAGATAGAAAAAACATTTCATTCCAGACAGACAAAACATATCAATCCAGATAAACAAAATATATCATTCCAAACTGACAAAACATATCAATCCAGATAAACAAAACATATCAATCCAGATAGAGAAAACATATCATTCCAGAAAGACAGAACATATCATTCCAGATAGACAGAACATATCAATCCAGACAGACAAAACATATCAATCCAGATAGAAAAAACATATCATTCCAGACAGACAAAGCATATCAATCCAGATAAACAAAACATATCAATCCAGATAGACAAAACATATCATTCCAGATAGACAGAACATATCAATCTAGACAGACAAAACATATCATTCCAGATAGAAAAAATATATCATTCCAGATAAACAAAACATACCAATCCAGATAGACAAAACATATCATTCCAGACAGACAAAATATATCATTCTAGATAGACAGAACATATCATTCCAGACAGACAAAACATATCATTCCAGATAGAAAGAACATATCATTCCATATAGACAGAACATATCATTCTAGATAGAAAAAAACATATCATTCTAGATAGAAAAAACAGATCATTCCAGACAGACAAACCAAATCAATCCAGATAGTAAAAACACATCATTCCAGACAAACAAAACATATCAATCCAGATAGACAAAACATATCATTCCAGATAGACAAAACATATCATTCCAGACAGACAAAACATATCAATCCAGATAGAGAAAACATATCATTCCAGATAGACAGAACATATTATTCTAGATAGACAGAACATTTCATTCTAGATAGAAAAAAACATATCATTCTAGATAGACAAAACAGATCATTCCAGACAGACAAAACATATCAATCCAGATAGACAAAACACATCATTCCAGACAAACAAAACATATCAATCCAGATAGAAAAAACAGCTCAATCCAGATAGACAGAACATATCATTCCAGACAGACAAAATATATCAATCCAGATAAACAAAACATATCAATCCAGATAAAGAAAACATATCATTCCAGATAGACAGAACATATCATTCCAGATAGACAGAACATATCAATCCAGACAGACAAAACATATCAATCCAGATAGAAAAAACATATCATTCCAGACAGACAAAGCATATCAATCCAGATAAACAAAACATATCAATCCAGATAGACAAAACATATCATTCCAGATAGACAGAACATATCAATCCAGATAGACAGAACATATCATTCCAGACAGACAAAACATATCATTCCAGAGAGACAGAACATATCAATCCTGATAGACAAAACATATCAATCCAGATAAACAAAACATATCAATCCAGATAGAAAAAACATTTCATTCCAGACAGACAAAACATATCAATCCAGATAAACAAAATATATCATTCCAAACTGACAAAACATATCAATCCAGATAAACAAAGCATATCAATCCAGATAGAGAGAACATATCATTCCAGATAGACAGAACATATCATTCCAGATAGACAGAACATATCAATCCAGACAGACAAAACATATCAATCCAGATAGAAAAAACATATCATTCCAGACAGACAAAGCATATCAATCCAGATAAACAAAACATATCAATCCAGATAGACAAAACATATCATTCCAGATAGACAGAACATATCAATCTAGACAGACAAAACATATCATTCCAGATAGAAAAAATATATCATTCCAGATAAACAAAACATACCAATCCAGATAGACAAATCATATCATTCCAGACTGACAAAATATATCATTCTAGATAGACAGAACATATCATCCCAGACAGACAAAACATATCATTCCAGATAGAAAGTACATATCATTCCATATAGACAGAACATATCATTCTAGATAGAAAAAAACATATCATTCTAGATAGAAAAAAACAGATCATTCCAGACAGACAAAACAAATCAATCCAGATAGAAAAAACACATCATTCCAGACAAACAAAACATATCAATCCAGATAGACAAAACATATCATTCCAGATAGACAAAACATATCATTCCAGACAGACAAAACATATCAATCCAGATAGAGAAAACATATCATTCCAGATAGACAGAACATATTATTCCAGATAGACAGAACATTTAATTCTAGATAGAAAAAAACCTATCATTCTAGTTAGACAAAAGAGATCATTCCAAACAGACAAAACATATCAATCCAGATAGACAAAACACATCATTCCAGACAAACAAAACATATCAATCCAGATAGACAAAACATATCATTCCAGATAGACAAAACATATCATTCCAGAGAGACAAAACATATCAATCCAGATAGACAGAACATATCATTCCAGACAGACAAAATATATCAATCCAGATAAACAAAACATATCAATCCAGATAAAGAAAACATATCATTCCAGACAGACAAAACATATCAATCCAGATAGAAACAACATATCATTCCAAACAGAAAAAACATATCAATCCAGATAAACAAAACATATCAATCCAGATAAAGAAAACATATCATTCCAGATAGACAGAACATATCAATCCAGACAGACAAAACATATCAATCTATATAGAAAAAAACATATCATTCCAGACAGACAAAGCATATCAATCCAGATAAACAAAACATATCAATCCAGATAGACAAAACATATCATTCCAGATAGACAGAACATATCAATCTAGACAGACAAAACATATCATTCCAGATAGAAAAAATAGATCATTCCAGATAAACAAAACATACCAATCCAGATAGACAAAACATATCATTCCAGACAGACAAAATATATCATTCTAGATAGATAGAACATATCATTCCAGACAGACAAAACATATCATTCCAGATAGAAAGAACATATCATTCCATATAGACAGAACATATCATTCTAGATAGAAAAAAACATATCATTCTAGATAGAAAAAACAGATCATTCCAGACAGACAAAACAAATCAATCCAGATAGAAAAAACACATCATTCCAGACAAACAAAACATATCAATCCAGATAGAGAAAACATATCATTCCAGATAGAAAGAACATATTATTCTAGATAGACAGAACATTTCATTCTAGATAGAAAAAAACATATCATTCTAGATAGACAAAACAGATCATTCCAGACAGACAAAACATATCAATCCAGATAGACAAAACACATCATTCCAGACAAACAAAACATATCAATCCAGATAGACAAAACATATCATTCCAGATAGACAAAACATATCATTCCAGACAGACAAAACATATCATTCCAGATAGAAAAAACAGCTCAATCCAGATAGACAGAACATATCATTCCAGACAGACAAAATATATCAATCCAGATAAAGAAAACATATCATTCCAGATAGACAGAACATATCATTCCAGATAGACAGAACATATCAATCCAGACAGACAAAACATATCAATCCAGATAGAAAAAACATATCATTCCAGACAGACAAAGCATATCAATCCAGATAAACAAAACATATCAATCCAGATAGACAAAACATATCATTCCAGATAGACAGAACATATCAATCCAGATAGACAGAACATATCATTCCAGACAGACAAAACATATCATTCCAGAGAGACAGAACATATCAATCCTGATAGACAAAACATATCAATCCAGATAAACAAAACATATCAATCCAGATAGAAAAAACATTTCATTCCAGACAGACAAAACATATCAATCCAGATAAACAAAACATATCAATCCAGATAGAGAGAACATATCATTCCAGATAGACAGAACATATCATTCCAGATAGACAGAACATATCAATCCAGACAGACAAAACATATCAATTCAGATAGAAAAAACATATCATTCCAGACAGACAAAGCATATCAATCCAGATAAACAAAACATATCAATCCAGATAGACAAAACATATCATTCCAGATAGACAGAACAAATCAATCTAGACAGACAAAACATATCATTCCAGATAGAAAAAATATATCATTCCAGATAAACAAAACATACCAATCCAGATAGACAAATCATATCATTCCAGACTGACAAAATATATCATTCTAGATAGACAGAACATATCATTCCAGACAGACAAAACATATCATTCCAGATAGAAAGAACATATCATTCCATATAGACAGAACATATCATTCTAGATAGAAAAAAACATATCATTCTAGATAGAAAAAACAGATCATTCCAGACAGACAAAACAAATCAATCCAGATAGAAAAAACACATCATTCCAGACAAACAAAACATATCAATCCAGATAGACAAAACATATCATTCCAGATAGACAAAACATATCATTCCAGACAGACAAAACATATCAATCCAGATAGAGAAAACATATCATTCCAGATAGACAGAACATATTATTCCAGATAGACAGAACATTTCATTCTAGATAGAAAAAAACATATCATTCTAGATAGACAAAACAGATCATTCCAAACAGACAAAACATATCAATCCAGATAGACAAAACACATCATTCCAGAAAAACAAAACATATCAATCCAGATAGACAAAACCTATCATTCCAGATAGACAAAACATATCATTCCAGAGAGACAAAACATATCAATCCAGATAGACAGAACATATCATTCCAGACAGACAAAATATATCAATCCAGATAAACAAAACATATCAATCCAGATAAAGAAAACATATCATTCCAGACAGACAAAACATATCAATCCAGATAGAAACAACATATCATTCCAAACAGAAAAAACATATCAATCCAGATAAACAAAACATATCAATCCAGATAAAGAAAACATATCATTCCAGATAGACAGAACATATCAATCCAGACAGACAAAACATATCAATCCAGATAGAAAAAAACATATCATTCCAGACAGACAAAGCATATCAATCCAGATAAACAAAACATATCAATCCAGATTGACAAAACATATCATTCCAGATAGACAAAACACCTTAATCCAGATAGAAAACATATATCATTCCAGATAGACAGAACATATCATTCTAGATAGACAAAACATATCAATCCAGATAGACAGAACATATCATTCTAGATAGACAGAATATAGCATTCTAGATAGACAGAACATATCATTCCAGATAAACAGAACATATCATTCCAGATAGACAGAACATATCATTCTAGATAGACAGAACATATCATTCCAGATAGACAGAACATATCATTCTAGATAGACAGAACATATCATTCTAGATAGAAAAAACATATCATTCTAGATAGACAGAACATAGCATTCCAGATAGACAAAACATATCATTCTAGATAGACAAAACATATCATTATAGATAGACAGAACATATCATTCTAGATAGACAAAACATATCATTCTAGATAGACAAAACATATCATTCTAGATAGACAGAACATATCATTCCAGATAGACAGAACATATCATTCTAGATAGACAAAACATATCATTCTAGATAGACAGAACATATCATTCTAGATAGACAGAACATATCATTTTAGATAGAGAGAACATATCATTCTAGATAGACAGAACATATCATTCCAGATAGACAGAACATATCATTCTAGATAGACAGAACATATCATTCTAGATAGACAGAACATATAAATCCAGATAGACAGAACATATCATTCTAGATAGACAGAACATATCATTCCAGATAGACAGAACATATCATTCTAGATAGACAGAACATATCAATCCAGATAGACAGAACATATCATTCTAGATAGACAGAACATATCATTCCAGATAGGCAGAACATATCATTCTAGATAGACAGAACATATCATTCTAGATAGACAAAACATATCATTCTAGGTAGACAGAAGATATCATTCCAGATAGACAGAACATATCATTCTAGATAGACAGAACATATCAATCCAGATAGACAGAACATATCATTCTAGATAGACAGAACATATCATTCTAGATAGACAGAACATATCATTCTAGATAGACAGAACATATCATTCTAGATAGACAGAACATATCATTCTAGATAGAGAGAACATATCAATCCAGATAGACAGAACATATCATTCTAGATAGACAAAACATATCATTCTAGATAGACAGAACATATCATTCTAGATAGACAGAACATAACATTCTAGATAGAAAGAACATATCATTCTAGATAGACAGAACATATCATTCCAGATAGACAGAACATATCATTCTAGATAGACAAAACATATCATTCTAGATAGACAAAACATATCATTCTAGATAGACAGAACATATCATTCTAGATAGACAAAACATATCATTCTAGATAGACAGAACATATGATTCTAGATAGACAGAACATATCATTCCAGATAGACAGAACATATCATTCTAGATAGACAAAACATATCATTCTAGATAGACAAAACATATCATTCTAGATAGACAGAACATATCATTCTAGATAGACAAAACATATCATTCTAGATAGACAGAACATATCATTCTAGATAGACAAAACATCATTCCAGACAGACAAAGCATATCAATCCAGATAAACAAAACATATCAATCCAGATAGACAAAACATATCATTCCACATAGACAGAACATATCAATCTAGACAGACAAAACATATCATTCCAGATAGAAAAAATATATCATTCCAGATAAACAAAACATACCAATCCAGATAGACAAATCATATCATTCCAGACTGACAAAATATATCATTCTAGATAGACAGAACATATCATTCCAGACAGACAAAACATATCATTCCAGATAGAAAGAACATATCATTCCATATAGACAGAACATATCATTCTAGATAGAAAAAAACATATCATTCTAGATAGAAAAAACAGACCATTCCAGACAGACAAAACAAATCAATCCAGATAGAAAAAAACACATCATTCCAGATAAACAAAACATATCAATCCAGATAGACAAAACATATCATTCCAGATAGACAAAACATATCATTCCAGACAGACAAAACATATCAATCCAGATAGAGAAAACATATCATTCCAGATAGACAGAACATATTATTCCAGATAGACAGAACATTTCATTCTAGATAGAAAAAAACATATCATTCTAGATAGACAAAACAGATGATTCCAAACAGACAAAACATATCAATCCAGATAGACAAAACACATCATTCCAGACAAACAAAACATATCAATCCAGATAGACAAAACATATCATTCCAGATAGACAAAACATATCATTCCAGACAGACAAAACATATCAATCCAGATAGACAGAACATATCATTCCAGACAGACAAAATATATCAATCCAGATAAACAAAACATATCAATCCAGATAAAGAAAACATATCATTCCAGACAGACAAAACATATCAATCCAGATAGAAACAACATATCATTCCAAACAGAAAAAACATATCAATCCAGATAAACAAAACATATCAATCCAGATAAAGAAAACATATCATTCCAGATAGACAGAACATATCAATCCAGACAGACAAAACATATCAATCCAGATAGAAAAAAACATATCATTCCAGACAGACAAAGCATATCAATCCAGATAAACAAAACATATCAATCCAGATTGACAAAACATATCATTCCAGATAGACAAAACATCTTAATCCAGATAGAAAACATATATCATTCCAGATAGACAGAACATATCATTCTAGATAGACAAAACATATCAATCCAGATAGACAGAACATATCATTCTAGATAGACAGAATATAGCATTCTAGATAGACAGAACATATCATTCCAGATAAACAGAACATATCATTCCAGATAGACAGAACATATCATTCTAGATAGACAGAACATATCATTCCAGATAGACAGAACATATCATTCTAGATAGACAAAACATATCAATCCAGATAGACAGAACATATCATTCTAGATAGACAGAATATAGCATTCTAGATAGACAAAACATATCAATCCAGATAGAGAAAACATATCATTCCAGATAGACAGAACATATTATTCCAGATAGACAGAACATTTCATTCTAGATAGAAAAAAACATATCATTCTAGATAGACAAAACAGATGATTCCAAACAGACAAAACATATCAATCCAGATAGACAAAACACATCATTCCAGACAAACAAAACATATCAATCCAGATAGACAAAACATATCATTCCAGATAGACAAAACATATCATTCCAGACAGACAAAACATATCAATCCAGATAGACAGAACATATCATTCCAGACAGACAAAATATATCAATCCAGATAAACAAAACATATCAATCCAGATAAAGAAAACATATCATTCCAGACAGACAAAACATATCAATCCAGATAGAAACAACATATCATTCCAAACAGAAAAAACATATCAATCCAGATAAACAAAACATATCAATCCAGATAAAGAAAACATATCATTCCAGATAGACAGAACATATCAATCCAGACAGACAAAACATATCAATCCAGATAGAAAAAAACATATCATTCCAGACAGACAAAGCATATCAATCCAGATAAACAAAACATATCAATCCAGATTGACAAAACATATCATTCCAGATAGACAAAACATCTTAATCCAGATAGAAAACATATATCATTCCAGATAGACAGAACATATCATTCTAGATAGACAAAACATATCAATCCAGATAGACAGAACATATCATTCTAGATAGACAGAATATAGCATTCTAGATAGACAGAACATATCATTCCAGATAAACAGAACATATCATTCCAGATAGACAGAACATATCATTCTAGATAGACAAAACATATCAATCCAGATAGACAGAACATATCATTCTAGATAGACAGAATATATCATTCTAGATAGACAGAACATATCATTCTAGATAGACAGAACATATCATTCTAGATAGACAGAACATATCATTCTAAATAGACAGAACATATCATTCTAGATAGACAGAACATATCATTCCAGATAGACAGAACATATCATTCTAGATAGACAGAACATATCATTCTAGATAGACAGAACATATCATTCTAGATAGACAGAACATAGCATTCCAGATAGACAAAACATATCATTCTAGATAGACAAAACATATCATTCTAGATAGACAGAACATATCATTCTAGATAGACAAAACATATCATTCTAGATAGACAAAACATATCATTCTAGATAGACAGAACATATCATTCCAGATAGACAGAACATATCATTCCAGATAGACAGAACATATCATTCTAGATAGACAAAACATATCATTCTAGATAGACAGAACATATCATTCTAGATAGACAGAACATATCATTTTAGATAGACAGAACATATCATTCTAGATAGACAGAACATATCATTCCAGATAGACAGAACATATCATTCTAGATAGACAGAACATATCATTCTAGATAGACAGAACATATCATTCTAGATAGACAGAACATATAAATCCAGATAGACAGAACATAGCATTCTAGATAGACAGAACATATCATTCCAGATAGACAGAACATATCATTCTAGATAGACAGAACATATCAATCCAGATAGACAGAACATATCATTCTAGATAGACAGAACATATCATTCCAGATAGACAGAACATATCATTCTAGATAGACAGAACATATCATTCTAGATAGACAAAACATATCATTCTAGGTAGACAGAACATATCAATCCAGATAGATAGAACATATCATTCTAGATAGACAAAACATATCATTCTAGATAGACAGAACATATCATTCTAGATAGACAGAACATATCAATCCAGATAGACAGAACATATCATTCTAGATAGACAGAACATATCATTCTAGATAGACAGAACATATCATTCTAGATAGACAGAACATATCATTCTAGATAGACAGAACATATCATTCTAGATAGACAGAACATATCAATCCAGATAGACAGAACATATCATTCTAGATAGACAGAACATATCATTCCAGATAGACAGAACATATCATTCTAGATAGACAGAACATATCATTCTAGATAGACAGAACATATCATTCTAGATAGACAGAACATATCATTCCAGATAGACAGAACATATCATTCTAGATAGACAGACCATATCATTCCAGATAGACAGAACATATCATTCTAGATAGACAGAACATATCATTCTAGATAGACCAAACATATCATTCTAGATAGACAGAACATATCTTTCCAGATAGACAGAACATATCATTCTAGATAGACAAAACATATCATTCTAGATAGACAAAACATATCATTCTAGATAGACAGAACATATCATTCTAGATAGACAAAACATATCATTCTAGATAGACAGAACATATCATTCTAGATAGACAGAACATATCATTCTAGATAGACAGAACATATCATTCCAGATAGACAGAACATATCATTCTAGATAGACAAAACATATCATTCTAGATAGACAGAACATATCATTCTAGATAGACAGAACATATCATTCTAGATAGACAGAACATATCATTCTAGATAGACAGAACATATCATTCCAGATAGACAGAACATATCATTCTAGATAGACAGAACATATCATTCTAGATAGACAAAACATATCATTCTAGAACAGCCTAATCCAGATAGAAAAAACACCACAATCCAGACAAACAAACAAAATCTCAATTCAAATAGACGGAGCAACACAATCCAGATAGACAACACAAAGCAACATAATAGAGATAGACAAAACATCACAAACCAGATAAAGCATCACAATGCAATCCAAACAACACCCAAAGCAGATATATAAAACTTCTAAACCCAGTCAATACGAACCATGTGAAACATAAAATAAGATAAAATAAAATTACAAAATGTCAAATAAAGCGAATCACAATCTAATCGGAAGTAAGACCATGTTGGTCGAAAGGATTATTATGTCTTTTCCAATACATGACCCCCATTGTGTATAATGTTGGTATGAGAAAATTGTAGTGGAAATCGCAATACTAAACGAATACTTTAACGGTGCAGTGTAACATAAACTCTCTTTATAAAACATAATCAACTGACACAAGACAAATCAAACGGTCGTGTCGAATTTAACATCTTTTAGACAGGAATTGTACCATACATCACAACAGCTAACAAAATACATTTAATATATACGAGGGCAACACGAACTCTTTGAGGAGTCATCGTGGCTGTGGTCGTATTGTAGTTGGACTTATAATTACCTATGCAATCAATGCCTATCAGCACTAACGTTGTGAGTTCGAATCCTGCTCATGCCGAGGTGTACTCGATACAACATTATATGATAAAGTTTGTCAGCTACTTGTGACAGGTCGTTGGTTTTCTCCGGGTACTTCGGTTTCAGTCTCCAAATAAAACTAACCATATAACTGAAATATTGATGAAACAAGCGTTAAACACCATAACCCTAACCCATAAACTCTTTGCAAAAGAAAAGAAATCTGGGAGTGACGCAATGCTAGACAGCATAAGTAAAGATTATAAAATGACGAATGACGATCCATATAGAGATTGTGCAGCACTTACATACGGACCGACCATTTCACTTTAAAGGATGGCTAGAAAAAAAATCATTCGAAACAAAAATTAGATTATTTTTTTAAATGAAAAATCGGTGGTTTTTCTTCAAAATTTATAAAAATAATTCTTGTGGAAAAGTACAATCAGATTTTTTTCTGAACCTTTCAGGTCAAAAAGCTTTTCATAAGATTTTGGAACGGAAATTTAGGAGAGAAAAAACATAGCCCAACCTCTAAAATGTTAAATGGTTGTTCCATTAGCGGTAAAAACATATATCATGTTTCTTTATTCCTGTAATGAGCCGTGAGTATACTTGTAACTAGGTGAATATTAAAATTTAGAAATAAAAACAGTGTTAAAATCCATCCCATCATAGCTGTCATAGACTACAGATATTAGTATTGCTGTATAAAATGACAAAAAAAAAGGGGGGGGGTGACAATAGCTAGAAACCCAGACGAGAAGGTATGATAATAAAAAAAAATCCCACGTAGGGAAACCAATAAAATCCGTCCCATCATAGCTGTCATAGACTATAGAGCATAAAAGGCCAAAAAAAAGGGGAGTGAAAATATCTAGACACTCAGACGAGAAGGTATGATAATAAAAAAAGATTCCCACGTAGGGAAAGCAATGAAAACGATTTTGTTACAATTTTACACGCTGTATAAAGTACTATAGGGAATAATAAGATATAAAAAGATTCACACGTAGAGAAAGCAATGAAAACGATTTTGTTACAATTTTACACGCTGTATAAAGTACTATAGGGAATAATAAGATATAAACAGATACACAAGTTGTATAAAATATCAGACGCGTAAAAAATTTATTGGAAATTTTCTCTGTGTTTAATATTCCGCCATGGTTTTCTTTAAGGAACGAGCACTTATGTTGCAAGCTTTATTAGAAATTTAATAACTTTTTGCAATAACGCGAAGTGGTAAAGATACTGTTGAAATTATTTAGAAATAATTAAAATTGTGTTTACAGTAGTATTATCACGATTTATCTAATAAAAACATATAATATCTCGTATACTGACTGTGAATTTTGACACTTGTTCCTGCCTTTTCTACAACAGTGTGAGATTTTATGTAAAATAACAACTTTTATAGCTAATATTAAATATTGAATAAGAATTTTAAAATAAAATCCTACAAGATGAAAATAATTACGTAGATATGAATGGATATGAGTAATGTTATTGGTATACAGTTATATGTCAAAAGTTTCCACACTGAAATATTTCTCTATACACTGTATATTTCATATCAGACCATGATTTTTTAAGTCATTTCTAACTAAATTTTCATGAAATTTTCAGCATTATAGTTTCTTCTTCTTATAATTTTCATATGATTTTTCCTAAAACATGATTTAAACTCGAAGTTGGTTTTTT
Organism: Bathymodiolus septemdierum; assembly: GCA_963383655.1. Lineage (NCBI taxonomy): Eukaryota > Metazoa > Mollusca > Bivalvia > Mytilida > Modiolidae > Bathymodiolus > Bathymodiolus septemdierum. Next base: position 59,625,533 of record OY726528.1, on the reverse strand, counting down.
TTTCACCAATTCTTACTATATAATCATAGAAAATTATGACGTCTAGATTTTTACATTTGTGGTCTTTCCACACTGAAATATTTCGGCCTTCGTGGTCGTGATCGTATGGTAGTTGGATTAACAACTAAATGTGCAATCAGTGTCTATCCCCACTAAAGTTGTGAGTTCCAATCCCGCCCAGCGTGGTGTACCCGATACAACATTATGTGAAAAAGTCAGTGACTTGGTCAGTGGTTTTCTATGGGTTTTCTCCACCAATAAAACTGACCGTCACGATATAATTGAAATATTATTGAAAGTGGCGTTAAACACCATAACCATAACCCTTAATTTCTCGCCAAGTCATTTCTTATTAGATTTTCATGAAATTTTCAGCATTATAGTTTCTTCTTCTTATTATTATCATATAATTTTATTAATACTTTTCCTTAAAACATGATTTAAACACGGAAGTTTTTTCACCAAATCTTCCAATATATAATCATAGAAAATTATGACGTCTAGATTTTATATTTGTGTTTAAATCATAAATGCTTGTAAATGAAAGTTTGAAAAAAATATGTGAAAATATTAGAATAGAATTAATTCTGCTTTTAAAAATGAAAATTTAAAGAAAATCTAGTCTGTTTCCAATCAATTGCAAGTGACTAATATATGTTTCAAAATAAATTCCGCATCGAGTGCAAATAAATGTTATTGTGTACGTATATTGTAGGTTTGTCGTGATCGTGATTGTATGGTAGTTGGATTTACAACTACCTGTGCAGTCAGTGCCTATCACCACTAAAGTTGTGAGTTCCAATGCCGCTCATGGCGAGGTGTACTCGATACAACTTTATGCGATAAAGTTTGCCAGTGACTTGCGACAGGCCTATTGTTTTCTCCGGATACTCCGGTTTCTTCCACAAATAAAACTGACGATATAACTGAAATATTGTTGAAAGTGGCATTAAACACCCAAACCCTAACTCGTATACTGTATTTATCCTACAATGTCAAAAAGTCTAAACAACACCCACATTTGACTGAAAATAGCTGATGTTTACTACGATCATATATATAATGCAACTGCAACAGAAACAATCTGTATCAACATCTAATAGCAGACATTTATTTTCTTGCTTCGTACTTTCCAAACAGCTAGGTAATTTGATTTTGTATCTCATTAATAAATACAATGTTTTGATGTATGACAATTGTGAATAAATACATTCACTTTAATGAGATTGTATTATTCCGTGTTAAAATATATTTATTCAATAGGCCTATACTTAAAAAACACAACATTCGTCCGGTTATATATGGGTGTTGGAATGTTACTCACACGTGGAAATCACTTGCATGACCGCATCATTTCACTGACAGTGGAGGTCGGGATCCATATAACTAGTTTAAGCCAGTAACCTTTTGGACCAAGCCTGGACAATGAGCGTGTCATATAATAATTGTGTGTTTGAGGTATCGATTTTGCCTCTTTCTACGATTTGTTCATGTGATTTTGAAACTGTTCTAACAGTGTGGTATTATTTTTTTTTTATTTCATTATTATTTTAATTTAATTTTATATGTATATTGTCAGAAAATATATAATGTGTTTAAATATTTGTATCAAAAATAGGTAGAAAAACGAGCATTAGTATAGTGCTTTGATTGGTAGAAATTATTTCTAAATATTTTAAACTGTGCAATAAGATAAATAAAAAATGTTGGGGCATTCAAAAACATTTTCTAAAGAAACTTGGTTTTGAATTAAAAATTAATAAAATTTATTTAGTATTCAGTTGAAACAGTAACAATAAGAAATACAAATTATGCATTCGCTTTAAAATTTGATTAAAAACAATAGTTCGACAAACAAAATAAACGAATATCTAAATTCCAGTTTTTAGGAAAGTCAACAATGTTAAAAGTATTCAAATTCACAAAACAACAACAAAGATAAAAAAATAATCAAATATTAGTTCATAACCTTTATTTCTATAATTAAGCAAATATAATATTGAATAAATCTTCATTTTTAATTAGAATATTTTACAGAAAAAGTTTCCTTTGAATTTGTTCTATAATCGGAAAGAAACAAAATGAAATAGTTTGGCTGGAAATAAGGACGCCAAAGACAGGTCGGTGGTTTACTCGGGGTACTCCGGTTTCCTCCACCAGTAAAACTGATCGCTGCGATATAACTGAAAATATTGTTGAAAGTGGCGTTAAACACCACAAACCCCATAAAACCCCAAAATAAAAATTCTTGTTTGTTAATTTGTATCGCGGACTGAAGTGACATTTAAGGTGTGAACTATATATAGGTAAAAAAAAACTTACATATTCATGTTTTCTCATCTCCTGTCAAAGACAATTTTTAGAAGTCAGCACGTGTTTGTTTGTCTTTTGCTCACACTGACAATAAACATCCTCTGATCATAGTGAAGACCAATCTTACGTCAGATAAACACAATTAAATGGTGAAGTACTTCAACATCACTGTTTATATTATATAGATTATTGCAGCACGTGTAACTTCTTAACATAAACTCCTAGTAAGTATATCATCGTTTTTACTGCACAGAAAATATATTCCGTTTGATCTTTTAATCTTAGGCCAAAAAATCGATTTCTTAAGGAAAGTCCATAGTTTTCTTTTATAACAGAAAGCATGGATTCTGTGTGTTCATTCAGTGTGTCGACGAAAACTGCATGTGGCCTGACCTTAATCTGCATATTCAAAATGCACATCCATTAAGTTTAAAAGGAATGTTAAGCCTATTTAAGCAACAACGATTACGAAGCTTTCTGATAGGATCGAAGTCGAGAATTTCAATTATTATAATCCGATCTCATTGTTGTGGAAACGGATGCTGCCATTTCGCGTATTCGCGATTTTTTATTTTTATTAAGCAAAAACGCGAGAGCGAAAAGGAAAAAACGCGAGATATTTTTTCATATTTTCGCGAAATTGCGCCATCGGGTTTCCTATATGCTATAAATGTGGTTGTTGTAATTTGCACAATATATTGAAAAGGCAAACACGAGTACCATATATTGTAACAACTTAATCTGTTTCTTGACAGGGAAGATTAAAAAAATTTAAAAAGCCCGACCAAGATATACATACTTTCAAAGCGACTATAAATAAAGTCTGTACAAATTGTTTTATTATTTTATCAAATACCACACCGGTGTCGTTATGGTTGATGTGTATGTCACTAGTGGGTTAGATCGTGGGTTCGAGCCCCGGTCGGGTCAAACTCATCATTGGTAGCCCATGGATGATCACGCTCCAATAATTTAATCGTGAGGGAAGAATGTCTTGGTATGATCAGCCTTACATTATCATCGATGGATAGTATCGATGCGTGATCAACCACGGCTTACCATCAATGGGTACGAGAAGACAGTATCGATGCGTGATCAACCACGGCTTACCATCAATGGGTACGAGAAGACAGTATCGATGTGTGATCAACCACGGCTTACCATCAATGGGTACGAGAAGACAGTATCGATGTGTGATCAACCACGGCTTACCATCAATGGGTACGAGAAGACAGTATCGATGTGTGATCAACCACGGCTTACCATCAATGGGTACGAGAAGACAGTATCGATGTGTGATCAACCACGGCTTACCATCAATGGGTACGAGAAGACAGTATCGATGCGTGATCAACCACGGCTTACCATCAATGGGTACGAGAAGACAGTATCGATGTGTGATCAACCACGGCTTACCATCAATGGGTACGAGAAGACAGTATCGCTGCGTGATATACCATGGTTTACCGTCGATGGGTCAAACCAAAGACTATAAAATTGGTATTTGTTACTTCTCCGTTTATGTAATTAAGATGTAAGAACACATTAGGGGGGCATTTGTGCACTTCAGATTTTTGAAGCAAGTGGTGCTATTTATTTAATCAAATTATTGTAACCAGACATTTTGGTTTTTCAGAATACATATATGACGGCCTATTAACAAAAAGTAGATCACTTTGTTGTGACGTGTCAAGTCTGTATTTGATTATCAATAGCAACCAATGACACGCATTATATAAAAATTGTATTAGAATACTGGTCAAATCGGAATCAGGATAACGTGTCTGTATGTGGACTAATGTTTCAGTGAGCTAGCACCAAGTCCAACCCATTGTGTTGGTCTTGTAGAAGACAGATATCATCAACATCGTCATCTCATCAAAAAGTAACGTGTTCTCGCCATGACGTAGTTGAAAAAAAAAGCTACATTGACGTTAAACAACAATCACTCACTCAAATAATTGTATCGAACAAAAAAATGCAGAGAGTTAAGTACTACCATGAGCACTGGTAACTATAGTTAGGATTATGGTACTTAAAGTCACTTTCAACAATATTTCAGTTATATCGTGGCGGTCAGTTTTATTGGTGGAATAAACCGGAGTACCCCGAGAAAGCCACCGACCTGCCACAAGTCCCTGACAAACTTTATCACATAATGTTGTGTCGAGTATACTTCGCCATGAGCGGGATTCGAACCCACAACGTTAGTGGTGCTAGCCACCTATTGTACAGATAGTCGTAAACCCAACTACCATACGATCACGACCACGACGATCTCAGAATACATGTAAAGGAAGAAACGAAACAGAAACGAAATAAAACGAAACGGGAACCAAACCAAACGAAAATAGCAAAGTTGCGTTTCGTTTCGATTTTGTTTCTTCCTTTTCAAGAACAAAAATGTACCCCTACTATTGAATGTTTTTACATTGCAAAAGAAATCTACAAACAAAGTCACGGAGTATATAGAATACAATATATATCGCTTGGCCTTACAATAATGTTTACAAGCACACCAAAATCTACATAGCATTATGTATCAGCAATGAATATTATGCCTTTCTCCTCTTATGATATTAAATGTCAGTTATAATACCTGTCTCGTTACTTTTGTTAATTACATTGTATTATATGTATGTTTTGCTAATTGGTACGTCTAGAAAAATACTTATTGGACAAATATTTCAGATACGTTCAGTTATTTGTACATCATCTTGTGTAATAAAGATATCTTATGTTGAACACTGACATTGTAACAACCTGTTACAGGATTAGTTTATCCGCGTTATCTGGAGCTGTAGTTGAATAACAATTTAAAATAATAACATCAATATGACAATGAATCAAAGACCTATATCGAGGGATAAAAAGAACAGTTTGAAGATACCAAAGAGGTAATCAGAATTCATATTTCGAAGAAGATGAGACAACACCATGGCCAAAAGAAAAAGTACAAAAGGACAAACAACGATCTACAAAACAAACGCATAAAACTAAAGATCGAGTAGCATGAACCCCACTAAAAACCGAGAGTGCTCCGGAAGGATAAGCAGTTCCTGCTCCACTAGTGGCACTCGTCGTGTTAATCTAGTTACAAACCCGGTGATAAATCATGAATGAGGAAAGGACCGGGATGTGCTTACGACAAGTGGAACGTAACCTCAAGTGCAGGTATTTACCTTAATTCGCTCTATTGCGTTCTTTAGGAAAATTGGAATTCTCTTGAAACGTCGGCTTTCTCCAGAAACTTCGACTTTCAGTGGGAACTTGGGTTTTTTCCAGGAATGTTTTCGCCAGGAACTTCGTCTTTTTTCCAACTTCGGTTTTCTCCACGAACTTCGGTTTTCTTCGGTTCTCTTCAGGAACTTCAGGCTTCGGCGGGACTTCGGTTTTCTCTACGACTACTCTATTTCAACCGTAATTGTAGCCCTAGATGCGGGGAATTCGAAATCAGATGCAAATTATGAATTGGATGTAAAACAAGGCACATGCCACTCAATCAATGGTTATAATGGGTGTATTTAGATACTCACGTGAGAACACTAATCTAAAGTACATAATTAGAGTTATAAAAAATCTTCTGGAATCTTCAATGTCTAAGAGAGAAAATCAACCTCACAGAAATAACACAAGTGACATTTACAGGTTATGAATTAGATTGTATTTGCGTCAACAGAAACAAGCCAGATTGTATTAGAAACATTAAAATGTAAGATAAGATGTATATATCTATTCTAGTGCGCACGACGCGTTTCTCAATTTACTTTTATCAGAAACGTTCAAAGTCAACAGATTGGAAAGTCAAATAATCTTAAAGTCTTTGGGAGCAGAAAAACCAAAGAGTCTAAATACAGAATAGTCAAATTCGGCTATGGTCATCTATGACCGAGGAGGAGAATAAACGTTAGAGAAAACCGAAGGAGCAATAAAGAATGGACAATCCAGCGCCACTGGCAACACTATAAAACATAATACAACACAGAACCTTGATAAAAGAAAAGAATCGATGGGGTAGTTAGCATACTGATGACTTCTGTTTGAGAATCCAATGTATTAAAAGAATTCTGACTCATATTTTTGTTCTAATACTTTTAATATAGTCAAACAACAAGTAACTAACATTCAGAGACGTACATATGATACTTCATGAAAAAGAGGTCAGTATTGATAGCCAAAAATCTGCTCACCGGAAGTTTAAAAAATAGATCAATTGATAATTTAGAAACGCAAAAGAAATCTATTTCAAAGAAAAATTCCCAATTCTTTGATTATTTACTCTATGCAAAATTGGAATAAACTTTTAATAAAATTCTAATAAAAAAATCTCAGTCATTCTACGAAACTCCTGACAGGAAGAGCGGCTTAGGTAAAATGAACGTCATAACAAATCGGCTACATAATTCATTCAAAATAAAAGATAATAGCCTCACCGGACGCAATTACGAACGAAATAAAAAGTATGTCCCCTAATTGTTCCTTCAAAACATGAATTAAAAAAAATGCTTTTATAAATAGATACCCCGCTAAATTACTCGTGTTTTGGGAGAAAATTATTCATGCGCAGTTGTTGAATGTTGCAGACGACGGGTTTCATATTTGTAAACAGAAAACGATCGACAATTGCACTTGGAATCTATCGCTATAATTCATTGAGGTACGCATATTTTGTTATCTTATGCCTGTAATTGGAAAGAATATGATCTCCTGGTTCTATGCATATGTAGAACACATTGAAATTAAAACAAAAACAGTCAATATAATACATTTTCCTTACCTTGATCTATCCCAAAATGTCAAAATCCGTGATGTACCTTATTCATTGAAGAGTCCAAGGAATTCCGAATGCAAACTGGCACACATTTATGGTATGGTTAAAGGAAAGGTTTTTATGTCATGTGTATTATACACAAATGGATATATGTGAACGTAAATGAATGAATGCTCTTTCAATTTTAACAGTTGTCATTAAATAATTTACACTAGAAAGGTTATTATGATGTCGTTCGAAATTGTCTCCGGATCTAGGTCACAGAGTGACTAGAACGGGGTCATGAAAATCTGTTCTAAGTTAAAACCCGTAACAATGCATTGAATAATATATGGGCTATGATTCAAAAGGAATATTGGTGTTTAATCTGAAATATGAACATGCAATCAGCTTCATCAATTTGGTCAAATTTATAAATTATTTAAGGAATATTTGAAATTGTTGAACAGGTTATACGATATAACCTGGGGTACCTGTTCAACAATTTCAAACATTTCTTATAATTTAATTTTTACAACAAGATTTAATGATTCCTCGATTTTAATTACGATTATTTCATGTGACTATTTGAATTTGTCGTTGGTGGATCAACACGTTGGGAACGTCACAATACCAACCCAGGTTATCAAGTATAACCAAAATTTTCTCCAGGCAGATTAGCCAATCAGATTGAAGAATTGAAATCAAATTAAATTATTATCAAATATCATCGAAATTGTACGTAATTGCGTCCGGTGAAGCTAGCGTGTACGGATCATCGTATTATTGAAATTTTAGGACTTCGTCCTTCAAACAGGTTGCCTGTTTCATATTAATGAACAAATACATTTATTGACAATCTACAAATTTTATGATATTCATTGTCTAATAGTAAAAAAATATAAAAGAATCAAAAGAAGTTGTGAGGAAGTTAAAGATTAGAAAAATCTAAAACAACACACAAGCCCACAAATTTCACTGATTGCACATAAAATAGTAAATTGTTGAGAAAGTTCAAGATTATAACCATCTTAAACAAACACAAGCCGAAAAAATAAACTTGAGTAATCATTTCTATCTTGCTAAGCAAAGAGTGCACATCGTTTAATACAATTTTACTTGTAGTTTATATACTATAATTTTCTTTTTCTTTCTTTTTAATTTTTTATACATATCTTCTTAGAATATATATTTTTCAAAATTATCTTTGATGAAAAAGTTCAAGATTTTGACAGCTGATAATATAATCAATCCATACTAGAGATAAACATATTTTTATAAGCAATCACAGTAAAGACAATAACACCAAAGTCAGTTTGAACAGATACACTAGTATGTCTTTACTTTGAAAACAATTAAGATTTTATCCATGAAATTAAAAATGTTGAAACATTGATTAAAAATTTAAATGAACTAAAAGGTGATTGGCATTGCTCCAAATCCGGATATTTTGTGCAGATCCCGTAATTGACATTCCTTTTACAATCGCCCGAAAACGAATATTTCTGGTCTCTCTCCAATTTCCACTGTAAGGACCTTAAAAGCCACTGTAATTTATAAAATATATATGAAATTTATTAAAAACATATAAATTTATTTGATAGAAATCATAACCATGCATTTAAATATCATTTTGTGCTTCTGGACTCATCTGGACTCACTTTCGAGACACCCGCCAAAGACAAGTTTTCATATTTAATTAAATGGTCAGTCCGTAAATCAGACTGTTATTATATATGCTGTAACGAATATAACTCCTTTTATTTTAATGAGAGATAAAAAAAAATGTACTGTAATTTGACTTGTAGGAAGGACATTATTTTATGTTGTCTAACATTTGTGTTTCTTCAAATTGTTGGAATTCCAATGAGAATGTAGTGTGCTCTTTCTCATTGTTGATTTTTGTTCATACTGTTATGATTCTATAAAACTTAATGTTCTTGATGGGTTAGGATTATTGTGTTTAACGTCATTTTCAACAATATTTCAGTTATACCGTGGAGGTCAGTTTTATTGGCAGAGGAAACCGGAGTACCCACAGAAAACCACCAGCCTGCCACAAGTCACTGACAAACTTTATCATATAATGTTGAATCAGTACACCTCGCCTGAGCGGGATCCGAACTCACACCTATAGTGGTAAGAGGCACTGATTGCATAGGCAGTTATAAATCCAACTACCATACGATCGCGACGGCCCCTAAAACTTAATATTGTTGAAGCCTTGTTATGCAGTAGATAATACAACCACCGATTGTTTTAGTTGTTTGAGGTAAATAAAGTCAACTTGTACCACTATTGGACTATCATTTCCCTTCAAGTAATCAATGAAAATGATTTGCTTAAATGTTCAATTGAGTATTATTGTGTAAAGCGAGCAGTATTTCAGTTCTATACATGCAGTAGGCAAAATATGGTGTCTAATAAATGGCCTATGGAAGGATATTTCGATAGCCTTAATTAAAGGGAAAATAATGAATTGCGTCAGAAAATGTTTCCCGACAACCAACAACCACTACTAACAAAATGTTTCTATATGACATTCTACATTTTGTCTTTCACATGCATCGAGTATGGCATTCTCCTAATTTCTCCATATATGAGGCACTCATTTACATACTGTCCCAAACTCCAGTTATCCATTTGCATTTGATTCTTAAATTCCCACACATTCAGTGGATGCTCATTCTTGAGTCACTCCCCCATGTTCAAAGATAACAATATTCACCTGTAGTCTGCAGGGGTGATTCTGGATAGAAAATAAAATAACTGAAAATAGCTGAAACCATCTACACCCCTTTCAAAAGGGTGATTTTTGACCTGTTCTGACTGTGTCCGTCAATTTTCGGAATTTCTTTTTCACAAAAATATAGCCGCGTTAGACATTATTAAAAATATTCGAGTTAGTTATACAAAAGATTTCATATCAATACATTTTTCTAACAAATATACAGTCCCATCTTGTTGTGTCATAGTGGAAGGTAAGCATCCAATATCACAAATTCAAATGTAAACCAACCTGGATTTTCAAGGTCATATGTTGTGGTGTTTTTTTGTGTGCTATGTTTTCAGACAAGAGGTGGTTGTTCCTTTTGTTGATATTGGTGAAATAGTTGACCCAAACTGTTTGAACTTTCTTTTCATTATATCAGTTTTTGCCAATCCACAAAAATTTTTACACTAACAACAATAAATGAAACCACAATATCCAAGGAAATGATTTATCAAGTTTAAGATAAGTAGTCCCGATTGTAACCCACTTTGTCTGATGTAGACAGAACTACCTAATTTCAGCGACAGATCATTTTAAATTATGCAACTTGCCATTGCTTGATATATTGTTGAATTGATGGTTTGTGGTTTAAGGTGTTTAATTTCACTTTCAACAATATTTCAGTTATATCTTGTTTTATTGGTGGCGGAAACCGGTATACCCCGAGAAAACCACCAACCTGCAGCAAGTCACTGCAAAACTTTATCACATAATGTTGTATCGAAAAAACCTCCCCATGAAGGGTTATAGAATTGATAATTAAATGCCAACTTGTCATGAACATATCTGAAATACTGTCAACTTGATATTATACCACAAATATTATATGATGCTAAAAGGAGAACATTGAGCGAGCCAGTGATTGTTCTTCAATGCCAAGAGAACAATTATATGATGGTAAGAACAAGTTACATCTGATGAGATGATGATGAGGCTTACTTTGTACTAGATCTATACCCTTAGTTGGATGTGTATAGTGCTCACTGAAACAGTCTGCAGTTAGACATGTCTCTTCATTCCTACACATTATCCTGATTTCGCGCCAACCCGTCTTTTTCGAAGAGCATTGATGGTGACATCCAGGGCAGATATATAAATACAGAACAATAATCAGGGTGATAATATTTAATATATTACTCTAGCTTACAAATGAAATCAAGCTTGTTCAGCTAACAGTGATTAAAATTCAATACTTTAAAAAGTTCTTATTAAAATTTATATCTCAGATTTAAATACACCTTGTACATAATATTGAGAGAAAACAAATAATTCTTGTTTACATATTTTGTTTAGGGCTTAGGTGAAGTCAGATAATAAAGTCCATAATAATATGACAATTCAGATAAAAAATGTCTTTCAAAGCAAAATATGCAAAATATATATCTAAAAGCAAATTTATTTTTTCTTTTTCCAAATATGTGATCCACAATTATAATTTCTACATAAAAAAGTCAAAAATTTACTTTAGACCATTTGTTTAAACTACACTGATAATGGAACAAAATCTTGTAATAAATTAAAATCAGACATGTCTGGAAGACAAAATACCTTTTCAAGTCCCAAGAAAAAACATAATTAGATTCAATTAAAATAGAAAGAAAGGCATCTTGAAGACCCTTGACAACCTGTTTGGTAACAACCAGAACATACATGATAAATACAAGCTAAAGGAATAAAATGATAATATAAAAACATGTCCACTATTAATGTATTACATTGCACAGAAAGTTAGTATTTAACATTGGCTAGTTTATAAACATAGATTCTGTAAAATCTGTGTAATCGTAAGCATCTGGTACTGTTCTTCCCGTTTTGTCCACGAACGGTTTCATCCGCTGTAAGCAATAATCCGCTTGCTCTTTTGTCAGATTCTGGAAGAAAAAAAACCCACAATATGTAAAACCCACAATATGTAAATGTAACAATGTTGACTTACATTACGATTACAAATGTCAGATTATTATTTTCTATGAGACTCCAAAGGTTGGTTTGGTTTATAGTGTTTAACGCCACTTTCAACAATATTTAAGTTATATCATAGCGGTCAGTTTTATTGGTGGAGGAAACCAGAGTACCCGGAGAAAACCACCAACCTGTCGCAAGTCACTGACAAACTTTACACACATAATGTTGTATTGAGTACCACTCGTCATGAACAGGGTTCGAACTCACAACTTTAGTGATGATAGGCAATGATTACACAGGGAGTTGTAAATCCAACTACCATACGATCATAACCACGATGGTCCCTTGATACTCAAAAGGTTCCTTTATAGCAGTAAAACACATAATTATAAAAAAGAAAGTTTAAACTGAGATGGTCAACAATTCTGTCAACTTCAACAAAATAAACAACCACCTCTCATCTCAAATCATTGAACGCACACACAAAAAAAAGAAGCCACAACATATGGTAATGGAAATCCAGGTCCTGACTTTTGACGAAATGGAGATATATATTCTCTCTCAATTACATGAACTAAAAACATTCAAACACTCATAAACAATTATCCCAAATTAGCTAAAATTGGTAGAATTTTATTTTTAGTACGACTTCCTGCATATACAGGTTAGTGCTATGGTGTTAACGCCACTTTCAATAATATTTCAGTTATATCGTGGCGGTCATTTTTATTGGTGGAGACATATACGGGTGAATAAAATGAATTATACTTACTGCATACAGCTCCTGTGCCGTGATATAAGGTTTATCTCCCGACGTTAAAGCTCTAAATGCCTCCATTACTTCAGAACTAGATTGTACATTCTCTGTCTCTCGACTTATCATGAATGCCATGTATTCTTGTAGAGACACTTGACCATCTCTGGAAAAAATCAAATCACTTCATTATTACAAGAGGGAAAATACAAAAATAAAAAATCAGTTTTACTCTCTTTAATCAATTTCATATACTCAAGGTTTCTAATTCTATGAACAGAATGCACTAGATCATAAATTTGGGTCCATATAACTACTTTAACACTGCCACTTTTTATTTAAGTGCCTGTACCAAGTCAGAAAAGTGAGTGGTCATGTATATGTGTGTTAGGGGTTTAGATTTTTCCTGTTTTTATGATTTTCTTATTAGATTTTGAAACTGTTCTGACGGTCTGTTTTTTTTTCCATTTTATTACTTGTATCCACCATGTTTTCCACAGCACAACTTTCTGTCACAATTGTGCTCCTCTCAAGTTACTGCTCAACTAACAATTCATTAATGGAGGTTTGTTAGAAAACTCTGAAGCCATATTTCCATTCTTTTTTTTTAAGAAAGAAATTTGTACTGTTGAATTGTTGTGAGAAAATAGTTATCTATAAATCTTTGGAAGTCTTTAAATCCTATTTACATTAAGACATCTCATAAAAAATAATAATGGTAGAACGTGTCCATAGGTCACGGATGACCGCACTTCCATGGATGACCCCGCTTCCATGGATGACTGCACTTCCATGGATGACCCCACTTTCATCTAAAGTAAAAAATGAAATAACTCCAGAACAAAATATGTTGCAAATTCCGAAATCAAACTTGTCCTTCCTTCCTTTAATGGTCCCTGACCTTGTGTATATATGTCAAATGCTTTACTTAAAACAGAACTTAAATTATTGAGCGAAAACCAAATGTGGGATGTTAATACTGACATAGGTAAAACTTAAAGCCCTTGACGACTAGCGACAGGCCCATGAAAAAAGTGTAGTAATGACTAAAACATGATAAGTTCAGGTTTATAGCAAATGAACGATCCTGATGATCATGTCATGATATAGGACAACATCTGATGAACAAGTTGAAGATTAACATATTTCTACTAACCTGTTGGGATCTACCATATCCAGAATGGCCTGGAATTCTGGGTCTACCTGGCCCTCGTCCACGACAGGCAGATCATATCCTAGGGCTCGCAGACACGATTTAAATTCCTGATGATCTAATTTACCAGACTTGTCTTTGTCAAAGTGTCTGTAAGAATGAAAAATAAGACACTCGTAAAATAATGAAATAATAAATAGAAAATAAATTAAAGAACTAATAATATTATTTCTTAGTCGAAAATATATAGAATAAAGCTTAAATTGTTTGTAACATTTTTATAATTTCAAGTTGAACATGCAAGAAACTCAACAGAACAGTCATCACAATGAGCAGCGGTCCTCCAGCTGAAGAACAGTAAAACTTTGTTCAGATCAGAAAATTTTTCAGTTTTTATTTAGATATATATATATATATATATATATTAAAAATTGCTGAGTTAGATTGCTGTCAAATTATAATATTAAATATATAATGTACCATCTACACACGCTTATACACATGTCTTACGTCTATCTCTAGATTTGCCTTACGAGACAAGGTAACACTACGATTATTGAAGCTCCTTTTAAAGGGAGCGGATGTGGTAGAGTGGTCTAGGGCACTGGACGTGAGGTTAAGCGAATGATGCTGCAGTGTATCAATGGTGTGAGTTCAAATCCCGTCGAGGGAAGAACAAAAATTTGACAGCTCAAAAATCTAATTCTAACACTGTTTGGTTAATTAACAGACGTATATATATATATATAAAATAAATACAAGAATTTGATTCGGACCAGTAAATTCAAATTTTCATTTCGAGGACTGCAGAATTATTTATTACAAAATAAATTGTATAATAATAAACATTTAAATTGTAAATAATAAATGTCAAATTTTAACACAGCATATAACTGTAATTTTTTTAATGCATTAACTGACTGTATATTTTGCCTATCACAAAGTTTTAACACTTACTTAAACATCATGCTGAACTCTCGTAAGGCATCTTCTGATACACCACTCCTGTTCCTGTAAAACAAAGACAACAATACCTTAAAATTGTTTCTACTGTCTGTCAAGAAAACATCTTAGAAAAATCATAGAATATGCACCAATAACAAATATTACATAATGACCTTACAATGCTTTTGCAGTTCACTGAAAAATGTGGACATCATAACCATCGACAAAACAAAAAGATAATAAATCTGATTGTACTTGAAACGCATGAATAGGCATCATTGGCAGAAAAAACACATTGATTTCTCTGAGCAAGATTATCTAATAATAAGTTCAAAATAAACATATTCAAAGTCCATACATAAACTTTGTTAAACAACAGCAATCACTTTCCTTTCAAAATATTTAAGAATTCTATGACTTAGTACATTGAAACTGATATTGAAAGATAACACCTCACATCATCTTACATGAAACATGGTGTTTAGATGGTGTCTTGAAATAGTTTTTTTTATAGAAATAATCTAAGAGTTGTTACATTTAAAAGTGGTCTCGTAAAAGAGGGTATCTCCAATACAAATGGTCTCTCATGACAAGTTTTCACTGTATATATATCGGGGGTTCTGTGGTACCATGGTAGTTATATTAGAAATATTAAGGGGAAAACTGACTGAATTAGCATGTGAATACATTGAACCATAGAACCCTCTGTACCATAGGATTTGACTATACCTTTTAACACAACCATGCAGTGTGTATTTTGTTTTATTCTGGTAGTCCATATCAATATTTCTACATACCTAGCCTGTATTTGTTGTTCTAAGTTGTGCTGCATTCTCATACCCAGCTGGTCTAATTGATCCCACTGCTGAGCTAACCCTACTGTACTGTGTTCTGTATACCTAAAGTTAGAAGATTTTGTAATGTTTTTATCATCATCAAATATAACATAGGACCAATATAAGATACTACATGTAGTACTACACAATTTCATGTTTTTGACGAAAGTTCAGATAGGGGATTCATTCAAACAATCAAAATAACTTCAAAGGTTTAAAAGGTTCCAGAGATGAATGTGCTCGCTGATGACAAGAGAGGAAACCCCCTATAGTGCCCAAATACCTTCATTTTCTCGCTGTTTTGACTATGTACGACACACTTTATATTTTTCTAAAAAGAGGAAAACTTTCATCTCTGCAATCCATAAATTAAATTATTTCAGACTTTATTATACTCTGCTTTGCATTTTTCCAGTCAATCTTTTAGATTCTTGCAGTGTAAATCTACCATCTTTTATTAATTACAAGCTCCTTTCTTTATCACAAATATAAAACATTTCCCCCTCTAGACCCCCTTTATACCTGTTGTCAAGTATTAGCCTCTCTTCCATTGCAGCACCAAGATCCTCTATACGTTTCAGTTGACCTTTCTGAGCCCTGACCTCTACTGATTTCTGTTTTGTGGCTTCTAATTGGTCCTCCAATGTTCCAGAACCTTCCATCATTGCAGATCTAAAATTATATAAAATAGTTTTTAACTGGTCAAAAAATTCAGTTAAATATTCCATTAAATAGATTTTATTTACTGTTGCATTGTAATTTTCATGGAAAGATCCATTGTTTGGAATTTCTAAAATACTCTACTATCTAAAGATAAAATTGTTGGGAGTTTTATAATGGGAGAGAACTATGAAAAAAAGATAGCGATAGGCACTTTCCCCAAACAAACTAAATAATATTTGAGTGACACAAAATAAAGCCATTTTTTTTATCAGTCAAAATGATAATTTAAACACCTTTCTTTAAGCCTGGGTACTACATGTAATAAATTGTGTTAAGTTGTTATTTTGCACTTTTTCGTTTCCAATTCCATGAAAATTACATGTATTTACACAATTTACAGAGAAATAAAATTTCAGAAAAAAAAAAATCAGAAGTCAACATGAAATGCAACTTAAGAAATATAAATTTCACCAGATATATCCTCAAACAAAATAAAAGAAATAGTCTGAACAATATACATAAAAAAAAGCTGTGAAAGTGAAAAAAAAGTTATAAAAAAAGGAGAAAATTTACATTGCAAAATTATACATACCACAACCAAAAAAATAGGTCTGATGACAAAAAAAATAAAAATAAAAAGAGAAATGGACAAATATTTATTGTTGATTACAAAGCACACAAATAGCTGACGTAAAAGAACTAAACAGAGCTAATGCTAACATGATAAAAGCTGAATTGTAGGCATAAAACTGTTGTTAATGTCATTTCACAATTAAAATTTCTATTCTCTCACAGAAGAAAGAGGCATGCCATGGGCCTTTAGTTCCTGAATCAACCGTTTTTAGTAACAGTACAAACATGCAGCTTACAACAGAGAGAGATATGTGTAAAAAAAACAACGAAAAACTTGTATAAAGGAAACAAAATCAAACTATCCCCTTATATTATTCTTTTTTTCCTCTTTTTATTTTTAATGCATTCAATTCACACACAATGAATGCAGTTCAAGAGACAAAGATTTTTCATGCAGGATCTAAATTGTCGCATATTGTTAATTTTTAACAAATCCAGTAAACTACATTTAAATTCCCCCCTATCAAAAATTAATAAAAAAAAATTCTTCAATTTTTCAACTTTTATCATTTTAGGGAAAGAAATTTGAACTTCAGCTGATCATTTTGAGTTTATTTTTTTTTTAAATCTAATCAAATCTGTTGACTATCATTAAAATATGGTTCTATAGTAGACCAAGCCAAATAATTGCTCAAAGGATTAAGCAATATTTCGTCCCATATAGAACACAAAAACCACTGTATCTTAAGATATCGTTCCAAAGTAGAGCCAAATAATTGCTCAATGATATTAGAAAGAAATTTTCCTGCGTTGAACAAAAACAAATGTAGTATACTGGTAATTCCAAACTTTTATTTTATAATGCAGACAACAAAGAGATGATGAAAAAACCCATGCCAAGAAGATAGATAATAACCCTTCCAGGAGCCACATTCTGTAGAATGGAAAATATACGATTAGAAAAGAATTTATTTTTGAAAAGAAATACTGAAATACAAGAACAGAAAATACACGATTTAAAAAGAACTTATTTTTGAAAAGAAATACTGAAATACACAATTCCAAAAGAATTATTTTTGGAAAAGAAATACTGAAATACAAGAATGGAAAATACACGATTAGAAAAGAATTTATATTTTAAAAGAAATACTGTAATACAAGAATAGAAAATACACGATTAGAAAAGAATTTATTTTTTAAAAGAAAAATACACGATCAGAAAAGAATTAATTTTTTAAAAGAAATACTGAAATACAAGAATGGAAAATACACGATTAGAAAAGAATTTATTTTTTAAAATAACTAATGAAATACAAGAATGGAAAATACACGATTAGAAAAGAATTTATTTTTTAAAGGAAATAATGAAATACAAGATTTAGAAAAGAATTAATTTTTTTAAAAAGAAATAATGAAATATACATGACTAGAAAATAATTATTTTTTTAAAAGAAATAATGAAATACAAGAAATACACGATTAGAAAAGAATTCCAGTAGGAAGAAATTCAATATCTGTTGTAAAATTTTGGTCACTGGCCTCATTTCAACCCCATTATATCTTGAAAATGGCAAGACCAATACATCTGTTGGCATACTATATAAAGAACATTTTACAAGGAACATAAAAGGAAACAATCATCAAATTTGTTTGAAAAATAAAAGCTCAAGATACAAAAAAAAACACCAACAGAATACAATATTTTGGCATCTTGGGGCTTCTCGTTTCCGCAGTGAATTTTGCTTCCAAACAAAAAGCAAATACCTTGCAAAGGATCATCCAATGAACAGTTCCATAAAGTTTGATTTCAATTGGCCAATCAATTTTGGAGAAGATCAAAATGTGATAAGTTGATGACGCTGACAATGACGGATGCAAAGTGATGACAATACCTCACATGACCCTTTGGGTCAACATAGCTAAAAACAACATACCTGGTAGCTGTCAGCCATGAATGGAAGGCATTAGCAGCCTGGGCAAACTGTTTTCTTAATTGGTCATTTTCATTTTGTCTTTTGTGTTCATCTTCCAAGTCAACATCTCTTTCCTGTGTAAGACAAAGTAAAAAAAGTATGACACGTTTGATTTACATGAATGAATGCAAAGACAATGA
Organism: Bathymodiolus septemdierum; assembly: GCA_963383655.1. Classification (NCBI taxonomy): domain Eukaryota; kingdom Metazoa; phylum Mollusca; class Bivalvia; order Mytilida; family Modiolidae; genus Bathymodiolus; species Bathymodiolus septemdierum. The sequence continues at coordinate 59,606,755 of OY726528.1, read as the reverse complement.
GTCCAATAGGATCATTTACCAAATATGATACTATGAATTAAAATTTAACTTTGGTAGAAATAATTCTGAGATTAATCTGATATTTATTTTTGGGAAGAGGGGGTGGAAGAAAATGGAAGTTTAAACTAATCTTAACTTTCTTAGCATATAACAAGTTATATTGCAAAAGGTCAAAAGTACTGTCAAATAAGAAGGTCCAAAATTGAACTTGGCTTTCATTTTATGGTCCCCGACTTTGTGTAAAAATTTCAAATAATTTGTTTAAGGGGAACTTAGGTTATTGAGCGCAAACCAAATGCAAGACACACTGACGGATGTGTGTAAAACTTAATGCTCCAGGTGCCTAGCGAAGAAGACATAAACATATATATAAAATATGTACTTTGATAATTTTCTGTAGATTTCTCCACGTCTCTTCTAAAGCCTCCATTGTAAACCATGTGTATGGATTAACTCCTACATTGAATGACTTGATCTGTTTGTCTAGGGCAGCTAACTGATTAAAGTCTGACTGGGCAGCACTCAAAGAAGCTTTGAATGAATCGTGGGCTTCTATCAATGCCTAAAAAAAATAAAATAATAATGATCAATTCTTTATTTATAGAGGGTTACACAGTTAGTTAATAACTAATCTTCCCTGGGGCCCTCATCAACATATCAATATAGACCGTGTAAGAATAATGAATAGATTGATATTCTTTAATGGTTTACAAATAAAAAAACACCAAGGCATGAATTTCTCCAAAGAAACTTGATAAAAGTGTTGCTTGCTTGCTTGTTCATTAAAACAATTAAACTTAAGTCTGTAATATTTTTGAGAATTCTCTAAATAAAAATAATATTTAGTACATAAGCTTATACTTTAGTAAGGGACTCAAAATGTGATGCAACCATGCTAAAAGAATCACGATATATATATTATCAAAAATAAGAAATACTCTTCTCTGGAGGCCTTACCTTAATCTCCTCTACTGAGTTACACCTGACAGGGTCGGTTAAATCTTCTTCAGCATTCTCAAACCAGCTGTTAAACCCTGAAGCTTTCTTGGCGAAAGTGAGGTATAGGTCCTCAATCTGACGATACTTGTCTTGTAAACGTAATAATGTCTGTTTACGGGATTCTGAGTCAGCTAAAAGCTTCTGCCATCTATAAGATATAAATATACCAATGTGTATATATTTTATGATAAATTTTGTGTACCGTACAAGTTTTGTAATCATACTCAGAATGTCACATGTCATATCCTGGCATTCTGATTGGATGATTTTAGAGTACATGAACGAAATTCATGCTCAGAAGTTTTATGACCGTAGTACCAGATGTGTAGATAAATGTCTTTCGTCATTTTGCAAAGAAAGTGATTTTTTTTTTTAAACCTTTATGCGATTTCTTGTTGCCTTAGAGAAAGGATTCAATACTAAAACATGACATCAAAACTTTAATGCATGATAGATGCATTTGAAATGTAATTCCAAAATTCTCACTTTATAACTCATTTGTGTAAATTAAAAACAAAAAGTTTATCAATTACAGCAGGCATTATTTCCTGAAAATGAATGCTTTACAACAGTCAACAATATATCATGTTTTATTGGTGAGGTACATTGAGAGACACATCAAACATTTGTAAGTCACACACAAGGCTGTAGAGAAAGATCTTGCCATGTGTGAAGACTAACTCACAAACAGTAGTGGTGTTCGTATGGTAGCTGGTTTACAATCACGGCGGCATGAACATTGTTGTATGTCATAAAGTTCATCAGTGACTTGTAGCAAGTCCATGATTTTTTTTTCTGGTTTCCTCCACCCAAAATATTGACTGCCCCAATATAATTGAAATATTGTTGAAAAAGATGTTAAAAAACTAATACCACTAATTCAATTATTGTATGCATGAAGGCCACAATATGCTTCAATAGTTACAAAATGAACTAAAGATTGTAATGACAGTATACCTGTGCATGACATCATTGTAACGTTTATCTATGGCAGGGGTTTGAGCGTGGTTGGCTGCTACAAGTTGGTCCTTCAATGCAGTGATGGTCTGTATACCTTCCTTCTCAAATGCTTGTAATCCAGCATCGAAAGTTTCCTGTCAAACAAATCATATATTGTTTTCATACAAAAATAGTATCAGGTCTTTCAGTATTTTTCAAGTCTACCAATACTTTAATATTTACAGGCGGTACTTTTTATTAAAATTTGAACAATTTTCATGAATATCTTATACAACACTACAAATCAGGAGGTACCAATTACCATTAAAAAAGGGTAAAGGTACCTTGTGCTGCCCCATTTTGAAAGGTCTGTGTATAGGGGGTATCTTTATTTACTTGATAAGCATCTCTCCTTTCTTCTAATTGTGAATGGCTTATTAAGGAAACAACTAGCATTAAAACCATTTGATCCATCTATATACTAATTCTATATGAATATTTACACAGAATGTACTTTATCTATGTTGGAAAATTATACTTAGTAAAACTCCTAAGAGTTTATAATTTATCTGTTATTGAAGAACTATCATATCTATATATAAAGTATATAAGATTTCCCGATATTTAGTATTACCAATGTGTGTGATATAGACCTTACACCAAAAAGGAAATATTTTTGAAATGATCTCCCTTTAAATTTATGAAGGGAGATATATTTATTTCTAATTTTACCTGTTTTGTGAGAACGGTTTTTATCTACCGTTAAATTTGCTAAGAGAGATAATTATTTACATCCCCTTTAATTTTACAAAGGGAGATAATATATTTATTTCTTATTTTACCTGTTTTGTGAAAAGGGTTTATCTCCCTTTACAATTTGTGAAGGGAGGTAATTCATATATTTCTAAACTAACCTGTTTTGTGAGAAGGGTCTGTACAGAAGACAAATCTCTCCCATAATCCTCTGATCTCACTTGTGTCTCTTTATCAGCAATCCAACTCTCTACAACATCAGTTTTCCAGATAAACTGCAGGAAGGCAGAGTTGTCAATAAGTCCTGCTTTACGACGGTTGGCAGCATCAGATAAAGAGTTGAGTTTTTCTTGGAGACCAGAGATTCTCTGAGCAATTCCATCAGCATTATGATTGCCCTGTGAGAATACAATACACATGCATAAATCATATATATTCTTAAAAGAATGAAAAGAAGCAAAACTGAAAAGAACACATCCCTTTATATCAACACACTATTTTCTAAAAATCCCCCCTTTTTACTTTTGTGTGTGTACTGTTAAAGGGTCCCTAATGTCCCTTTATATTTAACTATCGCTGGTTTTTCTTATAAAATTCTGTCACAAATTATAACAAAAGCAAAATTTTAATATTACCAATCGTCAAATAAAAGAGTAAAATTGATCTAAGGTGTTGTGGCTGAATCGTACTTTAGTTAGAATTACATAACAATCAGTGCCTGGTACCACTAAACTTTTTAGTTTGACTTACAACTGTCAAAAGGTGTGTTCGATAAACTTTGTTCGATCAATTTTGTCAGTTACATGTGACAGGTCTGTGATTTTTTAAGGTTTTCTATCCAAATTTATCCGACCGTGAATATATAACTGAAATAATGTTGAAAGTGGCATTAAACACTTATAGCCTAACATAGCATAATCTAACCAAAACAAAATCATGAACAATAGCATCACAATTATTGAATCAAACATCAGTATGTCTGGTTAGAATGTAGGGCATGTAGGGCATATGATGTTGCTCGAACAACCCCCCCCCCCCCCCCCCAAATTTGTCTATAGAGAACATTGCTTTTCTATGGACTTTCCAGACAATGGGCACCTTTTTTGTAAGATCTCCATTATTATCAAATAAAATCTTACCTCTGAAATAAGTTTTTCTCCTTCGTTTTTGATCTCTGTACATCTATCTATGTGGATGTGGAAGTCTGTTTCGAAAACCTCATGTTTCTTCAGCAGACCCTGTACTGCTGCCATTGTCTCTCCATAATCACCTCCAGTCAACAAGTGTTGCTTTTCTGTAATCCAGGCTTCTTCTTCCTCCACATTGGCACTGAACTGTTGGAAGGTGTAGGACTCGTCCAATTTCTTTCCCCTGTAATACAATAATTGATGAAAATTTTATACATGTATATGTTTTTGTTTTCTATGTCAAAGACTTAATTTTTAATGATTTACTTAATCATAGATTGGTAACTGAAGCTATAGCCTTTTTTCTTTTAGTTTTACGCAATGAAGTCAGGTAGATGTATCTCATTAATTTTAAGCATTTCACTTCATTTAAACATGAGAAAATCTGCAAAAACTGGGAGCTGACTTTTAAGCTGTTAAAACAGTTTGGCAGCCATTATAAGTTCATAGATTATGAAATACACTATTTCTGACGAATAATAAACATCACTTCCTCTTCATGAGCAGTTTTCCTTAATATACATGTTAAACTGATATGCACTATTAATCAATGGGGAAAATGTAGCTGCCCTTTATAGACAGTGATTTGTTATATAGAGGTGCCCTTTAAGGCAGGGTTGATTGTAAAATTAGATTTATTTATTTGTCTGTACCTGTTGTTGGCCATCTGTTTAAGTTCTTCCCAGCTTCTGTCTAATTGTTCTAGTCTGGCTTTAATGTCAGCCGTATTAATGTCTGATTCCTCTATTAACTTGGCTCCAGTTTCTTGTACAGCCTAAAATCAGAATTAAACATGCAATAACCGTAAATACTCTAATTTTTCAACTATAAAAAACACCCCCTTCTTGGTAAATATTACAAAAAAGACAAAAAATAAGATTGCAACTGAAACAGGTAAAAAAATCTATAAAAAACCCATCATCCAACTGGTGAACCATGACAATTTTGAAGGTCTGTATATTTGTAGATTTTAATTCAATTTTTTATCAACATTTACAAATTATAGATGTGTGTATTTTTAAATTAATAAAATGCATTAAAATATGTGCAATGTGTTACTTTATTATTGTGTGCAAGAACCACATGATGAGTTTTATTGTCCTCCATAAAAAGCAACAATATATGTTTTCCTCACCTGTATTGCTGGTTCATGAGTAGCTAATTCAGCATCCAGACGTTTGTGTTTTTTTCGTAGATTTTGTACGCTGGTCAAGTCACGTCCATAATCATCAGATCCTACCAACAGTTTCTTTTCCCTGTTAAAAAAAAGTAAATAATGTATGGCATCACTAGAACAGCCAAAAGAGATTTTATGTGTCTACTGCCCTGAATTTTACAGAGTTGAAAGTGTTAACTGATGAAAAAAATGAAACCCCTTATAAAGTGCCCAAAGATACTCATTTCCTACAGAGATTGATACATTTTATTTCCAAATATTTTGCTAAAAAAAAAAAGGGAAAATCTGCTGATCAAAGGAAAACTCACATCTCTGATTTTATTATTAATCACAAACTTTAATTTCTTTAAAAGAAATTTAGTAGATCTAACATGTACTTTATTTCTTATAATCTACATAGTGCAAATAGCCTGATTCAATCTTTTAGAACTGTAATTATTCAATTCACAACAAACTTACCAAAATATTTTCAACTGACATTTTCGTTACCTTAATAATGTTGTCAGTATTCAAAACTTTAGGTTTGGTTTGGTTTGTGGTGTTTAATGCCACTATCAACAATATTTCAGTTATAACGTGGCAGTCAGTTTTATTGGTGGAGGAAACCGGAGTACCCGGAGAAAACCACCGACCTGCAGCAAGTCACTGACAAACTATCACATAAAGTTGTATCGAGTACAACTCGCCTGATCAGGATTCGAACCCACAACTTTAAAAGAAGACAAAAATACAATTGGTTTGGTTGGTTGGTTTGATGGTGTTTAATGCCACTTTCAACAATATTTCAGTTATATCACAGGGCTCCCACTACTTTGAAATCAGAGGGAGAAGTGACTTCTCTTTCAGGTGCTGACAAAAGAGAAGTGAGAGACAACAGGGAGAAGTGGTGAGAGTACAGGGAGAAGTCAAAATATTTCTCTAATTAATTGTACCACTTTTCACATTCGAGGGGCATTATCGTGGCATTCATATGTTATAATGTACTTGTTATGCATTAAGGTATATTCAGTAGTTGTTTAATTCCTTGTTCTTGTTAGCATATCATCTCTCTAATTTACATATGTCCTTGTATTTGTTTTTTGTTTGTTTGTATTAAGTAAACCATTTTCAGATTCTTTGTTTTGTCTTGCACAGATGATAAAGGCACATATATGATAGTCAACTATTGTCCAATAAATAATAAATAAATAAAATTGAATAATAAAATTTATTTTGACATCAGCATTGTTTCAAACAAGTCGCACATAGATAAAATGACAAAACATTAGATAAGATAAATATATGCCCAAAAAAAACCCACAAGCTGTGAAATTGCTAATTATTTAATCAAATTTTAATGAGTGTATATTATTTACATTGCTTCTCTTTAATCACTGATTGATATTAATTAAGAAACTAATCATATCCACAAAGTTAACAATCCCTTTGGATAGCCGCCATCAAACTCCAAATAAATGAAATGAAACAATACCGACGTTATTTTCCCCGAGTTCGGATCCGTAGTACAGTTTTTATATTCGTAACTGTTTCGATTACGTCCCTTTACAATGGCGGTTTGAAAAACGGAAATTTTGTAGTAAAAATATACCGATGTTTCTTAACAGTTAAAATTAGCAAAGCGACTTGGTAAAATTACAGGGCGACTTCCACTTCTCTTTTGGCACTAGTACAAAGCGAAGTGAGCAGCCACAAGGCGACTTCTTCGTCCGAATCGCCCTCCAACGTGAGCCCTATATCATGGCTGTCAGTTTTATTGGCGGAGGAAACCAGAGGACCCGGAAAAAAACACTGACCTGTCGAAAATCACTGACAAACTTTATCACATAATGTTGTACACCTCTCCCTGAGTGAGAGTCGAACCTACTACATCAGTAGTGATAGGCACCGATTGCATAGGTAGTTTTAAATCCAACTACCATACGATCACGGCCACGATGGCCCCCAAAAATACAATACAATTCCATAATAAAAGACTGAATTAGTTAAGATGTCTTGTATATATAGTACGAGTAGTCTTTGATATAAAGCACCATAGTTTAGCATCAAGCAAGCAATCTTAATTAGCTTTATCGTGATGAGATCTGCTTACTTTCCAATGAGATGACGGCAATTCCTTCTTGGCACTAGTTCAAAACACAGAGCTGCATTTTATATATAGTCCTATGCCATTGAAACAACATCTGTAGGAAGACATTTCACTCCACATAGACACATTATCCCGACTTCAAGCCAAACCAGTCTTTACTCTTACTCATAAATGCTGAATTCTAATCAGAGAAGCAGCATATACCAATTTAAAGCTTTTGGGCTATACCCAATCAGGGGTCCAACCCACAAATCTTTCACTCAAGGCAAGAAAGTTAACAATTACACCACAGATGCAGATTGGTCCCTTTAAGATTAAACTGTACATAAATCAGTATAATCATCAAATGCATACAAGATTTCTCCAGGTTACATAAATAACAGCTAAATTTTAAAGATATATTAATTAATCTTGGGTATAAAATTCTCCTTTGGTTAAACTTTTACCTGCCCCCCGGCATTTGACCCATATTTAAAAGCAACCATGCCCTTTATAAAAGAAATATAATGGATTAGATTATCCAATAAAAAAAGAAGCAAAACTAAATTAAATATAAAAAGATTAATTACAACAGATGCAAAATTTACTGGTTCCAGCATTCTATGTGCTGGAATCAGTTTAGAATCCAGTTTCTTATTTTACAATGTACAATTCCCTCTGCTGGAACCAGTATTGAATCCAGTTCCTTATTTTACAAATACCAGTACTGTTAGAATCTTCTGCAGTCAAACTTCCATCATCATTTTTATGGACCAATCAAAAACGAAGACATGAGTCACATGTTCCACCTCATAAATGATGGAGTCGATTCCATTTTCATACATGTTTATTAATGCTCAACAGTCACCTCCAGCTTCCATGAACATGATTCCCCCCCCCCCCCCCCCCCAAGATTGAATATTAAAACTTACTTGATCCAAGCCTCTTCATCATCGATATCTCTAAGGAACTGATGCATGGTGTTAGCTTCATTCAATCTACTACGTCTAATTATGGAGAGCTCTTTTATCCTAAATAAATAGAAATCTATATTACTATCATTGATGGGTTTATGCTTCTGAACTCTAATTTCAACAATATTTCAGTTATATCGCTTTATTGGTGGAGGAAACCAGAGTACCCGGAGAAAACCACCGACCTGTGGCAAGTCACTGTCTAACTTTATCACATATGTTGTATTGAGTACACCTCGCCATGAACGGGGTTCGAACTCACAACTTTAGTGGTAATAGGCACTTATTGCACAGGTAGTTGTAAATCCAATTACCATACGATCACGACTATGACAACTCCTTTAACCTATATACCTACAGATGTTGTGAATGTATGACAACCCCTTTAACCTATATACCTACAGATGTTGTGAATGTATGCCAACCTCTTTAACCTATATACCTACAGATGTTGTGAATGTATGACAACTCCTTTAACCTATATACCTACAGATGTTGTGAATGTATGACAACCCCTTTAACCTATATACCTACAGATGTTGTGAATGTATGACAACTCCTTTAACCTATATACCTACAGATGTTGTGAATGTATGACAACCCCTTTAACCTATATACCTACAGATGTTGTGAATGTATGACAACTCCTTTAACCTATATACCTACAGATGTTGTGAATGTATGACAACCCCTTTAACCTATATACCTACAGATGTTGTGAATGTATGACAACCCCTTTAACCTATATACCTACAGATGTTGTGAATGTATGACAACTCCTTTAACCTATATACCTACAGATGTTGTGAATGTATGACAACTCCTTTAACCTATATACCTACAGATGTTGTGAATGTATGACAACCCCTTTAACCTATATACCTACAGATGTTGTGAATGTATGACAACCCCTTTAACCTATATACCTACAGATGTTGTGAATGTATGACAACCCCTTTAACCTATATACCTACAGATGTTGTGAATGTATGACAACTCCTTTAACCTATATACCTACAGATGTTGTGAATGTATGACAACTCCTTTAACCTATATACCTACAGATGTTGTGAATGTATGACAACCCCTTTAACCTATATACCTACAGATGTTGTGAATGTATGACAACCCCTTTAACCTATATACCTACAGATGTTGTGAATGTATGACAACTCCTTTAACCTATATACCTACAGATGTTGTGAATGTATGACAACTCCTTTAACCTATATACCTACAGATGTTGTGAATGTATGACAACCCCTTTAACCTATATACCTACAGATGTTGTGAATGTATGACAACCCCTTTAACCTATATACCTACAGATGTTGTGAATGTATGACAACCCCTTTAACCTATATACCTACAGATGTTGTGAATGTATGACAACCCCTTTAACCTATATACCTACAGATGTTGTGAATGTATGACAACCCCTTTAACCTATATACCTACAGATGTTGTGAATGTATGACAACCCCTTTAACCTATATACCTACAGATGTTGTGAATGTATGACAACTCCTTTAACCTATATACCTACAGATGTTGTGAATGTATGACAACTCCTTTAACCTATATACCTACAGATGTTGTGAATGTATGACAACCCCTTTAACCTATATACCTACAGATGTTGTGAATGTATCACAACCCCTTTAACCTATATACCTACAGATGTTGTGAATGTATCACAACCCCTTTAACCTATATACCTACAGATGTTGTGAATGTATGACAACCCCTTTAACCTATATACCTACAGATGTTGTGAATGTATGACAACCCCTTTAACCTATATACCTACAGATGTTGTGAATGTATGACAACTCCTTTAACCTATATACCTACAGATGTTGTGAATGTATGACAACCCCTTTAACCTATATACCTACAGATGTTGTGAATGTATGACAACTCCTTTAACCTATATACCTACAGATGTTGTGAATGTATGACAACCCCTTTAACCTATATACCTACAGATGTTGTGAATGTATGACAACCCCTTTAACCTATATACCTACAGATGTTGTGAATGTATGACAACCCCTTTAACCTATATACCTACAGATGTTGTGAATGTATGACAACTCCTTTAACCTATATACCTACAGATGTTGTGAATGTATGACAACCCCTTTAACCTATATACCTACAGATGTTGTGAATGTATGACAACCCCTTTAACCTATATACCTACAGATGTTGTGAATGTATGACAACCCCTTTAACCTATATACCTACAGATGTTGTGAATGTATCACAACCCCTTTAACCTATATACCTACAGATGTTGTGAATGTATGACAACCCCTTTAACCTATATACCTACAGATGTTGTGAATGTATCACAACCTCTTTAACCTATATACCTACAGATGTTGTGAATGTATGACAACCCCATTAACCTATATACCTACAGATGTTGTGAATGTATGACAACCCCTTTAACCTATATACCTACAGATGTTCTGAATGTTTATGCAGTTCATTTGGAGGTCAATTGACATTTAATTTTTCTACCATTACTCTAATTTTAACCAATTGTTCATTCAACATATAGTCAAATGTATGTATAGGAGTGAGTGAGTGGTCGTTGCTCAACGCAAATGAGAACATTTTCGGCTATATCATGGTGAGAACAAGTTATATTCGATTAGATGATAATGATATCCGCTTTGTACTAGATCAACATGCTTAGTTGGATTTTTATAGTGTTAGATCTCTGAAACAACAGTATGTGGGTAGACATATCGCTCCACATTATCCTGATTCCGAGCCAACCAGTCTTTGCTCTTTCTCCTTAATGCTGCGTGCTTAGCGGAGAAGCAACAAATAACAAATTCAGTCTTTGGTTTGACCTGATTGGGGCTCTAACTAATGATCTACCACACTTGAGGCGATCATGCTAACCATTACACCAGTGATGCTGTTATTTTATTAGACTTAAGGTAATATCGTACTTGTCATATCTTTCATTGATGGTCCTCTTTCTAACTTCTAAACTTTCAGCATCCCAGACACCACCTTCAATAAACTGGTCAGCCTGGCTATTCAGATCCTTTATTCTATCCTAAAGGTTGGCGAAAAATGACAATAAATATTTACAAAATTCAATATTTATATACAGTGAAACCAAACCCTGAGTAAACTGAAAACTGGCCTAAACCAGATAGAATTTACAGTCCCATCTACTAAATGTCTATGTAATTTGAGCCTGTGTAAACCAAACACCTGTCTAAACTAAGCAAATTCTTCAGTCCCAAAGAGGTTCGGTGTAGACAGGTTTGACTGTATTTCTTAAATATTTTTATTACTTCTTCTACTTATACTAAATAATAACTGTCCTCATCAAGAAGATTATAATGTCACTTCTACTTATACTAAATAATAACTGCCTTCATCAAGAAGATTATAATGTCATAGGTTGCACATGCATTACTTAGATTAGGCTAGAAATGTACATATACATATATTATATCGGGGATAAAACTTACCATTTTTGCTAGTTAAAATAACAATTTTAATAGCCCTGAAAAAACTTTTTAGTGCCCAGCAACTGAATTTGCATATGAAATATTAACATTTTCAGTAGCCAGCTAGACAACTGTTACAGTCTGAAATTTTTTTACGACCCCCATACCAACTTTAGTAGTTATGGACTACTTGGCTCCTATTAAGTTTCATCCATGATAATATTTATTAGTTAGTAGTAGATTTATGAGACAGCAGCCTTGAATGTCTCAACAGAAGCAGGTTTGTAAAAGTTCACAGATAATTGTTCTGAACATTTTTAGTTAATGCCAGCTTCTATTATAGGAATAAACGCATTTTTTCCGGAGTTTATTGATGTATATATAACCTGGACCAAGTCACTCACAAACAAATAAAAGTCCGAAAGACTTTTATATTAGTTTGTGAGTGACTTGGTCCAGGTTATACATCAATAAACTCCGAAAAAAATGCGCTTAATCCTTATAATTCTGTAACTAAGTTTTTTTTGCTTCATTTGTTTTGAAAATTTACCTTTGGGGATCCCCAGTACGCACACATACATTCCATCGATGTGTGTCGGCCATGAATAACAAAATGAACTAACCTTATTTCCTACTTTAAACTAGACGGTGATGTAATTAAGTTACCGATATTTTCCAATTTGATGGCATTTTACATTTAGCTACTCAAACGAGTAAAATGCCCACAAAATCGTAAAATAAATCAGTAACCAGCTTGTGTCAATCAGCGTCCCTTGTAAACGTCATAGGATGACGATATATTACAAAAGTCAAAGTCGATAGATGGTTGTCTAAGTATTTTTTCCGGAATTTTTTTTTTTGTCAACAATACAAGCTTTTTTTTTCATTGACATTTATTTTTTTATTTCATATCTAACAATAACTGTCGAATATTAACAATAAACATTGTTTCTTTTATCTTTTTTTATTATCGGGAATCCAAGCCGCCATTTTGTTTACATTACGAAAAAAGTAGTCTGCTGAACATCGTCTATCGAAAAATAAACTGACAAAACCCCGCCTCCATAAGCGCCTATACCCAATCAGAGTATAGGATTTCTAATTATGTAAATCATATAAGAATTATATCATTAGAATCAACTGTATAAACATTTCCTTAAACAATGAATGCCAGTAGCCAAAAATAAAAATCTTAACTTTAACAGATGATAAACTGATAAACTGATAAACTAGAGGCTCCCAGGAGCCTGTAATCACTCACTTGGTTTTCAATTTGACATCTAAAGTTGATAGAAAATGGGGGTGTTACACATAATTGGGCCACCCAAAGATCATTTCAACTCAAATTTCTGAGCAAAAGATTTTGATGTGATTTTTATCTCATAATATTCCTAAACGGAATAAACTGGCTGAAAAAATCTCACAGAAAAACCCAGAATATATGTTAAACTACTCATTGCCATGTAGCTGCAGTTAAACAATTTGAGTTCATTTTGATTTGTAATAAAGCAGAAATTGACAACTAAAGAAATTTCTATTTTTAGTAACAGCAGCTATTTTGAATGGAGGGCGGGGCTGTCGGATACAATATTGAAAGGGGACCATCCCATTTAAATCTGCTTTAATTTGGTTCAGCGGTTTCAGAGGAGAAGATTTAAATGTGATCTTTTATCAAAATATGCCTAATTTGCATAATTGGTATAAATCGACTGAAAGAAAAATTTCACAGAAAAACCCGGACTATAATTATGTTAAACTACTCATTGCCATATAGCTGCAGTTAAAATTTGAGCTCATTTTGATTTATAATAAAGCAGCAATGGACAATTGAAGAAAATTCTATTTTTAGTAACAGCAGCCATCTTGAATGGAGGGCGGGGCTGTCGGACACAATTTTGAAAGGGACCCACCCTGCCAGGTTTGGTTTAATTTGGTTCAGTGGTTTCAGAGGAAAAGATTTAAATGTGATCTTTTATCAAAATCAGTATAAATCGGCTGAAAGAAAAATTTCACAGAAAAACCCGGAATATATATTAAACTACTCATTTCCATCTAGCTGCAGTAGAAGATTTTAATGTGAAAGCTTACAACGTATGACGGACGGACGACAAGTGATGGCAAAAGCTGTTTTGAGAAAGTTTGACACCGTTCATTTCCAAACATTTGTTATAAAAACAGGAAATCTGCTGGTAAGAGGAAAACTTTCATTTCCGTTTTAATAGGAATCTTCATTTCATTTGTATAAAATGCAGTGATTCAGCTAGGCACTGGTCTCAGAACATTTGCCCACCTATTGTCAAATTGTCCTGAAGAACTTTGTAAAAAGTAGTTTAATTATTAAAAAATGTCCTGAAGAAATTTGGATAAAAATGGCAATTATCCTGAAGATTTCAAAGTCTAGCTGAAACACTGAAATGATAGACAACATTTTTTTTATAACACATACCTCATGAGCTGCTACGTCTGCCTCAAGTAACTGATGTTTCTTCAATAGATTCTGTACTGAGGCCAAGTCTTTACCATATTCTTCAGAGGCCAACATTTGCTCAACCTAAAATATGTTATATTTGAAAAAAAATACATGGATGACACAAGATCATACAACTTAATTTTTTTTTTAAATAAAAAAGACAATCATTTTCAACTGAATCATTTGATACAGAAGTGAGTTAAAGAGAGCTATGGTGTTTCATGCCACTTTCAACAATATTTCAATTATATTGTGGCGGTCAGCTTTACTGGTGGAGGAAACCATAGTATACGGAGAAAATCACCGACCTATCGCAAGTCACTGACAAACTTTATCACATAATGTTGAATCGAGTACACCTCACCTGAGCGGGATTCAACAGGTAGTTGTAAATTCAACTACCATACGACCAGGTCCACGACGGCCTCCAATACAGAAGTGTATATACACTGAATTTCATAGACTTATACAATAATTTCAGTATTAACCATCTTCTATATAACTTTCTCAAAAATATCCTGTTAACTGCATATTTGCAATTCAGGAAATCTCCCTTTAGTACATAATGTTTCTATTAAGGCAATTATGATATTATATAGCATATATTTAATTTGGTCAGAAACATCCCAAGAAGTAATATTGTGTTCAATTCCTAGAGAAAGGCAAATCATAACTTTATTGTACTGTAGAAATAATCTATTAAATGTCCTGACATCATATTTTTTGTTTCTCTGTCAAATCACAATTAAAAAAAAAATTAATAGCATTTCATCCTTATTTTGTTGGTAAACAGAAGATATTGTTAGGATCATTTAAAAAAACAAAAATTTAATAAGAAATTTCAAATTTACCTCTCCTAGCCAGAATTCCATATCTTTGACACCAGCATTGTAAGTTTGTTGACGACTGGCTTCCTTCAATTTGTCACTTTTCTCGGCTGATTTACCAACAAGTGTTTCCCATTGTGAGGCTAGGCTCTCTAATCTAGCTTGTACAGCATCCTCTGATCCAGCACATTGTCTCTGATCAATCAAAGCTGTAACAAAAAACCATTATAAACATTGAATTATTATGAAAAGACGGTTAAAACAGTGATGGTTAAATAAAAACGTAGATATCATATTTAGTGCACACAACACATTTCTGTAATAACCTTCATCAGGTGACGTTCAAAGCCAGTTTCTGTAATAACCTTCATCAGGTGACGCTCAAAGCCAGTTTCTGTAATAACCTTCATCAGGTGACGCTCAAAGCCAGTTTCTGTAATAACCCTCATCAGGTGATGCTCAAAGCCAGTTTCTGTAATAACCTTCATCAGGTGACGCTCAAAGCCAGTTTCTGTAATAACCTTCATCAGGTGACGCTCAAAGCCAGTTTCTGTAATAACCTTCATCAGGTGACGCTCAAAGCCAGTTTCTGTAATAACCTTCATCAGGTGACGCTCAAAGCCAGTTTCTGTAATAACCTTCATCAGGTGACGCTCAAAGCCAGTTTCTGTAATAACCTTCATCAGGTGACGCTCAAAGCCAGTTTCTGTAATAACCTTCATCAGGTGACGCTCAAAGCCAGTTTCTGTAATAACCTTCATCAGGTGACGCTCAAAGCCAGTTTCTGTAATAACCTTCATCAGGTGACGCTCAAAGCCAGTTTCTGTAATAACCTTCATCAGGTGACGCTCAAAGCCAGTTTCTGTAATAACCTTCATCAGGTATGCTCAAAGCCAGTTTCTGTAATAACCTTCATCAGGTGACGCTCAAAGCCAGTTTCTGTAATAACCTTCATCAGGTGATGCTCAAAGCCAGTTTCTGTAATAACCTTCATCAGGTGACGCTCAAAGCCAGTTTCTGTAATAACCTTCATCAGGTGACGCTCAAAGCCAGTTTCTGTAATAACCTTCATCAGGTGACGCTCAAAGCCAGTTTCTGTAATAACCTTCATCAGGTGACGCTCAAAGCCAGTTTCTGTAATAACCTTCATCAGGTGACACTCAAAGCCAGTTTCTGTAATAACCTTCATCAGGTGATGCTCAAAGCCAGTTTCTGTAATAACCTTCATCAGGTGACGCTCAAAGCCAGTTTCTGTAATAACCTTCATCAGGTGACCCTCAAAGCCAGTTTCTGTAATAACCTTCATCAGGTGACGCTCAAAGCCAGTTTCTGTAATAACCTTCATCAGGTGACGCTCAAAGCCAGTTTCTGTAATAACCTTCGTCAGGTGACGCTCAAAGCCAGTTTCTGTAATAACCTTCATCAGCTGACACTCAAAGACAGTTTCTGTAATAACCTTCATCAGGTGACGCTCAAAGCCAGTTTCTGTAATAACCTTCGTCAGGTGACGCTCAAAGCCAGTTTCTGTAATAACCTTCGTCAGGTGACGCTCAAAGCCAGTTTCTGTAATAACCTTCATCAGGTGATGCTCAAAGCCAGTTTCTGTAATAACCTTCATCAGGTGACGTTCAAAGCCAGTTTCTGTAATAACCTTCGTCAGGTGACGCTCAAAGCCAGTTTCTGTAATAACCTTCATCAGCTGACACTCAAAGCCAGTTTTTGTAATAACCTTCATCAGGTGACGCTCAAAGCCAGTTTCTGTAATAACCTTCATCAGGTGACGCTCAAAGCCAGTTTCTGTAATAACCTTTATCAGGTATGCTCAAAGCCAGTTTCTGTAATAACCTTCATCAGGTGACGCTCAAAGCCAGTTTCTGTAATAACCTTCATCAGGTGACGCTCAAAGCCAGTTTCTGTAATAACCTTCATCAGGTGATGCTCAAAGCCAGTTTCTGTAATAACCTTCATCAGGTATGCTCAAAGCCAGTTTCTGTAATAACCTTTATCAGGTATGCTCAAAGCCAGTTTCTGTAATAACCTTCATCAGGTATGCTCAAAGCCAGTTTCTGTAATAACCTTCATCAGGTGACGCTCAAAGCCAGTTTCTGTAATAACCTTCATCAGGTGACGCTCAAAGCCAGTTTCTGTAATAACCTTCATCAGGTGATGCTCAAAGCCAGTTTCTGTAATAACCTTCATCAGGTGATGCTCAAAGCCAGTTTCTGTAATAACCTTCATCATGTGACGCTCAAAGCCAGTTTCTGTAATAACCTTCATCAGGTGACGCTCAAAGCCAGTTTCTGTAATAACCTTCATCAGGTGACGCTCAAAGCCAGTTTCTGTAATAACCTTCATCAGGTGACGCTCAAAGCCAGTTTCTGTAATAACCTTCATCAGGTGATGCTCAAAGCCAGTTTCTGTAATAACCTTCATCAGGTGATGCTCAAAGCCAGTTTCTGTAATAACCTTCATCAGGTGACGCTCAAAGCCAGTTTCTGTAATAACCTTTATCAGGTATGCTCAAAGCCAAAAAAACAACAATTCAATTAATATTAACAAACTAACAATTACCTCTCACCTACATTTATTGATCCCAAAAAAGACAGTGACATATATCATTGTAAATCCAGGTCCTGGCTAGTGACAGCCAAGGAAAACGGACCGTTGAGAAAAGTATAATAAACAAGTACTGAAAACAAGGTGGAATTACAATTTTCTATCATGGATTATATTTCTGCTCACTCAATTTATTATTAGACACTATTCATAATTTCTGAACCTAGTTATCAGGAAGAATATGCCTATTGACAAAAATGGGAACCCTCACTGCAAAAATTGATATCCACAAATCAACTACATTTACAGTATCTTATCTTGTCATATTGATTACTACTAAGCAGTACTTCTATATGTAAATCATACCTTGTCCAACACCAAGAAGAGACTGAAGTCTATCTGCATTGGCTGCTAGTTCTGCTTCAAAGGCTTGATGCTTCTGATGTTTACTCTGAACAAACAAAATCATTCTGTTTAGTGATAGGTTTATATCAAAAATAGAATAAAATGGCAGGAGACTGAACAACTATGTATGTATATACAGTCAAACTTGCTATAGTGACCACCTCTATTAAGCAATAACTTGTATTGTGTGACCTTAATTTCAATTTCTTGTCACAGTGCATTTCATATTAATTTAACCTGTATTAAGTGACCACCTGTCCTATGTGACCATATTTCAATGTTCCCTTGGAAGGTCACACAAGACAGGTTTGACTGTATGTGTATAAATTTTTGCCTTTTTGTAACTGTTCTGATGGTATGGTATTTCTTGTTTACTCTGAAGAAGCATTCTGTATAGTTATACACTCCCTTTTTGGGAGCATTAATGGTAGAAGTATGAATAGGTACTATGGCACTTCAAAATCTTCAACAATATGGCTGCCAAACTGGAAATAAATTAAAAAAAAAAATCACGTGACCTAAACCGGAACTCTAGTCGATTTTTTTTCAAATAAAAATGAAACAATGTTCGGTAGTGGATACGAAAACTGTCCGGAGTTTGAGTTTTAGGTGGTGTTATTTTTAAGCTTGATATTTTGTAAACAGGAAGAAAAATGACTGTCCTTATGAAACCTCAATACTATTACAAAACATGATATGTAAAGGTCATTATAATATGAAGTTAGCTTACTGTCTTTGCAGGTTGAAATATGTTGAAATCTGTTTAAAGCATTAAATCTAGTCCAACTGATTTTATTTTTTTCATGTTAATCTAACCTGTCTTGTTCAAACATTTATTTATTCCAAACAATTTCACTTTAATTTAATTTTAGGATTTGCTACACTAAGTAACATAATGACTTGTTTTAATACCTGTATATTACTGGGGTCTTTATAAGACTCATCTGAAGCAATCTGGAGTTTTTCTTGAAGCCAGTTCTCCATTTCATCAGCATCTCTAGAAAACTGCTGTAAGGTCTGGGCTTCACCTAACTTAGACCTGTTGTCAATCAAGGCATCCTTCAACTGGGCCCATCTGTAGGTAGAATTATTACATATATATATCAGACTCTAGAAATGATATTCTATTGTTTTTAGGTACATGTATATAACATACATCCTACTATTGATATAATCTGCCTTTACAGGTACTATCTATGGCATGACAAACCCATGCACAGCATTTGCTGGTATCAGTTCTTTTTATCATAAAACTTTGGACTACCGAGTTGCATACTACATGTATCCACGAGTCCAAGCATTAATTGGGACAAACATCAGGGTTCACGAAATTGCATATGGGTTTCGTGGTCCTAGTGAAAAAAATGTCAGTCCTCTATCATTTTCTATTGCAAAATACCAATCTTGTGTCAGTCCTTGCAAAATTTGCCCAAATTTTGCTGGTCATGTCTGACAGGACTGACAAATTTCACAAACTCTGAAACATGCATGTAGTATGCAAGTGACCTCCAATCAAAACACTGTATCCAGTATATAGTCTTCTTGATTGGACGATTTTGGACAATGAGTAAGAAAAGTTTTATGATTGAAAGGACAGAATGCATTTCTTGAATAAACATAAAATTTTCCATCGTCATAAAATACTGAGTTGTCCTACTAAATAATTGACACGCCGTAGAAGATTTCAATTTACGAGTGAAGTAACGCAAAAGTATTATTTTAGTACTTCAAAATTCCGTGTGACACCAGAGCTTGACAGAATTCACATACATGTATAGGCTTAAGAACCATATCTAAAATCAACATTACAAAATTTTGATTTTTGAAACCCAATAATTTTCAATTTCATGCAACCGCAAACAAGGAAAAAAGACAAGACACAACAAACAAAATACATAACAAAAACTTGGCACTGCAAAAATTGAAAATATTTTGTTTATTTTGCATGAACAAATGATGTGAACTCCAGCCAAATGAAGAAAAGCATCAAGTAGCAATTTTATCAAGTATTCAGCTTACAAGATCATTTGATAACCATCTTAGTAAGTAGTAAGCTCAGTGCTCACCACACTTTGCAAAAAAGGGAGACATGACTTAAGGGTGAAATGAGGGAAAATCTGGAAGACTTTCGAAAGTTTGTAGATATTTGAATTTGTTTTCCCCACTACCATATGTACACTATCTTACACAAAACAAGAGTGCTGCCCAATGATATTTAAACAGATACAATCAACAAGCTTTGAATAAAATATTGAATATCAAACCCTGCTTAGTCACATTGGATCTCCTTACGCATGAATATGGAAGAAAAAGTATGGTTATTGGTGAATAAATACTGACTTCCAATAACTTCATTTTAGAGGCCGAAATAGGTAGATTTTATTCAAACCAGGGAGAAAAAGTCACCCATTTCACCTGGTTTGGCGAGATCTAATACAGATCTTATACAGATATTCTTAAAATAACTTTATGACTAACGGAATATAATCAACATGCAAAGCAAAAAAAATTGTCCATATAAACATTGAACATAACAGATGTAACAAAACTTGCAAAGAAGCAAGTGCAAATGAAGGTCAAAATCGGTCCTAAAAAAAGCGAACTGTAACAAAGACGGAACAACACTTACATGTTCGTCAAATTTACCCTAATAAAACATTACAAACTTCAAACCGTTATTGCTTGTGATAATATTTCATGCATTATCAAATAGAGTTTTAGTTGTGTGTTGGCTGTAGAAAACACAGAGATGAAAGAGCTCACTGATGTAAAAAGATGAAAACCCCCTTATACAGTGGCTCTACACCTTCACTTTCTAGTTGTTTGGACCAAATTTGACATTTTTGACTCAAGAAAGAGGTCATCTTTCAACTGAAAACAATAATTAGTTTTTCTGTCCCAATTAAATAAATTCATGCCTGGACCTATTTCAACATTTTCTGGAAAATATGCTACAAATTTTTTTTTTCTTATAATCAATCAACATGTGCTTAAAAAAAATATCCAGGACTGAACCAAAGTGGAGGAAAATTGAAAAGAAAGTACAAACATAATACACTGTTAAGTCAAATATATTATTGGTGGAATATAAATGTTTGCCAATTTTTGAAAGGGAAGTCAAATACACTAAAATTAACATTCAAAATGAGTAAAATTGAATGAGCAGGGATGGTTCTGATAAGAAAATAAAACGACTGAAAATCAATGAAAATAGTTAAAGCCATCTACACTCCCTTTCAAAAGGTCCATATTTGAATTGTTCCGACTGTGTTCTGTAACTTTCAGAATTATTTTTTTTCAGAAGAAAATAGCTGAAATCAGTTAAATAACTGAATAAAAATCCTCCCTGATGAGAAACACAAATAGAACAAAGTCAAAAGTTTTGTCATTTTTCTTACAGCATCAAAATACCAATAATTCACGATAACAGTTATACATCTGGTTTTACATTATTTTAAAATAATCAGAAAAAAAATCTACAGTGATTAAAAGACCTTACCAATAACACTAAAACTAGATATAGAAACAAATATTGTGAAACTTCTAAAGACCTTCCTTCCTACAAGATTTATTCTTCACTTAACACTGATCAGGCTCATCTTTTAGAGTTACATCATCTGTTGTACAGACTTCAATTAAATTGTTCTAAATTTCACCTATGCCAGTCAGACCTTGATGTTTGTTCCGACGTCCCAATTCTAACCCAAGTTTGAAATTGTTTTTACAGTCTTTGCATTAATTTTTTTCACCTACTTGCCCGAAAGCCAAATTTAGAAGTGTTCTATTTATTCAAACAAATTCTTTCATAATTTTCACTTGGCCGATTCCAGTTTTGCTTGTCCCGGGTTTCGGGCAAGTGGGTTAGCGTGAAGACTGGATCAAGCAACAAAAATTCATTTCCAGTTGAAATTTTCCGAACATTTTCAAGTAACTCAATCTCCACTTGAGCTAAACCAAAATTCTAAAAATTCTAAAGCAATGCTATTTCTGAGTAACCTAAACCAAAAACTCAAAACGTTGTTATCACCATAGCAACATACATACCTGTCTAATACCTGGTCTCTCTTGTCAGAGATGGCGCCACTGTCATAATGTTCTCCACCAATCAGCTGATCAGCGAACAGCTGAAGAGCTTGTATCTTTTCTTGCTGTAAAATGTAAGTAAACAAACATCAGTTGAATATGTCTATTAAATATATACAGCTACAACACATTTGATACATGCACAGTCAAAGGAAATGAACATAATACTGTGGTTATTTATTTTATGGTAGGTGTCAATTTTTGTGGATTGGCAGAAATCGAGATGTTCGTTGCCATTTAAATTTGTGGTTTTGATAATTGCAAATGACTTCTACTGTTAGTTATACACTAAATTTCGTTGTTTGATTGAACCGAAGAAAACCAAGATTATTTGTTTTCAACGAATGAAAATGAATTGACAGTAAATTGAAATTGAATGAGTATTTGAGTTATCTTGGAGGAGTAAAGAATGTTATCGTTATTTTGATGAATTATTTCTTTCATCTTTACAGCTAATAACTGGTAGAGACTGCTAGAAACAGCATATAAATATGTGTACAAGTAGTGATGTATGGTGAACCGTCAGTGCCAGAACTGGCATATAAATATGTGTACAAGTAGTGATGTATGGTGAACCGTCAGCACTAGAACTGGCATATAAATATGTGTACAAGTAGTGATGTATGGTGAACCGTCAGCACTAGAACTGGCATATAAATATGTGTACAAGTAGTGATGTATGGTGAACCGTCAGCACTAGAACTGGCATATAAATATGTGTACAAGTAGTGATGTATGGTGAACCGTCAGTGCCAGAACTGGCATATAAATATGTGTACAAGTAGTGATGTATGGTGAACCATCAGCACTAGAACTGGCATATAAATATGTGTACAAGTAGTGATGTATGGTGAACCGTCAGCACTAGAACTGGCATATAAATATGTGTACAAGTAGTGATGTATGGTGAACCGTCAGCACTAGAACTGGCATATAAATATGTGTACAAGTAGTGATGTATGGTGAACCGTCAGCACTAGAACTGGCATATAAATATGTGTACAAGTAGTGATGTATGGTGAACCGTCAGCACTAGAACTGGCATATAAATATGTGTACAAGTAGTGATGTATGGTGAACCGTCAGCACTAGAACTGGCATATAAATATGTGTACAAGTAGTGATGTATGGTGAACCGTCAGTGCCAGAACTGGCATATAAATATGTGTACAAGTAGTGATGTATGGTGAACCGTCAGCACTAGAACTGGCATATAAATATGTGTACAAGTAGTGATGTATGGTGAACCGTCAGCACTAGAACTGGCATATAAATATGTGTACAAGTAGTGATGTATGGTGAACCGTCAGCACTAGAACTGGCATATAAATATGTGTACAAGTAGTGATGTATGGTGAACCGTCAGTGCCAGAACTGGCATATAAATATGTGTACAAGTAGTGATGTATGGTGAACCGTCAGCACTAGAACTGGCATATAAATATGTGTACAAGTAGTGATGTATGGTGAACCGTCAGTGCCAGAACTGGCATATAAATATGTGTACAAGTAGTGATGTATGGTGAACCGTCAGCACTAGAACTGGCATATAAATATGTGTACAAGTAGTGATGTATGGTGAACCGTCAGCACTAGAACTGGCATATAAATATGTGTACAAGTAGTGATGTATGGTGAACCGTCAGCACTAGAACTGGCATATAAATATGTGTACAAGTAGTGATGTATGGTGAACCGTCAGTGCCAGAACTGGCATATAAATATGTGTACAAGTAGTGATGTATGGTGAACCGTCAGCACTAGAACTGGCATATAAATATGTGTACAAGTAGTGATGTATGGTGAACCGTCAGCACTAGAACTGGCATATAAATATGTGTACAAGTAGTGATGTATGGTGAACCGTCAGCACTAGAACTGGCATATAAATATGTGTACAAGTAGTGATGTATGGTGAACCGTCAGCACTAGAACTGGCATATAAATATGTGTACAAGTAGTGATGTATGGTGAACCGTCAGTGCCAGAACTGGCATATAAATATGTGTACAAGTAGTGATGCATGGTGAACCGTCAGTGCCAGAACTATTATCCTGGCTTTGGATCACTTATCCACAGTTCCACTGGCTTTATACTAAAGAATGTGGTTATGAATACATAAATTGTTACTATCCTTAGTACTATTTACAGAAACTACCAAACAATACTTGGGATTTTCCAATTACGCTCTTCCGATTGCTCGTCAAAATTTCAAAGAATCTGTTACCTCACACAGTTATCACACTGGATTTATGTTATATTTTGATTTGGAATCGGTAAGAAATGAAATTAAGAAATACCTGGCCACTGATAGCTCTGTCAAAATCTTCATGTTTTTTAATGAGAGATTCTACGTTATCTCCATCAACTTGGTCACCTGACAGGAAGGCCTCACGTGACTCCATCCACGACTCAGCCTGTTCACAGTCTCTATAAAACAGTTGTAACTCCAGACACTGGTCTAACTTCATACGACGGGCAATCCATGCTCTGAAAATCAAAACAAGTCAAAAAATTATTTGCATGCTTAAAAATAGAGTCAAACCTGTCTATAAAGGACGGTGGCAGAAACCTGGAAATGTTCTCTTTATGAGCAGTTGCCCTTCTTATACGGTTCAAATTATATGCAGAATGAAGAAATGAAGAAAATGAAACTGTCCTTTATAGAAAGTGATTTGTTATATACAGGTTTGTCAATGATCTAGATTCAGTTAAACCCAACATTTCTCTTGCCGACAACTTAATTACGAGAAGACGAACAGAAATAACAATCGCTGTTCGTCAACTTTCGATATCCTTTTTTAGTAGCCGCCCAGAACATCAAACATACTTCCAAAGTTCTTAGGTAAAATTGAATATCTTGATAATGCATTTTTCAAAGCAATTGTTCCATAATTTTTTTCTAAACACCTGTCAAAATGTTAAATTAAAAATAGATCTGTACAAGGTCTTTAATGAGACTGCCAATAAACTAATGTTGGTTTCATTATGAATTAAAACAATAATAGTAAAAAATAATGATAACAGATTATTCTGTCTACTTCTACTGTATAAGATGCCGTCTTCAACTAATTGAAGATCCTGCCAATTACTTTAGGTAAATTAACCAAATTAAATTTGTTTACAGAAGTTTAACATAGTATTATTAATAAACTGACTTTTCTAGTTCCTCCCTGGCTGTAGCTAATTCATCTAACTTGTATTTAACATCATCACTGGCATAGTGCTCGTTCTGTAGAAGTTGTTGTCCAAAGACCTCAAATGCTTGGAACGTTCCAGATCTAGCATCAATCTCAGTACGATGTTCCTATTAACAGACATGACAACATTGCATTATTGTTTTTGTTTAGCTTTCTAGAATACAAATAACACTGAATGATTACTTTAATTTAAGGATTGTCAGTGATTACTAATTTCAGAATTGTTAATTAAACATTACTTACATCAAATTTTAAGAATTTTCATCAGCCCCAAGATTTATATACTGTGTTTACAAGACATTAAATACGAATACAATATACGGTCAAACTTTGTTGCGTGGCAGTCAAAGGGAGACGCCTTTACTTCAAAATATCAGAGTATATGAGTTATCCTGGATAAATTAAGCTGAAAGTTACCTCAAACGACCACAGCAGTTTTTACTCTGAGTTACCATGGAAACAACTTATCTGAGTTCAAGTTAACAAAGCTTGACTATACAAAGTTGTTTTTCTTGGAAGAAAAGGTAATAAAAATTCAATATGAATGAAAATTAAAGAAAATGTTCACAAAATTATCTAGATGATACTTTTTTTTTTATATTCTGAATGATTTTCAGAATTAAACTAATTACTACTGTAAATTTTGGTAGCTATGCATCAGCAAAGGTGACAAGAACAATTTTCAATATCAACAAATATAATTGTTTGCATTAAGCCTTCAATTGTATGAAGGTCAACCAGCTATAAATTCCAACATTATAATCAAAACACACGCTGGTCTGCATGCGAACACAGGATCTCCTACAAGTTAATCAAATGTTAAAATGGTCTTAATCTATTGGTTAATCATTTCAGTCAAAGAAAAATCACAATTTTATAAGAGCTGTTGAAATTGTAATTCAAATTTCAAAACTAATTAATTCATTCAAGCACTTTTAACTTTTACACACCAGTAAACACTGTACAAAAGAAATCACTTAAAAGATTAAGAAAAGATTAAAGAAACCTCAGGCGTAATCCGAAGCCGTAAATCCAAGATGGACAGACAATACAATGGCCAAAAGGACAAACAATGATTTACAAAACATTACATAGAAAACTAAAGATTGAGCAACATGAACCCCAATAAAAACATCAATTTTATCAAGAAAATTTCATACAAGTATTAAATTAACAAATGAAATTTTATAGTTGAATTATTTTTGTTTTAGTAATAGTGGCACAAATAAAAGCATAAATATCTAATTAAAAGTGCACAACACATTTCTAGAATAAACTTCATCAGGTACACTCATAATCAAAAGATTACACAGCCAGTCTTTGAGAGCAAGTAAACCAAAGGCACTAAATAGATTAGCTAAGATCGGCTAAGGTTTACCTATGGGCATTAGACAACATTGTAAACACAATTCTTCAAAACACTATTCTTCAAAAGTCATTAAAAATATTCAAGGTTCAGTATCACATGTGAACACGATTTATAAATAAGGTCATAGTCAGATAAAATATAACTGGCTGACATTTGCACAATATGATGAGTGTGCAAAAAAAAATGTTAATAAATTTCATTAGGAAAATCGACCATGAAAATGAATTCAATGCAAAGTGCCTGGGTGACACAATTTCTAATTTGTTGAATACTATCAGTTATTTGTGGAAACCATAACACAATGCAGCAAGACAACTATTTTTGGAACTGTTTTGACCTCTTGCAAGAAGTACAGCTTTTACTCAATGATAACGTACCAGTCAAAATAGTGCTATAAAATTATTTAATAATCAATCGTAAGATGTTCAAATTCAGAAATTTCTTTGACCGATTTGCAAATGTCCCAAGATGCACAAAACTTGATTTCTACACTATTTGTATTATATTGATGCTTAATAACTCTATTGATATTGTATAAGTTTTAACAGTGTTATAACCACAAATGAGAGATTTAATTTCTGGAGGAACAAAAGGTGGCATGGCATGCATCAAGTATTTGACTTGTAAAATATTGATAATTTTATTTTTTTTATATGTACTACATTTTTTTTTTTCAGAATTACTACAGTGGAGTGGTGAGGCATGCAATTTTAACATTTCATGCAAGGGAAAGTGAGATTTTGTAGAAAAAAAAAAAAAAAAAAAAAAAAAAAAAAGAGAAACATTTTCTTCAACGGTATACATGAATATTGACAACTATTATTTTATGCCTTTTGGGTCATTTGCATGACATTGTAAAAAATAAATTTCTGTAGACAATTCTGAAATCACAAATGTATAAAAGAAACATTTTCACACTAAAGGGAAGTCACACGATTGTCACATTTCAAATCACATGATAAGGG
Source organism: Bathymodiolus septemdierum (assembly GCA_963383655.1). Lineage (NCBI taxonomy): Eukaryota > Metazoa > Mollusca > Bivalvia > Mytilida > Modiolidae > Bathymodiolus > Bathymodiolus septemdierum. Next base: position 59,579,304 of record OY726528.1, on the reverse strand, counting down.
GTTATTTATATGGATCTAATTTTATAACATGTCTTTGTACTTACAAAAGGGCAGTCACATTACAAATCACATTATAAGGGTTATTTAGATGGATCTATTTGGAAGGATAATCAATTTCAAACACAAGGAAAGATATGGTTTTTATGATAAAAATAAGAAATGCATCCGACATCAGAATTTGAAATACAGTAGAACCTCGTTGTGTCGAAGTCGAAGGGAACAATGATTTTACTTTTTAATAGCCGAGTATCTGAGTTGCCGAGTATCGAAGAAAAATTCATATGAAATCTACTACAAACTGATAAGATTTTTTACCTCTAGGAAACTATGAGCGAAATTTGAACTCACAACTTTTGTGGTGAAAGGCACTGATTGCACAGTTAGTTGTAAATCAAACTACCATATGATCATGACCATGACAGCCCATTATTTACAGGATAAATACAACAATATAAGCTTACTCTATAAAATGTCAAATATCCGTATCTTTCCTTGTCATGAGTAAAGTACACAAAACACTAATTAGTTACAAATGGAATTCTCCTATAGAATTATAAACTGATCACATTAAATATAGAACTAGATTTCTCAAGATGTTAAAAAAAGATGCAAAAAAGGAAATAAAATACTTGCTAAATATATAATTCATTTTCAAATATATAAATAAAAATAAATTCTCAAAACTGCCAATCTGCATTTTAAATTTTGATTTTGACAAAGGAATTTTTTTTTAAATGTGTTAATCTTTTAGAAACAAATTCGAAAAATTTATAATTCTAGGAGGAAAATGCCATGTTTTGAGAGAGGGTTAACATTCATGATCTGGAACATACACACACAGGAAGCTATTATCTGTATCTGAAACAAACAAACATGTCAATCAAAATGCAGACACGCCTCCACGATGCATGGACGTAGTCACCTCCTCGATCTCTTCCTCTCCTGGTAGATTCGTGATTCCGTAGTGGCTAACGATCTCAGAGCTGAACATCTGTAATACGACAGTGGATGAGGAGTCACATAAAATGGTCGGCACTGCCTGGAAATGTTAGAGGAAGCCTTGCCATTGTTTAATATAGGATACTTTAATTGTAAATCTTATGTAAAATGCTTGAAATTTAAATATATTTTTTACAATGTAAAATACCAGTGGTTCCCCCTTTTTAATATACGTTTTGGTATGAAATGTCACCAGGTATGAATAATAGCAGTTATAAACCTTTTTTTTTCTAAATTAAATAACTAAAAGCTTCAATTAAGAATAAAATTAAAAATAAAAATTCAAGACCATATTCATGATCAAAACTATGTTTAAAGCTTAAATAATAAAAACGACTTCACAATATCCTAACTGTCTATAACACATTTATATTTAAAAGTAACAAGAAAATAAAAACACATGGGCATGACATGAACTGCTTATTTTTCAGTTTTATACAAAAATGCTTTAAGCTCTTTTTTTTCACCCCAAGTTGGCTTTCTAAACAGTCAATAAAAACACACGGGCGATTATGAATTGCTTGTTTTTCAGCTTTATACAAAAATGCTTTAAACTCTTTTTTTTTTTTTTACCCCAAGATGGCTTTTTCAGCTTTATGCAAAAATGCATTAAGGTCTATTTGTCTGATTAAAGAGTAAAACTAGTCAACCGTCCTGATAAAAAAAACAAAAAACAAATATCAATAAGTACCAATTTCTGAAACAAAATTATTTCTACTGTCTTGAATATACATAAATAATTTGAGTTAAATATTAAATAAAGCTGGTTAAACATTTATTCCCAGATATTTTCACTGTTCTAAATTTAGGGATGATGCAATACATGGTACTAAATATAAGCAAGGTTTATTCTGACAAAAGACAATGCACAAAGAGTTTTGACAATACAAATACAATATCAACTTCAAAGGGAGATAACTAGGCTTCCCCTAACATTACTGACAGCCCATTTTTAATAAGTAAATAAAATCACAAAAATGTTTTTTTTTAATTTGAAAATAATAAACTAAATTTAAAATCCACACAAAATAAAATAAGTATAAACTCAAAAAGCTGAAATCTACAACTAAAATAAACATAAAAAGCTACTAGTGTAATATTATTTTCAATTGATGGATTGGTGTTTAATGCCAACTTAAGCAGTATTATTTCTATTTTTGAGAAAGAAAGAAAAGTTTATACTTTTATTGTAAAAGTTTATACTTTTATTGTAAAACAATCTGATAAAAATCACATCTCTTACTTGTTCCTCTTACTGATATGTCTCTGTGTGTGAGATCTGAGGAAATCCCATTACAGGTCACATGTGGTTGACCTTATGTTATGGTCCAATGAAAACAAGAGATTAGGAGACTATGAAAGCATTGAAATTTAAAATTAAACTGCTCTGTTCACTACGAGCAATCTGATTGGTCGAAAAAAGGTCATACCATATATTTATCATATAATTAAATATTCATGACATGGGGGTCGGGTCACTCGCATGTGACCCAAAATGTGGTTTTTTCAAATCTCCCACACCGCGACATGTCAGTCAATGGGAGCAAGTGAGAGATGTGACTTTTATCAGATTGATGGTAAAAACAAAATCAAAAGGTAGCATGATATACAATGTTGTTAGAAGGGATCCCCAGATGGACAAAAATTATTGCAAAAAAAAAAAATCTTGCACGTTTTCCTTTCTTTCAACACTTGATATATCAATATTTTTGACGTAAATGAAATATATTAGAATAAGAAATATTGCTCATTATGAAAAGAAACTGCTTTGTACACGTGTACATATGCTTTACATAAGGTTTTTAAGACATTAATTGCCGTTTCAACAGTACTATTATGTATGAAACAATGAATGCATATATCACGATTTCCTTTGAAAATAATTTTAAAAATCGACTTGTTTTCGTTTCTTTTTTTTTTTTTTTCAATAAATTAACAATTTTCTTCTTTTCTTCAAAATACCAAGGATTTTGCTCTTTCAGGGGCTACACCTTATCACCGCTGTATAAGAACATGTGAATAACTAAGTAAGCCACAGATAAGCTATAACAAAACACACATAAAGCCATACCTGATGTCTCTCTAGTAATGCTTCAGCTCCAGTCACATCCTTGGCCAGTTCATCAGATGACACCAGTGTCATCATACTATTGATCCAGGAAGTTAAATCTCTGAATAATAAAAAAAATAATAAAATAGTAACAAGAATACAAATAAAATGGCTCTAAACTTTGCAATGATTAATCTTTTATTGCTTTAGTAAGCTAAAAAATAAACAGAGTAGGCTTATGGTGTTTAATGCCACTTTCTACAATATTTAAGTTATATCATGGTGGTCAGTTTTATTGGTGGAAGAAACTGGAGTACCCAGAGAAAACCACCGATCTGTCACAAGTTATTGACAAACTTTATCACATAATACTGTATCGAGCACACCTCGCAATGAACGGGGTTCGAACTCACAACATTAGTGGTGATAGGCACGGATTGCATAGGTAGTTGTAAATCCAACTACCATATGATCACGGCCACGACGGTCCTCATTTTTAAAACAAATAAATAGACAAGAGATATCTATTTAAATGACCATGACAAAAATCATCATTTTACTGCTTTATTTCATTTTCTTTCTGATCTTCATTTTGCAGTCCTTTTAATAAAGGTTAGTGAATGACTGTTGTTTAATGCCAAGTGAGGAATTTTTCAGCTATATCATGGTGAGAACAAGTTACATGTCGATAAGATGATGAAAACTGAAGCAACAGTCCGAAGGAAGACATGGTGCTCCACTCTGACATATTATTTTGATTCCAAGCCAACCAGTCTTTGTTCTTTCTCCTTAATGCTGCATGCATATATACAGACATATTATTAATTTTATTTTTACCTGTAATCGCTAAGGAATCTCTGTAAATCATAGCTGTCCAGAAGTTTAGCTTTACGACCATCAGCCTACAAATTATATAACTTATTGTTAAGTCAGCTTGGAGAGTTGTCCTCCCCTCCCCTCATTCCAAAATATAGCACTCAAAGTAGCCAACTATATATGACAGACAACTGTATAATTACATTAGAAAATTTAACCAAATACCCAAAATCAAAAGTAGATTGATTACATAAAATTTGAATTGTGGTATTGCAATTTTTCTCCTTTCTAAAAATAATTTTTTTTAAGAACAATTCATTTCTTCATACCTCTTTTTACGATCTATTTATATCTCAGATGACAGTGATAAAAAAAAAGAAGAGGAAATCCCTATACCTTCATTTTCTAATATTAGCTTGGACAATTTCCAAACATTTTATCTAAAAAATTTTGCTAAAAAAAAAGACATCTGCTGATCAAATGAAAACTTTTATCTCTAACATATATGCTTCAACATTGTGTTCAAGTTTATGAACAACAATTTCACTTTGAATTAAGAGAGTATTTGATTTAAAACGAACCATATTTTACTTTTATCCACGGAAACAAACATATAACTAATTTCTCCTTTACATTCAATGAATTATTTAAAAACACCAATGTTTCATTAAATTTATCGTAAAAAAAACTATTGGAAGAACTCCAGTATATTTACCCTTGCTGTTAGCGTGTTCCACTGTTCATTAATCAGTTTCTGGTGTTCATAGATCTGTTCAGCTTGTTCTGGGTGGGTCTGCATCAATCGCTTGGCATTCTCATCTAAATCTCTCACCTACAAAAAACATGTCAACTGAAGTCTAACGTTATATCATTGATACACATTAAATTCATTGATTGAATTTATTTAAGGCCGTCACATTCTTCGGTTAAACTGGTAACGTCTTCATTAAAGTAACTATTCGGTTAGTAAATTGGGAATTGGTTAACCAAACCTGTATTTATTCATATTTTAGAATTAAGATATTGTGCCCAGTTAATATGAAGTTCATAACTGATCAGTGTAATAAGTTAAACATTTCAATTCCCTATAAATTTAGATGTGTTTTTCTGATGATCACACAGCATTGTACTTGCATTACTGCCATTAAACAGTATTACAGATTTGATCAGTCTGTTTCAAATTTAATTTCTATTTTCTAGGTGGGGGTCATTTTAAGTATTTATATTTATGTGGTGGTACCCCAAAAATAATTAAAATTCTGGGGGTACTTATTGACGGAGCTTAGACCCCCTCAGGTATTTTTTCCTGGAAAAGCTGTTATCATAAAGCTGGCCTGTTAATGCAATATCCACAGAAGTATCAAGCCAAAAAAGTGATGAAGTTTCGGGTTCTAAAGGTGGAAAGTGCAAATTCCACGATGTCTGGAAGTCAAAGTTTTCGTGGCTCATTTATGATTCCAGTATCAACGTTAATTATGTAGTGTGATGTTTGCAGAAAGGCAGGCCCAGATATTGCTGGCATAACCAAATTTGTTACTGTAAAAAAATGTTAAATGTGAAAGTCTTGTTTTTCTTAATAAAAGTCTGAAACGTAAAAAATGTTTCAATATGGTTTCAGCAAAAGCCCATTCCTCAACTAAGCATGTTCTGTCTCATTCAGGGGATTAATAATTATGTACAAATAAATATATATTGAAGTTATACAGTACGAATTTGTATCTCTATTAATCTGGCAAGTAACATACTTTTGTTGGCGAGTAAAAAATGTTTCCTTACTAGCGAGGGGCTAGTGGGAGCTGGTATAAATTGGTAGAGCCCTGACTAACTGTGACAGCTTTACTAGTAATACATGAAATTCTTGGCATCTTACTTATTTTTCTGATTACATATAAAGTTGACTTCAATCTCCTAAGGGCTCGAGTGGCTCAATGAGTTAGGTAGTTGGATTACCTAACAACTCATACAAGCCTATCACCAATATGGCGTGGGTTCGTGCCCAGCTTTGTAAATTACAAAAAAGGGTGCACTCGATTCGCAGCTGCAAGTGATAAAGCTTACCAGTTGTTTGCCCATGGTCGGTGGTTCTCTCCAGTTACTCTGGCTTCTTCCACCACTAAAACTGGTCACCATGATATAGCTGAAATATTGCTGAAAGTGGCGTTAAACACCAAAAATCAAATCAAAATCAAATTAATCAATTTCCTAATTTTTTTCTTCCTCATCGTAGCTTTCAAATTATTATTATCCCATGGCTGAAATATAAAGTTTGAAATCGTTTTTAACTCTACATACCTTTTCACCAAGGGCAGATAAATCTCTTTCCAGAGCATCATGTTTACGTTGTAAGGCTTGAACACTAGCTAGATCATGTCCGTAATTGTCATTGTTAAGAGCACAATCTTTCTCGTCGATCCAATCTTTAGTCTCGTCAATATCTCTGTAGAAATAAACAACAAAATTCCCAGTCAATTTCTGTTTGGTCAAGATATGTCTTACTATAGTGAGTAATTGTTTAACGCCAATTTTTCAGCTATATCATGGCGAGAACGAGTTAATTTCCAATGAGATGATGATGAGGTCCACTTTGTTCTAGATCAACACGCTGAGTTGGATTTTTATAGTGCTAACTCACTGAAACAACAGCCTGTGGATAGACATGTCGCCCCACTGACACATTATCCTGATTCCGACCCAACCAGTCTTTGTTCTTTCTCCTTCACCCAAATACCAATTTTATAGCCTTGGCCGATCAGGACTCGAACCCACGATCTACCACACTCTAGGCAAGCACGCTAACCATAACACCACCGATACGATTTGTCTTATTATACAATACCAATTACATGAAGAAAGCTTTAACAGTGATCATCAATAATTCCATCAATATCAACAAACACCTCTCACCTTATGTAAAATGCTAAAGGTTGGAAGGATTTTGTTTGAAATTAAAACAAAATATTTGCAAACAAATATGTACCTATGAAATCTCTGTACTTCTTGAGCACTTCCTAATGACTGGGCTCTCTCAGCTGTAACTGTTTGTAAGTTGGCCCATCTGGTGTTCAATACCTACATGCAAATAACAAAACAGAGAGTATAAATATTCCATAACATCTACAAGAGCACACTTTATTTTCAAAATAGAATTATTTATCATACTGAAGTTATATAATTTGATTTCTTCTAAATGTTTCTAAAACATTTAATTATCACATCACAATCTTTAGGCTCTCTTCCCAATGAACATTCCTACTAAGTTTGCTTCCAAGTGTTTTCAGAGAAGAGTAAAATGTAAAGGTTTACAGAAGACGAACATTGAGTGATAACAATACCTCACATGAGACTTCGGGGTAGTGGGCTGAAAAAAGTAAATCTTTAGTAGTGTCTAGTCTGTCAATTTTTGAAAACTTCAGATTATTTTTTTTGCACATCTCTCTATAGCAGTGGATATAAAGAGTCTTTCCTATTATTTTCTAAAATCTTAATGCTCCATTATTTGTTTTTGTTTGTTTGTTTTGTGAATTTTATTATTTAAATGAAAAAGGAAAAGTAAAAGTACTTACAGCAATTTGTTCCCTGATTTTTTCTGCAGCTTCGGTTCTTCCTAGAACAGTCAGTTTATCAGCAATTGTGTTCAGTTCTTGAAGTCTGGCTTCATTATTTTTCAAATCCTGAAATTTTAAGATAAACAAACTTCTATACAATAACTGCCTATATACAAAATAAAGATTTAAAACTAACAAGCTAAATATGACAATACCAAACAATTCAAATACAATGTATATTAATCACATGAAATCAGATATAATACATGGTATTACAATAAATATTTGAGTCTGGGATTTTTTAATAAGCAACATTGGCCTATAATAAAATCTATTTAAGAAGTCTACAAGTTAAAATTAAAGTGTTGACAGCAACAAAAAGGAATTGTCTATCCCCCTCCCCCCTACATATCTATTCATGCCAGAAAATGAAAACAAACCTTTTTATATCAAAAACATATTTGTTACTAAATTCTACTAAAGAAAATAAATTTTCAACAATTAACAAATAGGCAAGGAATACTAGTTTAAAAACAAATGTTTTCTCACCTTTCTGAAGTCATCAAATTTCTTTTGGTATTCTTCAACCTGTTCCAAATCCTCTCCGACATCCTCCCCGATCATGATACCTTCCTTCTCTGTAATCCATGAAGCCAGCTCGGCAGCCTCACGAACCAGCTGGTAGGCTTTACAAGATTCCTGTAGCTTCTCACGTCTCTGGTTTCCTAAGTCCAGCAGATTAGCATACCTATGTGATAGAAATAAAATAAGACATACAGTTGAATCTCGATACAATGAAAATCGACAAGATCCATGATTTTACTTCGAGATATGGGCAGTTTCAAAATAAATGGCTCCTACTGCTATAGCTGTCTAATTTACTCATTTTTATGATTTTATTGGATCTAAATAGTTCAAAAGATCTGTAATGATTTGATGTTTGTTACTGCAAAAAATCTCTAAGATATCTAGAATAACAAAAAAAAATGTTCAAAAAACATGTCAAAATTGTCAGGAGTGCAACACTTTTTTGTGACACTTTAAAAAATCCTTAATTTTCAACAACCTACCACAGTGTTAAATCAAACAATATGTTATCAAAATCTATTTCATCACAAACTTTGATATGTTAACATACTTTAAGATAGCAATAGATCATGCTTCACATTTATTATTGCATAAAAATATGGCTTTGTAAAAAAGATGTACCTAGTCAGGAGTGCAACAACCATTTATGCAAGTTTTCCTAAATTACATTGTAGAAATGTTGTCTTTTAGTTTTCAAAGATATGGGGTATAAATAAATCTTAATACATCATTGCTGCTTCAAAACCATAGTTAAAGGATACACTAAGATCAGTAGTAAGGCCAAGAATGTCACATTAAAGGCAGCACCCTCAAATGTCAGGAGTGCAACATTTGATATTTTCTTAAGACATATTTTCTTTTAAATGTAACTAATATCACATTTGTCTTTCTATTGCAACAGAGACTGACCAAGAGAACAGATAAAACCCATTTACCTGTTTGAGATACATAAAATATCTCTCACAGAAGCATTTGATTCATGTCAGGAGTGCAACTAGTTTTAAGTGATCTTCTACACAGTCTAAATTATAGCTTTTTATATGGACGATTTAAATAAAATGAGATTCTGTCAAGTTTAGAATAATGTTTGAAAAAATTAAAAGTGCCAATAGCATTTTATGTGCTTTTAATTTTATGTAATAAAGCATTATTGTTCATTTAAAATGGTCTCATGCTTTAATATCTATTAGGTATTAATACTAGAGACATTTTCTGACAAGGGAACATGTTTTCTAGGTTCATTAGCTATTGGAGATTAATTGACTTGATAAAGTTTATGATAAATGCATTTATCTATTTTCTTATAGATAATGTATGGTTGACCATGTAAATGTTGCACTCCTGACATAAATATTTAAAAATCATTGAAATTTGATATAATCAATTTTCTAAGTATCCAAAAAATACTTGTAATTGTACATTAAACATCTATTTTCAATATCAATTTAGATTAATATATGTTTTAAATGTTTTTGTATAGTATATTTCAAAAATAAGTTGGAATTTTCGAGAAGTATGGCTGTAAACAAGTTACAAATAACTAGAAAAATGTTACTTTAAGAAACAATTATCATTAAAACTTGGTAAAATTAATGCTTGAAAGAACACCAACTGATTTATTCTCCTGTGAATTGTTTTTAAGTTAATAACTCTTCTTTTTCTTGATGGCAATATAATGTCAGGAGTGCAACATATCCTGATAAAATAGTACCATTGATAAAATAATGATAATTTATAATAAATTGCCTTTTCTAGCCTATAAAAATATACTAATTATTTCTTTATGATTTATCTAATATATTAGAGTGGTATAATACAAATTTTCAAATGTAATTAAAAATATTGCTGCTAAAACTGGGTATTAAAGAAGTGTAATGGCCAAAAATTGTTACAAATTTCCAAATACTGTCATTTCTGTACAAATATTTCATTGAAACAGGTAAAGATTATTGTATGAGTTAACAGTAACATCACTGTTCAATGTTGGCATTTTAAAATGTGATATTTTCTTCTTTTTTTTCTTTATTATCAAATGTCAGGAGTGCAACAAAAATAGACAAATGTTTTTTCTACAACCAATTATTTTGCGATCGTTCAAAGAATCAATGTGATTTTTTTTTTTACAAATGGCTACTTATCTTTAAAGTTTGAAAATTTTGCTGTCTTAAGTAAAAATTTTCGTTATTATTTTGGTAATAAAAACTTTATCAGGTAGATTGGACAAAAATATTGAGAATTTTTCATAAAAAATAGCTTTTAAGAAAAACTACAACTACCAATAACCCAATATTTTGCACAAAAAGTCATTTATATCAGTTGCATTGTTTGAGAAACCATTATACAAAATAATTGAAACTAAAGATTGTTTAACTAATATAGAATAAGTATGTGTTTTACATGTTTTTCATGTCAATTTGTGTTCAATAAAAGGTTCTTAAAAATTTATTGCTTATCTGTTTATAGTTTCTTTCTTGTTTCATTTACTTCAATGTATACAACATTGAAAATTATCAGCAGAAAGTTTTTAGGAGTGAGTTTAATTTGGACATTTTTTTCACATGTTGGAGCCATTTTTTTTTAAACAGCCCATATCAGAGAATTCAAGTTAGCCAGGATAAATTAAGCTGAAAGCTACTTCAAACTTTTACTTGATTTATCCAAGGAAAAGACTAATCATGAGGTCGAGATAACAAGATAGGATAGTAATTTAAATAACAACAATGTCATCATATTCCAAAAACACTGTCTTCAAAATGCATTTGATCAAAGATTATAATGTAATATAAAATGTAAAGTCAAAATAGACCAGCCATTTCTACTTGTTATACCTCTAACTAGGACAACTCGCTTCAGTGAATGCTACGTAAATTTAAAGTTATTCTATTTCTTTCACATCTACTATATTCTACAACTCCAAAATCTCTGAAATTCTTCAAAATGAAAAAAATTAAACTTAAGCAAAACTCTTATGTACAATCTTATATAAGCATGCACAACTTACTGAGTCTCAATCTGGTTTTGTCTGACAGAGATGGTGAATTCATCCATAAGGTTGTTACGACTAGCAGACAAACTGGGGTCTAGTTTTTTACAATAAGCTGCAGGAACAAATCCTTGTCTATCATTAACCTCTACCTTCCACCAATCCTGAACAAAATTATTCAGATACTTTAATAAAAATTCCACTTTTCCCCAATCGGGTACCTCAATATTCAAAACAATGATTAGCAATATTGACAAACAAATTAAGATTATGTAGTAAATATTTCTCTTTTCATTTTCAAAAGACATCTTGAATGATGTCGATAAATTTTCTTTCTTTCTTAATGTTTGAGGAAAATTACTTATGTGATTAAGACTTGGACATCATAGATTATGAATTTTGCTGTCATTATACGTGGTTGTCATTTATCTATATATAAACTCATTAATGTACACAAAACAAATCTCAGGATGTCATTGGTAAATTTTTAGTTTTCAGATAGAAGAAAAGTGTCAACTATATAGAGACTTGGGCAGAAACCAAAAAATGAGTCTTCTGTAGTGGCTACAATGAGCCTACTCTTTTACAAAATCTACAAAAGCTGTCTTTAACGTGCAAGGAGCATAGTACTCTCAACATAGGTCAGGTTTTTCATATTATAACATTGGCCGCACCCCCCCCCCTTCCCAAGATACCTTGTTTGCACTATTAAGAAGAGTAAGAACGTCTCCTTTCTTCATAGAAACTTCTCTAGGTGATGTCTCAGTGTAGTCATACAGGGCCGCACCCCCTCCCCCCCCCCTCCTTTCTAGATGTAATAAGGTAAAGTAAGATGTCTTTAGGATATAAGATACCTTGTTTGCACTATTAAGAAGAGTAAGAACGTCTCCTTTCTTCATAGAAACTTCTCTGGGTGATGTCTCAGTGTAGTCATACAGGGCCATTACCTTCTCTGTGGCCAGATCATCTACTACTGGGGCTTCTTGTTGCTACAATGGTATAACAAATACATTGTAATTCCATGTTATAAACATTTGATATAAAAGTTAAGACACTACTATTCAAGGAATGACTTTCCGACACCCATTTATAAAAAAAAAAATATTTAGATGTGACAATACATTTGATGATTGAAATTATTTTTTCCTAGATGTGATTTTTAATATTATTAAAACCATTAACCATTAAAAATGATGTGTAAATACCACATATATAATAGATGGTATCTTGTATAATGAATAATAGATATATATCATCAGACCAGGGCTCACCAAACCAAGCAAAGTGGGTGACTTTTTCATCCTGGTTTCAATGAAATCACTTTATTCCTCTCATTACAAGAAGTTTTTTTCTTGCTCCGTCAGCCTTTTGAAGTCAGTATTTTTCCACCAACAATCACACTTTTTCTTCAATACATGTTCCTGAAATTTGACCTATACAGGGCTTGATATTCAATATGTTATTCCAATTATGTTGATTGCTTCTTTTTTAAGATCGTTGAGCAGCATGTTTGTTTTGAGAAAAATAGGGGACATCCGGTAGAAGTGAATGAAATGCTAAATTATATGTAAGCATTTAGGAAGTTCCCCAGATTTTCCTATCACTTCGTTCTTGACTCAACTGAGAGGTCGTGTCACCCTATTTTTACCAAGCGTGGTGAGCCCTGCATTAGAGAATGTTAGTAAAAATGCATTACATGTTGTGTATAGTCTCATTAGCATATAAATAATCAAATCTAAGTACAGATATTACACATAAAACATTAGGTCAACATGCACAGAGAAATCATTTAAAATAAAATCCCTCTTCTGGTGGATTTTTTGTTCTTTCAATTCTTTCTAAAGCTAAATTTGAAAATTGTTTTATGAGATATTGCCAACGGTTAAGTAACCCTTCACTGAATCTCTTTCCTCAGTTAATTTATTATAGGAAACTTGCATCATCCTAAACTTTAGCATCTCTGGAGGTGAAAAATCCAAAATGAATTCATATCTACATATATATTGACAGAAATGTGTAAATCAAAACTGCAGGTAATTTTTTATTTGATATTTTAACATTGAAAACAATATATAAAGTCCGTTTGACCAGCCTAAAACAGGACTAAAAAATTAATTAAAAATCAACAGTTCAACTTATTGATTTTTTTTCTTCACACATTTACTCATATATCGTCTACCTACTCTAGACAAATAATTTCAGAATTTTGACACTATTTTCAAAAAAGTTGCCCATCAGGTCTCTATGTTAAATATTTGTACCAAATGTGGATATGTGCAGAGGGAGTTAGTATGCTTGTTGTTACCAACTTCCAGTGTAAACAATAACAACAACACATGTGATTTTATTTACATTTCACTGTCATGTGATTACCTAATTTGAATATGTCACCAGAACCCAAGCATGCATGAGATGTTCATTTCACTTTCACCAAGTGACAATTTTGATTCGGCTTCAAAATAATCAAACACTTTTAGTATTAAATCCTGTTTTTCATCTGAAGTTTTGAGAGGCATGACTATCCTTTCTATATAAGTATTGGTAGAGTTCTAAATAAGGGCAGATCATTTTTAATTTGTAAATATTAATTTATGAAAAGACAAAAAAAATGTTGTTTTTTTCTACCTTTATTTTATATTTTTTCTATTATATTTAAAAAATATATATATATTAATTACTTATTTTTTTTATTATGCTTAAATAACATACATAAAACTTGTTTTCATTTTCTAAAAGTATACAGAAAGCATGCAAAGCATGGGCTATTTACATGGTATATCTGGTCAATACACATAGGCTTACTTTATAACCATGTTCTTTGAGTTCAAATACTGGGCTTTAGAAAACACCAAAACAAAAGTGATTATATTTAGAATTTAAAGAAAAAGATTTAAAATTCAAAGGCTTGCATTTATACTTTTTACTTTTAAATTTCTAAAATAATTTCCAATAAAATGTAAAAAGTTAAACTTTGGGTGAAATGAACATCTCATGCATGCTTGGGTTCTGGTGACATTCAAATTAGGTAATCACATGACAGTGAAATGTAAATAAAATCACATGTGTTGTTGTTATTGTTTACACTGGAAGTTGGTAACAACAAGCATACTAACTCCCTCTGCACATATCCACATTTGATACAAATATTTAACATAGAGACCTAATGGGCAACTTTTTTGAAAATAGTGTCAAAATTCTGAAATTATTTGTCAGAGTAGGTAGATGTTATATGAGTAAATGTGTGAAGAAAAAAAATCAATAAGTTGAACTGTTGATTTTTAATTAATTTTTTAGTCCTGTTTTAGGCTGGTCAAACGGACTATACCCATATTGTAAAGCTTAAAAAAGCTTGTGAAAGCTATAAAGTTTTTCGTGTCTATGTAATGAATGTTTTAGAAATTAAATAGAATTTTCTATATTTAGAACTGTTTTCGTGTCTTTGTAATGAATGCTTTAGAAATTACAGATAGAATTTTTTGTATTTAGGAATGTTTTTTGTGTTTTTATAATGCATGTTATAGAAATTACAGATAGAATTTTCTGTATTTAGAACTGTTTTCGTGTCTTTGTAATGAATGCTTTAGAAATTACAGATAGAATTTTTTGTATTTAGGAATGTTTTTTGTGTTTTTATAATGCATGTTATAGAAATTACAGATAGAATTTTCTGTATTTAGAACTGTTTTCGTGTCTTTGTAATGAATGTTATAGAAATTAGATAGAATTTTCTGTATTTAGAACTGTTTTCGTGTCTTTGTAATGAATGCTTTAGAAATTACAGATATAATTTTCTGTATTTAGGAATGTTTTTTGTGTTTTTATAATGCATGTTATAGAAATTACAGATATAATTTTCTGTATTTAGAACTGTTTTCGTGTCTTTGTAATGAATGCTTTAGAAATTACAGATAGAATTTTTTGTATTTAGGAATGTTTTTTGTGTTTTTATAATGCATGTTATAGAAATTACAGATAGAATTTTCTGTATTTAGAACTGTTTTCGTGTCTTTGTAATGAATGCTTTAGAAATTACAGATAGAATTTTTTGTATTTAGGAATGTTTTTTGTGTTTTTATAATGCATGTTATAGAAATTACAGATAGAATTTTCTGTATTTAGAACTGTTTTCGTGTCTTTGTAATGAATGCTTTAGAAATTACAGATAGAATTTTTTGTATTTAGGAATGTTTTTTGTGTTTTTATAATGCATGTTATAGAAATTACAGATAGAATTTTCTGTATTTAGAACTGTTTTCGTGTCTTTGTAATGAATGTTATAGAAATTAGATAGAATTTTCTGTATTTAGAACTGTTTTCGTGTCTTTGTAATGAATGCTTTAGAAATTACAGATATAATTTTCTGTATTTAGGAATGTTTTTTGTGTTTTTATAATGCATGTTATAGAAATTACAGATATAATTTTCTGTATTTAGAACTGTTTTCGTGTCTTTGTAATGAATGCTTTAGAAATTACAGATAGAATTTTCTGTATTTAGAACTGTTTTCGTGTCTTTGTAATGAATGCTTTAGAAATTACAGATAGAATTTTCTGTATTTAGGAGTGTTTTTTGTGATTTTATAATGCGCTATAGAAATTACAGATAGAATTTTCTGTATTTAGAACTGTTTTCGTGTCTTTGTAATGAATGCTTTAGAAATTACAGATAGAATTTTCTGTATTTAGGAATGTTTTTTGTGATTTTATAATGCGCTATAGAAATTACAGATAGAATTTTCTGTATTTAGAACTGTTTTCGTGTCTTTGTAATGAATGCTTTAGAAATTACAGATATAATTTTCTGTATTTAGGAATGTTTTTTGTGATTTTATAATGCATGTTATAGAAATTACAGATATAATTTTCTGTATTTAGAACTGTTTTCTTGTCTTTGTAATGAATGTTCTAGAAATTAGATATAATTTTCTGTATTTAAGTAAAACTGGATAATAAAAAGTTATTTCTAAGAGCAGAAAGAAGTAAAAAAAATTATCATATTTGAAAAAAGACAAGTAGTTATTGTCATAGCAACAGATTCAAACTAATGTTGAAATAGTTAGTAGTAAAAGATGTTATAATTAAAATATGAGTAAGACAGCAGCATCACACAGCTGAAAATTAAAGGTGATCAAAAGTATATAAACATTATGTAGTGTGACTTCTCTCTCTATATCTTACCACGTCCAGTCCTTTTTTCTACAAGCAATATGGTTTATCATATATGTAGGCAAATCACTCAATTTCTTTTACGATGAAAGTAAATTTTTAGATAAATATTTGTCCTTTGGCTTTGTGGTTAGGCCTAAAGGTGTACTTACAGGGTCAAAAGTGTTCCTCCAAATTCCCTTCAAAATTTATCTGTGCACCTGTTTCAAACACATGATTTCACTAAGAGGGAGGTTTGGACACAAAAAAACAAGTTTAACCCTGCCACTTTTTATTGAAATACCTGTACCTTGTCAGGAAAGTGAGTGGTCATGTATATGTGTGTTAGAGGTATCAATTTTGTTTGTTTCTATGACTTCCAAATTTAATTTTGAACTGTTTTGAAAGTGTGGTATTTTTTCTTCTTCATTTCATCTCACCTAATAAGGCATTTCAAGGTGTCAAAATTATTTGGTTTTGCGCGCCACCTGATGAAGGTTATTCCAGAAAAGTGTCGTGTGCACTAAATTTGATATCTACGTTTTTATTACACTCGATAACTGACAACCTTACAGTAACTGTGTGATGAAGTACTGCAATAAAAGCACTGTTTCTTTACTTTTTATTTTTACAAGTCGCTGACAAACTTAATCACATGATTTAAACAAGGTTTGGTTTAGGTTTATTGTGTTTAATGCCACTTTCAACAATATTTCAGTTATACCGTGGCGTCAGTTTTATTGGTGGAGGAAAACCCTGAGAAAACCACTGGCCTGTTGTAAGTCACTGACAAACTTTATCACAAAATGTTGTTTCAAGTGCACCTTGCAATCCAACGGGTTTTGAACTCACAACTTTAGTGGTGATAGGTACTGATTGCATAGGTAGTTATAAATTCAACTACCCTACGATCACGACCACTACGGCCCCTGATTTAAAATAACTAGTACTACACCTGTGTTTCCAGATTAAATGTGTTAAAAACCTGTTATTATGGAAGGCTCATTTTTCATGCAAGCTCATGTTACTTTATAGCTATTGTCATGCAGATATATTTCCTACTAATACATACATTACTTTTACAATACATTGAACAGAGATACTTGTAATTCGTCTGGACGAGTTCTGGGCTCATTATTTGTGTTTGGGACTCACCAATTTTTTTTTACAAAAAATAACAAAGAATGCACTAGTGGGCCTCTTGACTTTTTTGCTGGGATTCATCAAAATTTTATCCTACAAGGATCTCTGACAGAATATCTAACACAAATAAATTGTTCTTGGTTCAAAATCCTGTAAAAAGCACTGGTGTTTTCAATGAAGATAGTTATTCACCATTCTTTTCACCAATATCATATTACAAAATGAAAATGAATTGAACTATCGTGAGACCATAATATTCTGGGGGGTTTTTTCTAAATAAAAAAACATACCGTATTTAGGGTTGCATAATGCGCACCCCCTCTTGGCCTTGAAAATCTCCAGAAAAAAACTAGTTCGAGTCTATAATGCGCATGAACTTTTGAAAAAAATCGTCGTCGGAAATGTAAGAATTAAATATCAGTCGTATATATTTTTCGGTCCTTTGAGTCTCTTTTCATCTTCAATAAAGTTGGAATAGTGTCCAAACAATTTAAGAAATATTTAACTTTGCATGTTGACAATAGTAAACAAAAAAACATGGCGGACATGTGATTTCCCGGTCTGGGAAAGAGTGAAACACATTGTTCCTGTTTATAATGCACACACCTCCTACCAAATAAAGAATCTGGGCAAAATCCTGCGCATTATACAACCCTAAATACGGTACATACATTCGACATACGCTGCTCGAATTAATTTGCTGACATGCATAATAATCAGTTAGGTCTTGTTTTTCTTACCTTGCAAGCTTGTGCTTGATCATGAAGTCCTTCTACGACTGATCCGTATGCATCCAAGTCAAGGAAAAACGCTTCATGTTTCTTCAGCAAAGCCTACAATAAATTACAGAAATTGATAAATAACTAGTTATGGTCAATATTTTCAAATACATGTACATGTAAATAAACGCTAGAGAAAACCGAATGATCAATCAAGAGAAACTGGCAACATAGGGTACACAAGATACACGACGAAGACAAACAAAAAACTCAAATTGTTAAAAAATGAAAGATGGTGATGGTCAACAATCTTTTAAAACATGAACTACTCAACCATAAACTAAAGACAAATTAATTAGATCATTTTTGACGCAAAACGTACATCTCCCCTCACATTCTTCATCTTTTGGGAAAACTAATCTAACAAAAATTTGAAGCATAATATGGTGCTCAGTGAAGAACAAGTAAATATGCAATCCACCCCATCATAACTGTGTAGAAATAAGAAAATGGTTTGTACATGTAAATCCTTACCTCAGCAGAATCTTCATCTTTACCATAATCAGTGTTAGCAGCAATAGGTTCCTTCTCCTTCATCCAGGACTCTGCTTCATTGGCATCAGCAAAGTACTGCTGAGCTTGGAGGGAATCTTCTAAATCTTGTTTTCTTTGTAGAGCTTTTTCCTATTGAAATTAGTACTGATCTTTACAAAACATGGATAAAACTTAATGCCCCAGACACCTAGCAATGGGAGCATGAAAATTAAATACTTCAATACGAATTCATACACTTATATTTCTATGAAAACAAATTCTCAGCTTCCTAGTACTGCTGATAAAATTAGCAACTTCCTAGTACTGCTGATAAAATTAGCAAATGAATTATCTTGATATGAATGCCCTTTGCCCTTCGTACTTTTCGCTTTTGCAATAAATGAAAAATACAAGACATATTGCTGAAATTCTATTAGTATAAGATATCTTCATACAAATGGGACATTGCATTTAATGCAAGATTTGTTTTTTTTCCCCCCGTCACATTTTATAAAATACTGATGTTCAAGCAGCAATATAGCTGAAATACAGCTAAAGTTGGTGTTAATTACTAAACAATATATATTTTTTTTCGTAATCTCTTCATTGTTTTATGTTTTTTTTAATTGCATTGTAAAACATACCTTAAGAGCCTGCCATCTGGCCTGAAGTTCTTCTATCTTGGCATTGATGTCAGACGAAGCGAAATGATTCTCCTTGATCATACCATCTCCTTGAACACACACGTTGTTTATACGTGGCTCGTGTCCAGCTAGCTCTGCCTGTAGAGCCTGATGCTTCTTAATCAAGTTCTGTACTCCAATCAAGTCTCGTCCTGATAATAAAATATTAGCTTTTTGAACAAAATTCAAATAACATAAAACAAACTTTTTCTAAAAAGATTTTTGCACTTTCTCTTGAAACCAGTGTGTAAAAAGCGCTAAATTAAACAATTTCTCTGGAGTCTGCAGTTGAGCGGTACTCTTCACTTATGCCAATAAAGGCTCCATTTGGACATTTTTATTGTCTAAATGTTATTTGGAGTGTCTAATATTATTCCCAAGTTTTTACTGCAGGGTTACCAACATGAAAACAAAATATGGGGTAAAGTGATAAGCGTGAATTATACAAACTTGTTTACGGTAAGTGTCAGACTTCGTTACTATTATTAACAATCTTCAAAAACGTTTCTAGTCAAATACCAGGGATGATTCTGGTTATAAAATGAAATAACTGAAAATAGCTGAAACCAAAGATCCTTTCTTTTTTTAACAGTTCTGACCATGTCATGCAACTTTCAGAATATTTCTATCATAGGAAAATAGCTGAAATCAGTTACAAAACTGAAGAAAAAAAAATCATCCCTGCAAGACTTCATACATTACCTCTATTGGTAGAAGAAGCAATGGGTTCCTTCTCTCTAATCCAATCCTCCTCATCTTCTACGTCCCTCAGGAACTGTTGTAGTTTTAGAGCCTCCTCTAATCTGTTCTTCCTGTCTGACATGGGAGACAACAAGGCCTCGTACCTCCTACAAACATCTTCCTGCTTCTTCCTAATGTTATCAGCATCAAAATGTCCAGATTCTACAAACTGGTTAGCTTGAATCACTATACCATCAACACGATCCTAAAAACAAACACATTTTTAAAATTAGCAAATTAATTTTTTTTCTATTCTGCACCAGCAGCCTGCAACTTTAGCTGTGATCCTATTGCTCCTGGCCAGGAATTTTTTTTTTTTAAAATGTTAGGCCAGTAACTTCTGAAGTCTAAAATCATAGACTGCATCAGTACAATTGTATTCAAGTTTTGATGATAGAATAACATATTTCAATTAATTGACCTCAACATCTGAAGTCCCTTCTCTATGCCTTACAATGATTGGCTATATTCAAGCCATACCATGACGTGCCAAGTTTGCTGATAATAGTAGTACTTCAATTTTGGGGATTAGATAACATATTACAATTGATTGACCTCAACATCTGAAGTCCCTTCTCCATGTCTTACAATCTTAGGCTATATTTCTGCCATACCATGGCGTGCCAAGTTTACTGATGCTAAAATAGGATTGAGTAATGGCATAGATACAAAATAGACTTCTAGAAAAACAATGGTGGAAAGTTGACTGGTTAACAAGTTTAAATCTTGCACTATTCACCCAAAACTGCCATAGATCACCATTGGTGATTTTGACTATCCTGTTTTTCAATTTCATACTCCCAAAGACACTAAAATAGATAGCTAAGTGGCCTACTTGATCATTGATCAGAAATGACATTACAAGATCAGTGTACAGCTGAGATTCTCCATAACTATATACAGTAAATTGATTTGATAATAATATAGTAATATAAATTTAATTTTTTCTAAACATTTTAAACTATAACAGTATTCTCACATATGATGGACCATGATTGCAAATATCGGTACTATACCTCTCACATGACTAAATTAAATTAACTTCTATTTATAATTTATTTTGTTTTATAAATATATACATGCATATATAATGTCATAAATCTCATATTTACACTATGATTACCTACTGCATGCTAATACAAATTTTCTGAAATGAATTAAATATTTAAATTAAATTGAGAGGTAATAAATCTAGCAACATCGTACACTGGTAAAACTTTTAGATAGCAACTAAGTGTATTTAAATTTTTTTTAGTAGATCTCATATCAGCCAAATTGTCGATAAAATCTAATCAATGTTAATTACTTATCAATAACTGAATATATGAGATTTCTGACTGCTATTGTATACTCAAGTTATTTCCCTTTGAGTATGAAATTCTATATTGTGCATTGTAAATATTAACTGCATGCATTGTTGATTGTTGCTGTTGCCTTGTGTATGTAGAGGATTTATATAGGCTATTGCCTGCTATCCAATCCATTTCATTTATTTAATGAATAAAATATGTTTAAAATGAAAAAATAAATTGATTAAGCTTACTTGATGAGCATGTACATCAGCCTCCAGTAGAGCATGCTTCTTCTGTAAGTTTTGTACTCCTGTCAAATCCTAAAATAAACAATCACATTTATGTCAATATCATCTTGTCAATCAAATATCTGTGTTTTAATTCAGAAATAATTTACTGATAAAACAAAACATTCACTTTTTTCAAGAAAAAAAAGCATTGTCATGAACAGAAGTAAAAAAAAAAATCTCATTCATTTTAATTAAATGTTTGGATTCTGATTGGTTACTGGATATGTGTTTAAATTTAATACAATTATCGTTTGAAGTAGATACATGTACATGTATAGAACCTCATACATGTAGCTCCTGTTTTATATACCATATACATAGATGACTATTTTGAACTAATCATTGGCCATTTTGTAATCGTTATCTAAAATAATTTTTGAAATAAATAACACTTAAACTTGATAGAAATTTAATCTTCATGAATTGACTTTTGACTTGCTATTACATAATAATTACATTACTTCTGTTTTTCATTGAAATGTCACAATATGATTGGCTATAAAGTGGTCACATGATTATAAAAGAGATGTTTTACATCCCAATAAAACTCAAACCCGAACTTGCACGTGCCTCCATAACGACGTCAGATGTAAACAATCAATGGCGTAGTAATTTCCAAAGCAAATAATCTAACACAAATAAAATTCACAACGAAAAATTCAACTATATTAAATTTTGGTGCGATTTAAATGTAATTATAAGAATTGAATGCATTTTTTTGTAGTTTTATAGGCGTGTAAAAGCGTGGACAGAGGCACATTTTTTGTATGAAGCGCCAGCGTGCTTCATACAAAATGTGCTTTGGTCCACGCTTTTACACGCCAATAAAACTACAAAAAAATGCATCCAATTCTTAATTATATTACATTGGTATTATTTTAATGTATGACCAATTCCACTGCTCTGAAATAAAAAGCTGGCTTCACTTTAGGTGTAATTGTGAAACTTCAATACATTATTGACAAGGGAGTCCTCATGATGAACACTGATCCTCCGGCCCAAGACTAACAAAACTTTGTTAGGACCAGTAAATTCTAATTTTCATTTCGAAAAGGAAAGGGTTTAAATGATTTGATTTGACAATATAAACCTAAATAGTTTCTGGTAGAAGGAATTTGTTAACACCCCTCCCCCTCCTCTAAATCTGCCTATGATACATTATACAATTATCAACCTTGCAAGAGTGTGATATGACGAAATGTCTCCCAGAGAAAGATTATGTCACCCGAGGGTGGCATAAACTTTCGAGGGGAGACAATCCATCATATCACACTCTTACAAGGTTGATAGTTGTTTTATTACATCGAATATCCTACACAGTGCCATAATTATTTGGTCTAGTTCATATCTGACAACAGATACCAAGTGATGACCTATATTCAGTACGTCTGTACTTATTTTCACAATGAAGTATGAAATCGTCACGTGATATCATACAATTATCGCGTGCGGTTGATATAACCATGCGACCTGCGTGCGGTTGATATAACCATGCGACCTAACGTCCAGCGGTTGATCGAACGGAATGTCAAATGTCATGTGGCATTCTTTAGACTAATCAAATTGAAGATCTCTATATGAGTATGTAATAAAATACTAAACAGAATGTTCATGTAATTAAAGTTATATAATTTAAAATCTGGATGATGAATTGATTGGACTTTTATACTTGACAATAATGTATTGAAGTAAAGCATGCTGATAGTGCCACACAATGAGTTTCTACTGAGATGATGAAAGTTTCAAATCTTACTCGACTAATATACATAAATGTATTAGCAGAGAGGCTACAATAGATTCTAGCATTTAAACAAATCCAACAGATTTTACTTAATAGGTTTATAGTGTTTAATGCCACTTTCAACAATATTTCAGTTATATCGTGGTGGTCAGTTTTATTGGTGGAGGAAACCAGTGAAAACCATCGACCTGTCACAAGTCACTGACAAACTTTATCACATAATGTTGTATCGAGTACACCTCACCATGGACAGTGATAGAACTCACAATGTTAGTGATAGGCACTGATTGCACAGGTAGTTGTAAATTAAAAATATTGCAAAAGTAAGCAATACAATTTCTGTTTTTTGTCATACCAATCTACAGTGTCTTGTGTATAACATTTGTAATCTCAGAAAAGCTATTAAAAATTGTGGTCAATGCTTGCAGTGGGGGAAAACATCACACAGGAGAGCAAAGGAAAAATAAATACCATGGTGGCCCGATTTATAGGTGAAATAAACTGGATAACGGAATAAAAACCACATCCTCCGAAATGTTTATCACACAAAGTTGTATAATACACAAGTACCATGCCATGGGCGGGATTCATACTCAACTTTTGTAGAGATAGGTACCATGCCATGGGTGGGATTCAACCTCACAACTTTTATAGAGATAGGTGATAACTTTACAGGTATATCTGACTACTTTAGGATGTAACCAATCTATTGTTTCTGAGATTTATTTTTACTAGCCAGCAAAAAAAGAAATGTGTAATCTATAGTGGAATAGAAGTTCAAGCTTTTATTTGTAAAAAGAAATGGCTAATCAAAAAGTCAAATTGTGTCTACGTAAGCAGTGTGAAGCTTTGTGTTCATTTTCTTGTGCAAATTAACAGTCTTTGCCTTAATTTTTTTCACCTACTTGCCCGAAAGCCAAATTTAGAAAAAAATTATATTTATTCAAACAAATTCTTTCATAATTTTCACTTGTCAAAATTCAGTTTTACTTGTTCCGGGCTTCGAGCAAGTTGGTTAGCACGAAGACTGAATTAACATTCATATACGGCTGATTAAAATGGTGTCAAATCTAATCTAAACACACAAACACAAAATAATTCTGAAAATCAAATCAAATCTAGCAAGCAAGTAAAATCAAATTGCAAATAAACAAAATGAAACTTACAAGTCGAGTCTTAAAATGCTAATAATAAAGCAAATTAATATAATAAACACACTATATAGAAAATTTGCTACACTTTGTTATAATAAACACACTTTATAATAAACACAGTATAAAGAATAGATGCTACACATTTTCTTTTATCATAAACACACTATACAGAAAACATTCACAGGCCAAAATTCTTCCCACACTCAGATATTTCCCTATACACTATATTTCATATAAAACCACTTATTTTCAAAACATTCTCATGTAGTCATTTCCGATCTCATTTTCTTATTTTTTCACCTTTATAAGAAGAATTAATAAGTTTATTTCAATAATTTCGTATTTTTTTTCAAACTTTTATTTACAAGCATTTATGAATTAATCACAAAATGGAAATTCTCGACGTCATTATTTTCTATGATAATATAGTGATATTTCATAAAATAATTAATCTTTGTGCTGCTTAAATCATATTTTCAGAAAATGCAGAAATAAATTGACATGAAAATTACAAGAACAAACATGAAAATTATAAGAAGAAACTCTATTAGTTCTGCTTTTAATGCTGAACATTTCATGAAAATCAAGTAGAAAATGACCTGACAAGAATTGTTTTTGTAAAAATCATGGTTTTATATGAAATATATAGGGAAATATTTCAGAGGAGAAAGATTTTTGACTTTTGACCCATTACTGTAGTTGCTACACTTTGTTACTAATAACACATAATATAATAAAAAGTACAGCTCACTGTATATTATGATAACAGGCTAAATGCAATACCAAAAACCTTTATATAGAGGGGGTGGGAGTTTCCATGTAAATTCATGGGCAATTTAACACTTAACTCCTATCTTTTAAAAATGGTACCCTGCAACCTAGATCCCCATACAACATTTTCATGGAATAATTTTACAGAACTTTACTATAACTGAGTTTAAGTAAATGATACGTTTCTGTAAATTGGTGCCATATTCATATTTAGAATCTTATCTTGGCAAAATGCCATTTCAACCACAAAAATAATAAAATATATTTTTTTCTTTTCCAATTACAAGCAAAATGCATACTCCCACTATAATTAACCTAAAAAAATATACTGATGTAATAAAGATTCCCACATAAAGAGTATATGTTTCTGTTTCGGTGTGTACAATGCAGTTCAGAAAACTTTTAAAACATTCATTCCTATAAACCCCATCAATAATAAATTTAAATAAAATCTAGGACAATGTACAGCAGTATTTCAGCTAGACTTAAAATCTTTGGAACTGCCAGTTTTATAAAAAAATTCTTCAGGACATTTTGAGAAATAGGTGGACAAATGTCCCGAGACCGGTGACTAGCTCAATCACTGTACCATGAAACCTGTTTAAACTGAACCCTTAATAAACTGGAATCCTGTATAATCTTAACTTTAAATAAAAAAAAGTCCCAATATAGGAAATCTTTGTTAATTTAACCTTTTAACCCCAATCACTATCTATTCCAAACACTAAACTTGGTCCCAAGGAGGATCAATTTAGACAGGTTCCACTGTATACAACAAAATACAGAATATAGAGGTTAATAACTAGATTATAACTTAATACTTAATACTCATTTAAGTACATCACGTCAAAGATAATAAACTATTAAATACATGTCCATACATAATATAACAGACTGAAACAAAAATCACAAATACATATTTACCAAAGATTTGAAATATTTCAATCAACATCTCCCTAACCCAAAAGAAAACCCATAGTTTTACTAAGAAGTATTTACAATAAGAATATGAAATGGCCATCAAACATTTTCTGTAAATGTATAAGAACAGTTGTCCCCCTCTTAGACTGCTATCCTTCTGCAATTAGAAGGAGTCTTTTAACAGAGGCAGTCTCCGCTAAGGGAGACAATTTAGCAGTATTATACTATTTCCGTGCATTTAAAACCTGTCCTAATAAGAGGTTTAACCTTTGGTAGGAGGGGACTGACAAGAAGTGAACTACTGTCATATCATAATAATTCAAACTGGTATTGGAAGACATCCAAATTTTGAATATTCGTGTGTATATTTAATTCATGTCTAATTCAGTTCTGAGTTTGCTAGTGGGTTTATAAGAAATGTTTAATTGAAATGTATCAAACCAATTATCCCCCTTTCTTTTTTACCTTGCCGTAATCTTCAGATTTAAGTTGACCCTCTATCTCGTACAACCAACCCTCTACATCCTCAATACTTCTATTAAACTGTTGTTGTTGGCTTGCCTCTGTTAACTTGTTACCCTTGGTCTCGGTCTGGGACAACAAAGTATGCCACAGATTTACTATCTCTTCAACATGCTCCCTAAAATGATGAATATATATATATTGATTAATTCACACCACTTTTAAACAATATTTCAGTCATATAGTGGCTTTTTTTTAGTGGAGGAAACGAACACCCGGAGAAAACCATCGACCTGACGCAAGTCACTGATAAACTTTATCACATAATGTTGTATCGAGTACACCTTGCCTCAGCGGGATTCAAACTCACACGTTAGTGGTGATAGGGCCAAACAAAAAAAATATGTGTGTTACCCGACCAATCCTATTTTTCAGCCGGCGACCTTAACCTTTTTTATCGGAAATTATTCGACTCTTAATTTTTGCTAGCAACCCTATCAATTTTTACACAGAATTCGGATAACCTTTTTGTTGTTTAATCAGCAGCAATGTTTTATTTATTCAACCGCTAGCTTTTTGTCGAAATTGAGAGCAACATGAGCTAAAAAGCTCATATATTACCACCTGACATGGATGTGCAAGGATTTACAACATAATTATTATATGATTATTGGATTTTTTATAGTCAATTATTAAGCAAAATATAATCTTTTGATATGCATAAATAAATCAATTGAGATACATGCATTCTTTCACATTCTCTCTCCCTTTCATAACAACACTCATTCCTTTACAATGTCTGTCTTCTACTATTTTGTGACTTTAGTAACTTACTCTTAATTGATACAAATAAAATATATAAACATAAATAACATAGTATACCGGAGTAGTTAAAAATCTGTTAGTTTTTATTGTTAACGTCATATAATGCCTGATGTGTTCAATTTTTGTTTATTTTAGCTAGTGATAAACTAATACCGTATTTCTTCTGAAGCGTAGTGATTTTCACAAATCAATTGTTCCCCTGTCTGCTGTATTGTCTCTATACGATTCTTGTTGGCATCCAGTTCTTGTTCGAAATTCTGATGCTTCTGTACTTTGGTTTGTAAATTGGTAGGGTCCTAAAATTTTACAATTAAAAGTGGATCTCAAATAGAAATATACATTCATTTCTTCAAATTTTGTCTAAATCTAGCATTTGAAATGTTCTTGCTTTCCAAGAAATTTGGCAATGGACTTTCTTAAAGTGAGAAAGAAAGTACAGGAAACAAGCAACATTTGGAAAGGAGTGAGTGATAGTTTGTATAATGCCAAATGAGCAATGTTTCAGTTATATCATGGCGAGAACAAGTTACATTCAATGGGATGATGTCTACTATGTGTTAGACCAACACACTTAGCTGGATTATTATAGTGCTAGCTCACTGAAACAACAGTCCGTGGGTAAACATGTCACTCCACTTGGATACATTATCTCACGATTCCGAGTCAACCAGTCTTTGCTTTTTCTCAATAATGCTGCATGCATAGCGAAATAGCAGCAAATACCAATGTTGCAGTCTTTGGTTTGCTGCAACATTTTAAAGCACAATACATAAAGAAATGTGATCCAGTAGACCCTCACCAACGAAGGAGGTATATGCGATTCCTTAAAACCTACCAAATAATTTTCATCTGATGCTGTTTTCAATTTTTCGTTGATCCAACTTTTGGTTTCATCACAGTCTCGTTCAAATGTCTGATATTTGTAAGACTCTTCCAAAAGCTGTCTTCTCTCAGTCGACGTCTGGTAAAGGTTATTTCTTCTCATTAATAGCTGTCAAGAAAAAGAAATATCGGTAATTTGGGGCTTTTTTCTTTGATCTTGCAGAGTGATATTTTGATTATCAACAAACTGACTCAGTAAAAAGTCACACATTATGACATTACCGTTGAAATCCAATAACATGCGATATGAAGGTCTTGACATACATTATCAATAGTATCGCAGCTACAAGTGCTGTTTCAAGTAATTATATAAAAATATGGAGGCTATTTAAATAAAGAGCCATCTGACATTTCCCCCCCTCCCCGCCCCCCCCCCAATAATTTCTGGAACAGCCCTTAAATACATTTATTTCATTTTATTTGGTATTTTTAATATTTTCTTTAAATAACATGTTTCTATTTTTCAAGATCTGCCGTCTCGTTTTTTCACTCTTGCTATCATGTATGGAACTGATTTGTATTGATATCACATCCTATTTCAACATTCAATAGTTAAAATTCTATCATATTTTTTTTCTTTTATCATACTGGATAAATGCACAAGTACGTTGAAAAGAATTGTCTGGAAATAAAATATGTAACCTAGTAACAAAAATATAATATTGATAAATTAACGATTTATTCTAAAAATTTAATCAACAAAATTGAACATGTGATGGCCTCTTTACCTGGTCTCTTCTGGCAGCAATGTCATCGTGGGCATAATGTTCATTCTGTATAAGTTTTGTGGCAAAGTCATCTAGTAACTGTAAAAAAAAAAAAAAACATTGCATAATATATAGGATTAGGTTTATGGTGGTTAACGCCGCTTTCAACAATATTTCAGTTATATCGTGGCAGTCAGTTTTATTGGTGGAGGAAACTGCAGTACCTGTAGAAAACCACCAACCTGTCGCAAGTCACTCACAACTTTATTGCATAATGTTGATCGAGTACACCTCGCCATGAGCAGGATTCGAACTCACAATGTTAGTGGTGATAGACACTGAATGCACAGGCAGTTTAATAATATTTAACAAATAAAGTAAAAATATTATTAATCAGAGATTACATGTGTAAACAATCCAAATATGGACATGAAAGTAAATTAAAAAGATGATTTAGATTAGAATATAATTCATACTCTGCAGACAACACAAAAAAACAAACAACATGACAACTCGTTCAGGGATGATTTTGGTTAGGAAATAAAATAACTGAAAATCAATGGAAAATAGATGAAACCATCTACACCCACTTTTAAAATTGTCATTTTTGACCTGTTCTGGTTTGTCCTGTCCAGCACATTTCAGAAAACAATTTTCAGAGGAAAACAGATGAAATCAGTTAAATAACTGAAAAAATCATCCCTGCTCGTTTCATAAGATTTTGCAGCTTTTTTTTGGGAGGGGGGGGAGGGCGAGATGATACAATTTATTATGTATATCCTGTGAATCAAATTTACATCACACATGGATAATCTTTAAATTAAAGATTACCTTTATTTTTTCTTCCTGTGCAGCTAATGATTTCTCGAAATCTTCATGCTTCTTGATGAGGGCCTCCACACTATCAAGTGAATCTCCTAGATCTTTATTAGCCAGGAAAGCCTGTAATAAATAATGTAGTATTGTTAATGTACCATCTCAAGTATTCCTAAAATAAATGCTTGTATGTTGTAATTCTTCTACAATTACTGAGTGAATGAGTGATTGGTGTTTAACGCCAAAGGAGCAGTTCACCAGCTGTATCATGATGAGAACGAGTAACATTTTGATGAGATGATGATGTCTGCTTTGTACTAGTAGACCAACACATTTAGTTGGATGTTCATAGTGCTAGATCACTGAAACAGTCTCTTGTAGACATGTTGTTTTACTCATCCTGATTCTGAGTCAACAAGTCTTTGATCTTACTTCTTACTGCTGCAGAGAAGCAGCCAATACCAATTTCATAGCGTTTGGTTTGACCTGACCTTGGCTTGAATCTACCGCACCGGAGACAAGTACACTAACCATTTGTTGTATGTAATATTGTGTTTTGTCTGTGATTGTATTGTATTGTTTGTGATGTCTGTCAAATATTGAAAATTTACAACTTTGGGTATGTCTAGAAACTTTAACACTATAGGTGGGAATTGAAGCTTGATCCCACATCACATGCTGTCAAAATTCTGACACCCAGACCTCTATATAAACTGTAAACAATTATTACCTCCTGTTTAGTCATCAGGGCATCAGCGTGTTCTGTATCTCTGTAAAATAATTGTAAGTCCATACACTGTTCATACAGGATCCTCCTTTCTTCCCATAGTTCTAACAAACTAGACTTCTCTGATGACAAAACTTGAAGCTGAAAAATAAATAATTCAATAAATCAGCAATTTTAAATTGTTTATCAATAAAAAAAACAATCATTGTTTTGTTTCAATTAAATTTAATTTCAATTTAAACAAATTAGCAGTGTTTCTTTAATAACTTACACATTATAAAGTATTATAACTAGGAACGTGATTTTGTTTTTAACTTTAAAGTATTTAATTCTTTTTTATCATTTTGTTTTTATTTTAAATATGGGTGACTTTTGTACTCGACTATTTTTAATATGATCATTAATATAAAAAAACAATAACGTAATAAGATTATGTTATTTATTTCATTATGTGAGACTTTTGTCCTGTTTCCATCAGTGACAGCATTGTAGTTAAAAAAAACAACAATACCTTTTCTCTAACTTCATCAGCAGCATAGTGATCGTCATCAACCAATCTTTGTCCTGCATCAACTGTTGATCGAAAAGTATCCTCTCTAGCATCAATTTCTCCCTGTAATATATAAATGTTATCAATTTCTCCCTGTAATATATAAACGTTCAGTCATTTTAAAGACTTTCTGTACCTCCCTTTATTTTACCAAACTAAATGACTTTTGTGAAAATTGTCAGAACTTATAATGTTATTTTTTTTTATCGATCGATTATTTGCTGCTGAACATCCGGCTTCAAATATTTCATGCATATTCAGGATGATATTATTGTTTTCTTTGTATCCATTGAATAAAACATTTATGTGTCAAATCAATAGTGCTTTTTGATAAAAATTTTTTTATAACAATTCATAAATTGTGCAAAACAAATCATGTCTTCTTACATGTACTGTAAGAAGTTGTACAAAAACTCACATTTTAGTTATTTCCCCAAAAATTTCTAATAATTCACAAATTGTGCAAAAAAATAATATCTTCTTAAATATACAATAATAAGTTGTACATAAACTCATATTTTTTTATAAATTTTTTTTATTCAACCTACCTAGGTGAACATTGTACAATAGAAGTCACCTGTCATATAAGGCCACTTTTTCATTGAAGATTACATAGCATGTTACATAATATTATTGATAAATACCCTGCATTCAAGATTTCTCTCTACTAGAGACTCAGCTCCGGCAACGTCTTTGGCAAGCTCGTCAGCAGAGATGATGGCCTTCATATCGTGTATCCAGGAAATAAGATCACGGAAGTCAGCAAGGAAACGATGAAGATAGTAAGAATCATCCAATCTGGCTTTTCTATCAGCACCCTACAAGAAATATAATAAAGAAAAATATAGGTACATGTATTACAATAAAGATATATACCTGTACAGTAATTCCTTCTTATCTTGCTCTCTTTAATCCCCATCTTAACTTATTGCCATCATATTTCAATGCCCAAAAATCGTGTACCAGTATGCAAATTTCTCCTTCGACATACTGCCACCCAGCTTATTGCCATTATATAGCTTGGTCCAATAGGTGGCTGTATAACAGAGTAAAATGTAGATGTCATTTCCTTAAGAAGTTCTGGTTTAGTTAAAAATACTATTTATTACATAAATTTCGGTCATTTACTAATGGAACTTGATTTTTCAGTTAATATATTAAATTTATGTACCAAGGTCTCCTTTGAAAGATTTATCAAACTTGCATGGTGGTTCTTGTAAGGAAAAAGCATAGGGAATTTTACATCTGTTTTCTTCAGTTTTTTTTAAAACAATTTTACAAGAATTTCCACAATATTGTAATTATGTACATTCCAAACAGTAAAAGTTTTATACTTATTTTTTCATGTCTTTTACAAGCTTTAAAATCATTTTAAAACAGAATAAAGTTGACCTTATTTTTGAGTTTCTCCCAGTTGTCAGCTATTTCTGTTTGTTTATTACTGATTTGTTCGGCTTGGTCCTTGTGACTGTCCATAAGTCTCTCAGCTTCTTTACTCAGCGTAGATATCTGAAATACACATGGTACACAATAAACACTAATATTTTATTATCTATTTCTTAAATACAAATCCATAAATTTAATTTAAAATCTAATTACATTTACGTTATTCGTATGTTGCTCTTTTTAGAAATCCAGATCCAGCAAAACAAATGTTATTTGAGAGCAAACTTCTAAGTGGGTGATGCAATGTCCATCTTGAATATACATCTCATGAATAACTAATATATACAGTACAAAACTTTTTATTGGGGGGGGGAGGGTTGTAGAAAAACCCATCCTGGCTTGCAGTAACCTGACTTTTAACTCTTGAAGTGGGTCTGTAGATAAGCAATATTTGTTCTTAAATTATCTGAAAAAAATGCTTACTTTCAACTTACTATCAATAATAAAGGAATGGCTTATTTGGAATTTTTGAAAAAATTTCAGTAAGGGCAGTTTTCGGTGGTTTATAGGTTAGAGCAAACCAAAATTTATTTGGAAATGATAAAATTACCAATATCCTGCCAACCCATTGTTAAAACATG
This sequence comes from Bathymodiolus septemdierum, assembly GCA_963383655.1. NCBI lineage: Eukaryota > Metazoa > Mollusca > Bivalvia > Mytilida > Modiolidae > Bathymodiolus > Bathymodiolus septemdierum. The sequence goes on along the minus strand of OY726528.1, from coordinate 59,546,194 downwards.
TTATATACCTTCTCTTCCAGAGCAGCCAGATCTCGTTCTACACCCTCGTGTTTCCTCTGTAAGGCCTGTACACTTGCTAAATCTCTACCATAGTCATCTGAAGACAAGATGGCATCTTTCTCCATTATCCACGAAATTGTTTCATCTGCATCTCTGTCAACAGAAAATATTTATTATTGTAGATAATCTCTTGAAAACTAATTAACTGAAATAATCAAATTCAAATACACTTTTAGCGTACCTGATGAAGGTTATTCTAGTAACGCGTCAGTAAGTCTTTGCCTTAAGTTTTTTCGACTACCATATTTTACGGACGATAGGTCAATATTTTTTTTCCTCAACACGCTGGCTTCGACCTATCATCCACATCGACCTATACAAGGATGAAGTTAAAAAAATCTTGAATCCCTAAATAAAAATGACGATTTTGTTTACAGTATACCTTGAATTTGCTGTAGGTTTTTTTTCCTGAATAAGAAGACTGAAATCATTGATGTTCTTGGGGAATAAAAGTATACTAACAAGGGGTGCAATTCCGGGGAAAAAAATTTCAACATCCGGAAAAAATCAATAATATTCAATGATTGAAGTGTTAGCGAAAATCAGTTCAATATTGAATTGTATAATAAAATATATACTATAAAAATGTATGTTGTTGAAAAAAAATCACAGGGTGGATCGTTTTACAATATAAAATTATTGTCACAAAATATCTAAATATAGCTATATAGCTTTTCCATCTAACACGAGCATGCGCACGGGGTTGTAGTAAAAAATGACGGTTGCATTACATCTCACAATAATTTGAATAAACGTGGAGTACAAGCTTTTTATACTAAATATACTGGAAAATAATTATCGATTTTGTTAAACTAGAATGTTCTACACTTGAATTGGTCAATTAGGAACAAATAAAATAATCACCATGAGATAATCAACACAAGTGAACATCAGTCGGCACTTAATTATCCTGATCAGCTGATTGAAAAATCCCAAAAGCCAAATTTAGCGCAGACAGATGGGCACTAAATTTGATATCTACGTTTTAATCAATGCCTTTAATATTACATGTATCCAATTCAATATTAGGTATACATTTTCGAGTGTGTGATTGTCATCTAATGGCAAGCGAACAATTTTTCAGCCTTATCATTGTATAAACAAGTCACTATATGATCAGATGATGGATACTAACATGCTAAGCAGGATTTTTATTAGTGCTTGTTCACTGAAACAATGTTTAGACATCAATCAATGCACACACATTATCATGACTGAGCAAATCAGGTTTTCTTCTCTATCTTAATGCTGTGTGCTTGGCAGAGAAGTAGAAAATACTAATATCACCACCGATCCGATTACAGGCCTCGAAATTAATGTCGTCCGATCGTCCTGTATCAGTGAAACCTAACATCGGACAAGTAGATATTGTTAATGTAGAGGCCTGCATTAAAGAGCTATTCCTTGAAAAACAAGTAATTGTGTATAATTATCAAAATAGAAATATTGTGTATGATATAGTTGTGTAAAAACATACGATAAATAACATAGTGAAGTGTGATGATAGTCCATTTATATCACCCATCTCATTATATAATGACATCCAATCTGGTTAGAATATCAAATAACTGAAAATCAATGAAAAATAGCTGAAACCATCAACACCTCCTTTTCAAAAAGTTCCTGTAATTTTCAGAATTTTTGTTTCAGAGGAAAATAGCTGAAATCAGTTAAATAACTGAAAAAAATCATCCCTGCTTGAACAATTACCTGTTAAATCTTTGTATTTCATGGGCACCAAACAGCCTCTCCTGTCTGAGGAGGGACAAATCCCGTAGTCTTCGCCAGGCTTCATTTAATTCCTGCAAGATCAGTTAATTTTCTCATTATAAAGAAATATTCTAGGATTTCAACAGTATCAAATATCAGTGAATGCAGCTCATACTGTATTTTTATGGCATTTTTAATGTGGTCCAAGTTTGTACCAACAAAGTGTACATTATTATCAATGATGTTGTAACTAAGGAAAGTCAAACCTGTATTAAGAGGTCATGACCTTTGGAACAAAGAAAAGGTGGCCTTTTAAAAGAGTTTCAATTGATGGAATTTTATATGACATGACAAGAAAATGGTGACCTTTTAATACAGGTGAATGCATGGGAATCATTAAATAAAGTACAATCAAATTTGATTTATATGTTCATGCTAAGGAAGGGAACTCTGAAAATAACAAACAGGTTCATAAATTAGGTTATTGGCAATAGTGTTTATCATCACTTTCAATAATAAAGTGATTACCTGATTTAGTGGGGGAGGAAAGTCAAGACAACTATAAACTAAACAGTGAAACCCAGTAGGTATCTGGAAACCTTGAGATGGCTGCCAGATCAGACAGGAAAATAAATTTAAAGTTCTACACATGTCAGATTTCATTAGTCGTGACAGCAACGTGTTTTGTTTTATCACGTTTATTATCTACATTTAACTGTTTATGTTATAATTTCCATGAAATTAATTTCAAAGTTGAAATATTTGTTGATTTTGTAATGTTTACCCATATGACTATCACAGACAAGGTAAAGGATGAGGTAATATTTGTTGTATGTAATGTAATACTGACCTCCTGTCTTGTTCTAATGGTATTTTCCTCAGAATGAGGTAATATTTGTTGTATGTAATGTAATACTGACCTCCTGTCTTGTTCTAATGGTATTTTCCTCAGAATGAGGTAATATTTGTTGTATGTAATGTAATACTGACCTCCTGTCTTGTTCTAATGGTATTTTCCTCAGAATGAGGTAATATTTGTTGTATGTAATGTAATACTGACCTCCTGTCTTGTTCTAATGGTATTTTCCTCAGAATGAGGTAATATTTGTTGTATGTAATGTAATACTGACCTCCTGTCTTGTTCTAATGGTATTTTCCTCAGAATGAGGTAATATTTGTTGTATGTAATGTAATACTGACCTCCTGTCTTGTTCTAATGGTATTTTCCTCAGAATGAGGTAATATTTGTTGTATGTAATGTAATACTGACCTCCTGTCTTGTTCTAATGGTATTTTCCTCAGAATGAGGTAATATTTGTTGTATGTAATGTAATACTGACCTCCTGTCTTGTTCTAATGGTATTTTCCTCAGAATGAGGTAATATTTGTTGTATGTAATGTAATACTGACCTCCTGTCTTGTTCTAATGGTATTTTCCTCAGAATGAGGTAATATTTGTTGTATGTAATGTAATACTGACCTCCTGTCTTGTTCTAATGGTATTTTCCTCAGAATGAGGTAATATTTGTTGTATGTAATGTAATACTGACCTCCTGTCTTGTTCTAATGGTATTTTCCTCAGAATGAGGTAATATTTGTTGTATGTAATGTAATACTGACCTCCTGTCTTGTTCTAATGGTATTTTCCTCAGAATGAGGTAATATTTGTTGTATGTAATGTAATACTGACCTCCTGTCTTGTTCTAATGGTATTTTCCTCAGAATGAGGTAATATTTGTTGTATGTAATGTAATACTGACCTCCTGTCTTGTTCTAATGGTATTTTCCTCAGAATGAGGTAATATTTGTTGTATGTAATGTAATACTGACCTCCTGTCTTGTTCTAATGGTATTTTCCTCAGAATGAGGTAATATTTGTTGTATGTAATGTAATACTGACCTCCTGTCTTGTTCTAATGGTATTTTCCTCAGAATGAGGTAATATTTGTTGTATGTAATGTAATACTGACCTCCTGTCTTGTTCTAATGGTATTTTCCTCAGAATGAGGTAATATTTGTTGTATGTAATGTAATACTGACCTCCTGTCTTGTTCTAATGGTATTTTCCTCAGAATGAGGTAATATTTGTTGTATGTAATGTAATACTGACCTCCTGTCTTGTTCTAATGGTATTTTCCTCAGAATGAGGTAATATTTGTTGTATGTAATGTAATACTGACCTCCTGTCTTGTTCTAATGGTATTTTCCTCAGAATGAGGTAATATTTGTTGTATGTAATGTAATACTGACCTCCTGTCTTGTTCTAATGGTATTTTCCTCAGAATGAGGTAATATTTGTTGTATGTAATGTAATACTGACCTCCTGTCTTGTTCTAATGGTATTTTCCTCAGAATGAGGTAATATTTGTTGTATGTAATGTAATACTGACCTCCTGTCTTGTTCTAATGGTATTTTCCTCAGAATGAGGTAATATTTGTTGTATGTAATGTAATACTGACCTCCTGTCTTGTTCTAATGGTATTTTCCTCAGAATGAGGTAATATTTGTTGTATGTAATGTAATACTGACCTCCTGTCTTGTTCTAATGGTATTTTCCTCAGAATGAGGTAATATTTGTTGTATGTAATGTAATACTGACCTCCTGTCTTGTTCTAATGGTATTTTCCTCAGAATGAGGTAATATTTGTTGTATGTAATGTAATACTGACCTCCTGTCTTGTTCTAATGGTATTTTCCTCAGAATGAGGTAATATTTGTTGTATGTAATGTAATACTGACCTCCTGTCTTGTTCTAATGGTATTTTCCTCAGAATGAGGTAATATTTGTTGTATGTAATGTAATACTGACCTCCTGTCTTGTTCTAATGGTATTTTCCTCAGAATGAGGTAATATTTGTTGTATGTAATGTAATACTGACCTCCTGTCTTGTTCTAATGGTATTTTCCTCAGAATGAGGTAATATTTGTTGTATGTAATGTAATACTGACCTCCTGTCTTGTTCTAATGGTATTTTCCTCAGAATGAGGTAATATTTGTTGTATGTAATGTAATACTGACCTCCTGTCTTGTTCTAATGGTATTTTCCTCAGAATGAGGTAATATTTGTTGTATGTAATGTAATACTGACCTCCTGTCTTGTTCTAATGGTATTTTCCTCAGAATGAGGTAATATTTGTTGTATGTAATGTAATACTGACCTCCTGTCTTGTTCTAATGGTATTTTCCTCAGAATGAGGTAATATTTGTTGTATGTAATGTAATACTGACCTCCTGTCTTGTTCTAATGGTATTTTCCTCAGAATGAGGTAATATTTGTTGTATGTAATGTAATACTGACCTCCTGTCTTGTTCTAATGGTATTTTCCTCAGAATGAGGTAATATTTGTTGTATGTAATGTAATACTGACCTCCTGTCTTGTTCTAATGGTATTTTCCTCAGAATGAGGTAATATTTGTTGTATGTAATGTAATACTGACCTCCTGTCTTGTTCTAATGGTATTTTCCTCAGAATGAGGTAATATTTGTTGTATGTAATGTAATACTGACCTCCTGTCTTGTTCTAATGGTATTTTCCTCAGAATGAGGTAATATTTGTTGTATGTAATGTAATACTGACCTCCTGTCTTGTTCTAATGGTATTTTCCTCAGAATGAGGTAATATTTGTTGTATGTAATGTAATACTGACCTCCTGTCTTGTTCTAATGGTATTTTCCTCAGAATGAGGTAATATTTGTTGTATGTAATGTAATACTGACCTCCTGTCTTGTTCTAATGGTATTTTCCTCAGAATGAGGTAATATTTGTTGTATGTAATGTAATACTGACCTCCTGTCTTGTTCTAATGGTATTTTCCTCAGAATGAGGTAATATTTGTTGTATGTAATGTAATACTGACCTCCTGTCTTGTTCTAATGGTATTTTCCTCAGAATGAGGTAATATTTGTTGTATGTAATGTAATACTGACCTCCTGTCTTGTTCTAATGGTATTTTCCTCAGAATGAGGTAATATTTGTTGTATGTAATGTAATACTGACCTCCTGTCTTGTTCTAATGGTATTTTCCTCAGAATGAGGTAATATTTGTTGTATGTAATGTAATACTGACCTCCTGTCTTGTTCTAATGGTATTTTCCTCAGAATGAGGTAATATTTGTTGTATGTAATGTAATACTGACCTCCTGTCTTGTTCTAATGGTATTTTCCTCTGGGTGACCATCTGATACCAGCTGTTCTGCTAGATTGTTGACCTCAGTTACTTTATCTTCATGGTTGTGCAAATCCTAGAAATAATTAACATTAGAGCTACAAACACAGTTCTGATTCAAACGTTACTAATATATGCTTTGTTGCAAACATTATTTATTTCAAGGGAGATGCCAGTTATCATCCTGTATATAGTTGCATGTTGATGATTTATTTCTACAGATCATTTCGAAAATTTAACCATACGAGAAGTATGGCTTGATTAAGTTTAGAAGTTGTGGGGTTCAAAACGAGCAGTGAATCCTGGTACAAATAAAATCCCTCTGAAAATATAACTCAACTTTTGAAACAATATTTCTGGTTCTATTTATAATTATCTGAAAAGCAAGCATATAAGTAGAACATTCTTATTTCTTACCTTTTACAGGTAAATCAACTCTTTTACCTTTATCTATTAACATTTAGGTGAGTGAGTGTGTGAATGTTGTTTAACACCAAATGGGAAATTGTTCACCTATATCATGGTGAGAACAAGCTACATACAATGAGATGGTGATGGTGTCTGCTTTGTACTAGACTAACACGCTTCATTGAATTTTAATAGTGCTAGCTCACTGAAACAGCAGTTAGGAGGTAGACATGTTATCCTGATTCCTAGCTCACTGAAACAGCAGTTAGGAGGTAGACATGTTATCCTGATTCCTAGCTCACTGAAACAGCAGTTAGGAGGTAGACATGTTATCCTGATTCCTAGCTCACTGAAACAGCAGTTAGGAGGTAGACATGATATCCTGATTCCTAGCTCACTGAAACAGCAGTTAGGAGGTAGACATGTTATCCTGATTCCTAGCTCACTGAAACAGCAGTTAGGAGGTAGACATGTTATCCTGATTTCTAGCTCACTGAAACAGCAGTTAGGAGGTAGACATGTTATCCTGATTCCTAGCTCACTGAAACAGCAGTTAGGAGGTAGACATGTTATCCTGATTCCTAGCTCACTGAAACAGCAGTTAGGAGGTAGACATGTTATCCTGATTCCTAGCTCACTGAAACAGCAGTTAGGAGGTAGACATGTTATCCTGATTCCTAGCTCACTGAAACAGCAGTTAGGAGGTAGACATGATATCCTGATTCCTAGCTCACTGAAACAGCAGTTAGGAGGTAGACATGTTATCCTGATTCCTAGCTCACTGAAACAGCAGTTAGGAGGTAGACATGTTATCCTGATTCCTAGCTCACTGAAACAGCAGTTAGGAGGTAGACATGTTATCCTGATTCCTAGCTCACTGAAACAGCAGTTAGGAGGTAGACATGTTATCCTGATTCCTAGCTCACTGAAACAGCAGTTAGGAGGTAGACATGTTATCCTGATTCCTAGCTCACTGAAACAGCAGTTAGGAGGTAGACATGTTATCCTGATTCCTAGCTCACTGAAACAGCAGTTAGGAGGTAGACATGTTATCCTGATTCCTAGCTCACTGAAACAGCAGTTAAGAGGTAGACATGTTATCCTGATTCCTAGCTCACTGAAACAGCAGTTAGGAGGTAGACATGTTATCCTGATTCCTAGCTCACTAAACAGCAGTTAGGAGGTAGACATGTTATCCTGATTCCTAGCTCACTGACACAGCAGTTAGGAGGTAGACATGTTATCCCGATTCCTAGCTCACTGACACAGCAGTTAGGAGGTAGACATGTTATCCCGATTCCTAGCTCACTGACACAGCAGTTAGGAGGTAGACATGTTATCCCGATTCCTAGCTCACTGACACAGCAGTTAGGAGGTAGACATGTTATCCTGATTCCTAGCTCACTGAAACAGCAGTTAGGAGGTAGACATGTTATCCTGATTCCTAGCTCACTGACACAGCAGTTAGGAGGTAGACATGTTATCCTGATTCCTAGCTCACTGACACAGCAGTTAGGAGGTAGACATGTTATCCTGATTCCTAGCTCACTGACACAGCAGTTAGGAGGTAGACATGTTATCCTGATTCCTAGCTCACTGACACAGCAGTTAGGAGGTAGACATGTTATCCTGATTCCTAGCTCACTGACACAGCAGTTAGGAGGTAGACATGTTATCCTGATTCCTAGCTCACTGAAACAGCAGTTAGGAGGTAGACATGATATCCTGATTCCTAGCTCACTGAAACAGCAGTTAGGAGGTAGACATGTTATCCTGATTCCTAGCTCACTGAAACAGCAGTTAGGAGGTAGACATGTTATCCTGATTCCTAGCTCACTGAAACAGCAGTTAGGAGGTAGACATGTTATCCTGATTCCTAGCTCACTGACACAGCAGTTAGGAGGTAGACATGTTATCCTGATTCCTAGCTCACTGACACAGCAGTTAGGAGGTAGACATGTTATCCTGATTCCTAGCTCACTGACACAGCAGTTAGGAGGTAGACATGTTATCCTGATTCCTAGCTCACTGACACAGCAGTTAGGAGGTAGACATGTTATCCTGATTCCTAGCTCACTGACACAGCAGTTAGGAGGTAGACATGTTATCCTGATTCCTAGCTCACTGACACAGCAGTTAGGAGGTAGACATGTTATCCTGATTCCTAGCTCACTGAAACAGCAGTTAGGAGGTAGACATGATATCCTGATTCCTAGCTCACTGAAACAGCAGTTAGGAGGTAGACATGTTATCCTGATTCCTAGCTCACTGAAACAGCAGTTAGGAGGTAGACATGTTATCCTGATTCCTAGCTCACTGAAACAGCAGTTAGGAGGTAGACATGTTATCCTGATTCCTAGCTCACTGACACAGCAGTTAGGAGGTAGACATGTTATCCTGATTCCTAGCTCACTGACACAGCAGTTAGGAGGTAGACATGTTATCCTGATTCCTAGCTCACTGACACAGCAGTTAGGAGGTAGACATGTTATCTTGATTCCTAGTCTTTGTCTTACTCTTTAAAGCCATGTACTTAGTGAAGAAGCAACCAATACCAAATTAATAGTCTTTGGTTCGACCTGACTAGGGCTCGAACTCACGATCTATCACACTTCACTTGAGGTAAGCATGCTAACCATTACATCAACGATGTAGTTTATTGTATTGTAAAACTATGTACTATAGAGAAGACTTAATAAGTTAGCTTTACTTCTGAATAATCCATTTTGTCTCATGGATATTTTGTCAAATAAAATATTCTTAAACTAAATTACTTTTTGAAATTCATCAAACTTCTTCTGCAATACTTCAACATGTTCTAAATCTTGTCCAAATTCTTCTGATGACACGAAAGCTTCCTAAAATATATAATTGTTCAGTATATTAACAGAATTACTTGTACAACGACTTTAAACATGATCAGTATATTAACACAATTACTTGTATAACGACTTTACACATGATCAAACTCATAAATGATTGATTGTAGTTAAACATCAAGTAAGCAACATTTCAGCTCTATCCATGAAATTAAATTTATATAAAAGTTTCAAAAACTCTATCAGAAAAGCAGCATTTTAGCTATCTCCATAACTTTCAAATTTAATTAAAAGTTTACAACATTTTTTTTATGTTGGCAAAATGCAATATACCGGTAACCATAAAACAAAGAATGTTTTAAAAAAACATTTGTTTGCAAATATTTCTTTATATCTAAGATTTTAATAGATACTATATGGTTAATTTTTGCTCTGCGTCTCTGAATTATCCATTCTTGATTGCTCTTTCGGTTTTCTTTAACGTTTATTTAGAAACAGAAAGTACTGACCTTGTCATTTATCCAGAACATGACCTCATCACATTCTCTCATGAATTGCACCAGTCTAAGAGCCTGTTTTAACCTCAGTCCTTTGTCTCTTAGCTTAGACAACAATAACTCCCATAGTCTGTGTAATTCTTCCAATCTTGCCTACAAAATGTAATAATTTGTCTGATAAAAAAAACATTGCACGCCAAATCACAGATACTGTATATTCTTACATTGAAATGAAGACTGGCTAAAAATTAAACATAGGTGACCTTGACTGATTTTGACTATCCTGTTTAGGACCTTTGGTTTTATTGCTCCCAAAACTTTAAATTATTTGGCTTTCCAATCTATCGATTTTGAGAGTACCTAATGATGGTTATTATAGAAATGTGTCATGCACACTAATTTTGATATCTATGTTTTTATTAAGAGTATGTATGTGATAGATGTCAAACATAAAAAAAAATTACTAGTCAAATCTTGATGTATCGAAGTTGAAAGAACAGATCAATTTACTTTGAAATATCAGATTATTAGAGCTATCAGAGACAAATTAAGCTGAAAATGAAACAACAAGTTATACAGTCAAATGACTCATCTCAGTTACAGATAACAAAGTTCTAATTTTTAATTTGAGTTGTCCACTAAAATGAGTTATCCAAGCTTCAGATTATTTTAACAAGGTTTTAATTTGTATTTCTTGTTATCAACTGATATGACTTCAAGAGTTCCAGCAAAGAGGTTCTAATATTTACTTAGAGCTCATTCCATTGTAATGACCTATTTGAAAATCCAGATAACAAGGTTCTAGTTTTTTTACTTTGAGTTCTCCACTGAAAGTCTTGTCCAAGTTCCAGATAACAAGGTTCTAGTATTTTACTAAGTTCTCCACTGAAATATCTGTCCAAGTTCCAGATAACAAGGTTCTAGTTTTTTACTGAGTTCTCCACTGAAAGACTTGTCCAAGTTCCAGATACATGTAACAAGGTTCTAGTTTTTTACTTTGTGTTCTCCACTGAAAGACTTGTCCAAGTTCCAGATACATGTAACAAGGTTCTAGTTTTTTACTTTGTGTTCTCCACTGAAAGACTTGTCTAAGTTCCAGATAACAAGGTTCTAGTTTTTTACTTGGAGTTCTCCACTGAAAGTCTTGTCCAAGTTCCAGATAACAAGGTTCTAGTTTTTTACTTTGAGTTCTCCACTGAAAGACTTGTCCAAGTTCCAGATACATGTAACAAGGTTCTAGTTTTTTACTTTGAGTTCTCCACTGAAAGACTTGTCTAAGTTCCAGATAACAAGGTTCTAGTTTTTTACTTTGTGTTCTCCACTGAAAGACTTGTCTAAGTTCCAGATAACAAGGTTCTAGTTTTTTACTTTGTGTTCTCCACTGAAAGACTTGTCTAAGTTCCAGATAACAAGGTTCTAGTTTTTTACTTTGAGTTCTCCACTGAAAGACTTGTCTAAGTTCCAGATAACAAGGTTCTAGTTTTTTACTTTGAGTTCTCCACTGAAAGACTTGTCTAAGTTCCAGATAACAAGGTTCTAGTTTTTTACTTTGTGTTCTCCACTGAAAGTCTTGTCCAAGTTCCAGATAACAAGGTTCTAGTTTTTTACTTTGAGTTCTCCACTGAAAGTCTTGTCCAAGTTCCAGATAACAAGGTTCTAGTTTTTTACTTTGAGTTCTCCACTGAAAGACTTGTCTAAGTTCCAGATAACAAGGTTCTAGTTTTTTACTTTGAGTTCTCCACTGAAAGACTTGTCCAAGTTCCAGATAACAAGGTTCTAATTTTTTACTTTGAGTTCTCCACTGAAAGACTTGTCTAAGTTCCAGATAACAAGGTTCTAGTTTTTTACTTTGAGTTCTCCACTGAAAGTCTTGTCCAAGTTCCAGATAACAAGGTTCTAGTTTTTTACTTTGAGTTCTCCACTGAAAGTCTTGTCTAAGTTCCAGATAACAAGGTTATAGTTTTTTACTTTGAGTTCTAGACTTGTCTAAGTTCCAGATAACAAGGTTCTAGTTTTTTACTTTGAGTTCTCCACTGAAAGTCTTGTCTTAGTTCCAGAAAACAAGGTTCTACTGTATTTTTGAAACTAATGCTAAATGACAAGTTGCCATGAATTTTTCAACAATTCAAAAAAGGTTTCAATCCATAATTTTGTTTTACCTTAATGATATCTGAAGCAAAGTGTTCTTTATTGATCATGTCTGTGCCTGTGTTATCAAGGACCACTATAGCATTAGCATGGGCAGCTACTTCTGCTTCAAATGCTTGGTGTTTCTGGATCTTAGCCTTAAAAAAACAATTTATAAAACTAAAAAATATATATATATCGTCAAAATAAATACTTTTATAATTTATTTAGGAAAGAACACAAATCAACAAAGAAGCAACCACTACTATCACACATGAAATACAACTTACACTGATATTGCAGGTACAGAATATTACAATATTTTTTTTATTAAACTGCAGTCTAGATTTGAATATACAATTATTGCCTTCATGAGGTGAGCATCAAAAGCTTTAGCCAGAGAGAAAACAACCTCTAGAGAGTTGAAAACTTGATGTTCCCCTCATAAGGTAATAACTATTTCATTATACCAAAACTACTCTATATAAGGGGAATGTTTATAAACTTGTTCCATATCAGTACATCTGAATTTCACATAGATATTTGATTCCATAATATATCCTCTGGCTCTTCACTAATAATTATCTATGTATTGTTTTATAAAAGACAACAAAAGTAAATTCCAGAATAAAAATTACAATTACAGAACCGAACTGAAAAAATATACATATTCAATACACACAAAGTTGGCTCCCTCACAAGCATATTTTCCTTAGTACATCCACATACATGTAGTAAAAGTTGATGTAAGGTACAATAATATAAATAATAAATACATGTAGTTATATTTTTGTTGGAAAGGAAAAAAACATTCCAGATTTTACAATCATGAACAGTATTTTAGAAACCATACCTGCAAGTTTGTAGGGTCTTTGTAGCTCTCATCTGAGGCAGTTTGTAGTTTCTCATATATCCAACTTTCAAGTTCGTCAGCATCTCTCTTGAAATACTGGTACCTTCTTGAATCCTCAAGTTTCTGACGCCTGTCAGAGCAGATGGTCTTAAACTGTTCATAACGGGAGAGAACTTCCTGTCTACGATTCTGGATGTCATCAGCTGTTTCCAGAATCTTAATCTCGCGAGGTTGAACCTCCGTCATCTTGCCTTCTTACTGAAACAAATAAACAGATAGATAAAATCAAAAAAGAAGAGCTAAACGATGAAGTAACCAGGTGGAACATCAGTCCTCACAATGAGCACCGGTCCTTCTGCCCAAGACAAGTAAGACTTTAATCATACCTGTACTTTTTTCAGTTTTTGCTTGTTTCTGAACCACGTAATTGTTATCTATGAATCACGTGACCACCTTATCATCTCATTTGAGCCAGAGGTACCCAATTGGGAGAAGAAATACTTAATAGAAAGATTTTTTTTAAAACCATTTTTGTCTTTTTAATTGATAACTGACCCAAGCTAAATAAATGAAATGTGACTTAATGTGTTAATTATATAAATCCTTGCCTTCTATAAATTTTAATTTCTTATCTAATTCTTATTCTTATTTAACAATATGGTCAGGTTGTTATTTTCATTGAATGGCATCTCAAAATAGATGGCTTCACAGTAGGGGCTCTTCCTGTATATTGGTTACATCCTGTATATTACAACTGACAGCTAATGCATGACAAACAATTTTAATCAGCCATCCTTATCATAAAATACATTTTTTTAATCTTTATTTTTAATTCCCATCACCTAATCCAAATTAGTATACTAGAAGAGTACCGTATTTTTCGGACGATAAATCTAGATAAAAATGACGATTTTGTTTACAAGTACAAAAATGTATACCTTTATTTTGCTGTAGGTTTATTTCTGAATAAGAAGACTTGTATCATCGATGTTCTTGGTGTTATTTTTTTTTAAATAAAGCAATAAAAGTATACTAACAGGGGGTGCAATTCTGGGGATACATCCAAAAAAATCAATATTCAATGATTGAAGTGTTATCGAAAATCAGTTCAATATTGTATTTTATAATCAAATATATACTATAAAAAATGTATCTTGTTGAAAAAATTCACAGGGTGGATCGATTTACAATATAAAATTATTATCACAAAATATCTAAATATAGCTATAGCTTTTCAATCAAACACAAGCATGCGTACGTGATTGTAGTAGAAAATGGCAGTTGCAATACATCTCACAGTAAACGTGTAGAACAAGCTTTTTATTCTAAATATACTGGAAAATAATTTATATCGATTTCGTTACTTAATCGATATTTTATTGCAATAATTTATATGAGGCTATGGGTGTTTAAACGTCACTTTTCAACAATATTTCAGTTATATATTGACCTTTGAGCTACCCTTCCTGGCACGAATATGGTGCAAGGTAGAAATACACTAGGATATTTACGTACCCGGACATTCTACATACCGGAAAGAAAGTACGCTTACAAATACAAAGAAAGTACGCTTACAAATACGCATCGATCACAAAATGTTTGAAATGTTCACCTCGAGAAATGTAAAAAAAATCTTTAAATATCCACTCTCACGTCCGACCGCGATGTCTGACCAAATAGTCAGACTTAGAGAGTGTTGACTCAAATTTGTCGGACATTTGTCTGATATTTTGGGAGGAATATGTCCAACCTGAGAGTATGATCATTGATAGACTTGGTTTGTACTGTAGTTAGTAGGACTCAAGACTTTTTGGTTGTGACTCATTAAAATGTTATCCCACAAGCTTAATTATCTTTGTAAATTATTTAACACATTCACGGTAGCTGAATTTACTTCTACCTATATACAATCAGTGTCTAATTAAAAAAAAAATATATTGGCAGAGGTTAAAAAATCTTGGACCACCTCACTATCCCAGGGCTAGCATACTCCCAAATATTACTAGCCCGAATCTATGAACCACTAGTCCTGGTCAATACTGTGATTTCATGAATCCGACTTGAACCCTTGACCTTGTACAACATATATTAGCTTAACTATCTTTCTTTTCAGATCTGGTATTGCGTTTTATTTTCACTTATTTTCCAGTTCAGGTCACTGTAAGGCAAAAAAGAAAAAAAAAATGTGTGTTTACGGTCTCATGTAAAAAAAAAGAATCTAGGGTTGGTTGGATTTAATTTTTTTTTTTACTATCGGCAAAACTGGAAAGTCGTTCCCGGTTCCAGAATCCGATTCCGGTATTTCATTTTCGAAATATCCGCTAAGTCGTCATTTGTTGAAGCTGTTAAATATCGAAAGATGATGAGTTACCCAGTTTTTCTACCTTCTTTGCTCTCAATTTCGCCAAAAAACCTAGCAGTTGAATAAATAAAACATTGCTGCTGATTAAACAACATATAACATATATATATACAAGTTTGTCAATATCCGATATATTTTTTTTGTATTAGCCCGTCGGGCATACAGGTGATTATTTCAGCTAGCCCAAATGTGGAAATTACTAGCCCCGAGCATCAGGCTAGTGGATATTTTAACTCCTGCAAATTGGTTTGCCATTTACATTTTGTTATTGGGGAGGTAGGACAATTTATTTTATTATCACCAACTAAATTGCATTTCATAATAAATACATGTAAGAAACATGCCAGTAAAGACAATATTTTTTTTGCTAAACAAAAATCCACTTTGACTGAAGCAATACAAATAAAACAAACAAAATGACAATAAAAGAAATATATTGTATAAATGATTACATGTCTCCATATCTTAATTATACATCTATGACAAATATTAAAATTATAGTGAGTTTCTTTAAAGTATTCAAAAATGTTGCTATCATTTTCTTAGTTATATCACAGTTAAAAAAGAAATGAGATTCATCCTCTACACTGTTACATATTTTACATTTTCTTTGGTCTCTTGTGTGATTTTGTGTAATCCAGTTTCAATTAACTATTAATATTTACCTAGTATGTATTATTATTGGAAAGAAGCTAAGAACAGATTTTGCATTGCAATGTATATCAATAATATATTACCTATGGGTATGATAAGTAATAGTTTAGTCATCAATATCTGTGTACAATCATATATTATATAAGATGCCAGCTACTATGAATAATTGATGAATAATAGCTAGTGTTTTTTTCTTAATGTAAACAAACAAATTCTTAGATGATGATAATTCTTAAGACTTCTAGAAGTTTTATTTTAATTCTATTTTTTTTTTTACTAAATCTTAGAAATAACTTTTTTTCCGAAATTTTCTTCTGATTCGATTTTTTCGGACGATAAATCTAGATAAAAATGACGATTTTGTTTACAAGTACAAAAATGTATACCTTTATTTTGCTGTAGGTTTATTTCTGAATAAGAAGACTTGTATCATCGATGTTCTTGGTGTTATTTTTTTTTAAATAAAGCAATAAAAGTATACTAACAGGGGGTGCAATTCTGGGGATACATCCAAAAAAATCAATATTCAATGATTGAAGTGTTATCGAAAATCAGTTCAATATTGTATTTTATAATCAAATATATACTATAAAAAATGTATCTTGTTGAAAAAATTCACAGGGTGGATCGATTTACAATATAAAATTATTATCACAAAATATCTAAATATAGCTATAGCTTTTCAATCAAACACAAGCATGCGTACGTGATTGTAGTAGAAAATGGCAGTTGCAATACATCTCACAGTAAACGTGTAGAACAAGCTTTTTATTCTAAATATACTGGAAAATAATTTATATCGATTTCGTTACTTAATCGATATTTTATTGCAATAATTTATATGAGGCTATGGGTGTTTAAACGTCACTTTTCAACAATATTTCAGTTATATATTGACCTTTGAGCTACCCTTCCTGGCACGAATATGGTGCAAGGTAGAAATACACTAGGATATTTACGTACCCGGACATTCTACATACCGGAAAGAAAGTACGCTTACAAATACGCATCGATCACAAAATGTTTGAAATGTTCACCTCGAGAAATGTAAAAAAAATCTTTAAATATCCACTCTCACGTCCGACCGCGATGTCTGACCAAATAGTCAGACTTAGAGAGTGTTGACTCAAATTTGTCGGACATTTGTCTGATATTTTGGGAGGAATATGTCCAACCTGAGAGTATGATCATTGATAGACTTGGTTTGTACTGTAGTTAGTAGGACTCAAGACTTTTTGGTTGTGACTCATTAAAATGTTATCCCACAAGCTTAATTATCTTTGTAAATTATTTAACACATTCACGGTAGCTGAATTTACTTCTACCTATATACAATCAGTGTCTAATTAAAAAAAAAATATATTGGCAGAGGTTAAAAAATCTTGGACCACCTCACTATCCCACGGCTAGCATACTCCCAAATATTACTAGCCCGAATCTATGAACCACTAGTCCTGGTCAATACTGTGATTTCATGAATCCGACTTGAACCCTTGACCTTGTACAACATATATTAGCTTAACTATCTTTCTTTTCAGATCTGGTATTGCGTTTTATTTTCACTTATTTTCCAGTTCAGGTCACTGTAAGGCAAAAAAGAAAAAAAAAAATGTGTGTTTACGGTCTCATGTAAAAAAAAAGAATCTAGGGTTGGTTGGATTTAATTTTTTTTTTTACTATCGGCAAAACTGGAAAGTCGTTCCCGGTTCCAGAATCCGATTCCGGTATTTCATTTTCGAAATATCCGCTAAGTCGTCATTTGTTGAAGCTGTTAAATATCGAAAGATGATGAGTTACCCAGTTTTTCTACCTTCTTTGCTCTCAATTTCGCCAAAAAACCTAGCAGTTGAATAAATAAAACATTGCTGCTGATTAAACAACATATAACATATATATATACAAGTTTGTCAATATCCGATATATTTTTTTTGTATTAGCCCGTCGGGCATACAGGTGATTATTTCAGCTAGCCCAAATGTGGAAATTACTAGCCCCGAGCATCAGGCTAGTGGATATTTTAACTCCTGCAAATTGGTTTGCCATTTACATTTTGTTATTGGGGAGGTAGGACAATTTATTTTATTATCACCAACTAAATTGCATTTCATAATAAATACATGTAAGAAACATGCCAGTAAAGACAATATTTTTTTTGCTAAACAAAAATCCACTTTGACTGAAGCAATACAAATAAAACAAACAAAATGACAATAAAAGAAATATATTGTATAAATGATTACATGTCTCCATATCTTAATTATACATCTATGACAAATATTAAAATTATAGTGAGTTTCTTTAAAGTATTCAAAAATGTTGCTATCATTTTCTTAGTTATATCACAGTTAAAAAAGAAATGAGATTCATCCTCTACACTGTTACATATTTTACATTTTCTTTGGTCTCTTGTGTGATTTTGTGTAATCCAGTTTCAATTAACTATTAATATTTACCTAGTATGTATTATTATTGGAAAGAAGCTAAGAACAGATTTTGCATTGCAATGTATATCAATAATATATTACCTATGGGTATGATAAGTAATAGTTTAGTCATCAATATCTGTGTACAATCATATATTATATAAGATGCCAGCTACTATGAATAATTGATGAATAATAGCTAGTGTTTTTTTCTTAATGTAAACAAACAAATTCTTAGATGATGATAATTCTTAAGACTTCTAGAAGTTTTATTTTAATTCTATTTTTTTTTTTACTAAATCTTAGAAATAACTTTTTTTCCGAAATTTTCTTCTGATTCGATTTTTTCGGACGATAAATCTAGATAAAAATGACGATTTTGTTTACAAGTACAAAAATGTATACCTTTATTTTGCTGTAGGTTTATTTCTGAATAAGAAGACTTGTATCATCGATGTTCTTGGTGTTATTTTTTTTTAAATAAAGCAATAAAAGTATACTAACAGGGGGTGCAATTCTGGGGATACATCCAAAAAAATCAATATTCAATGATTGAAGTGTTATCGAAAATCAGTTCAATATTGTATTTTATAATCAAATATATACTATAAAAAATGTATCTTGTTGAAAAAATTCACAGGGTGGATCGATTTACAATATAAAATTATTATCACAAAATATCTAAATATAGCTATAGCTTTTCAATCAAACACAAGCATGCGTACGTGATTGTAGTAGAAAATGGCAGTTGCAATACATCTCACAGTAAACGTGTAGAACAAGCTTTTTATTCTAAATATACTGGAAAATAATTTATATCGATTTCGTTACTTAATCGATATTTTATTGCAATAATTTATATGAGGCTATGGGTGTTTAAACGTCACTTTTCAACAATATTTCAGTTATATATTGACCTTTGAGCTACCCTTCCTGGCACGAATATGGTGCAAGGTAGAAATACACTAGGATATTTACGTACCCGGACATTCTACATACCGGAAAGAAAGTACGCTTACAAATACGCATCGATCACAAAATGTTTGAAATGTTCACCTCGAGAAATGTAAAAAAAATCTTTAAATATCCACTCTCACGTCCGACCGCGATGTCTGACCAAATAGTCAGACTTAGAGAGTGTTGACTCAAATTTGTCGGACATTTGTCTGATATTTTGGGAGGAATATGTCCAACCTGAGAGTATGATCATTGATAGACTTGGTTTGTACTGTAGTTAGTAGGACTCAAGACTTTTTGGTTGTGACTCATTAAAATGTTATCCCACAAGCTTAATTATCTTTGTAAATTATTTAACACATTCACGGTAGCTGAATTTACTTCTACCTATATACAATCAGTGTCTAATTAAAAAAAAAATATATTGGCAGAGGTTAAAAAATCTTGGACCACCTCACTATCCCACGGCTAGCATACTCCCAAATATTACTAGCCCGAATCTATGAACCACTAGTCCTGGTCAATACTGTGATTTCATGAATCCGACTTGAACCCTTGACCTTGTACAACATATATTAGCTTAACTATCTTTCTTTTCAGATCTGGTATTGCGTTTTATTTTCACTTATTTTCCAGTTCAGGTCACTGTAAGGCAAAAAAGAAAAAAAAAAATGTGTGTTTACGGTCTCATGTAAAAAAAAAGAATCTAGGGTTGGTTGGATTTAATTTTTTTTTTTACTATCGGCAAAACTGGAAAGTCGTTCCCGGTTCCAGAATCCGATTCCGGTATTTCATTTTCGAAATATCCGCTAAGTCGTCATTTGTTGAAGCTGTTAAATATCGAAAGATGATGAGTTACCCAGTTTTTCTACCTTCTTTGCTCTCAATTTCGCCAAAAAACCTAGCAGTTGAATAAATAAAACATTGCTGCTGATTAAACAACATATAACATATATATATACAAGTTTGTCAATATCCGATATATTTTTTTTGTATTAGCCCGTCGGGCATACAGGTGATTATTTCAGCTAGCCCAAATGTGGAAATTACTAGCCCCGAGCATCAGGCTAGTGGATATTTTAACTCCTGCAAATTGGTTTGCCATTTACATTTTGTTATTGGGGAGGTAGGACAATTTATTTTATTATCACCAACTAAATTGCATTTCATAATAAATACATGTAAGAAACATGCCAGTAAAGACAATATTTTTTTTGCTAAACAAAAATCCACTTTGACTGAAGCAATACAAATAAAACAAACAAAATGACAATAAAAGAAATATATTGTATAAATGATTACATGTCTCCATATCTTAATTATACATCTATGACAAATATTAAAATTATAGTGAGTTTCTTTAAAGTATTCAAAAATGTTGCTATCATTTTCTTAGTTATATCACAGTTAAAAAAGAAATGAGATTCATCCTCTACACTGTTACATATTTTACATTTTCTTTGGTCTCTTGTGTGATTTTGTGTAATCCAGTTTCAATTAACTATTAATATTTACCTAGTATGTATTATTATTGGAAAGAAGCTAAGAACAGATTTTGCATTGCAATGTATATCAATAATATATTACCTATGGGTATGATAAGTAATAGTTTAGTCATCAATATCTGTGTACAATCATATATTATATAAGATGCCAGCTACTATGAATAATTGATGAATAATAGCTAGTGTTTTTTTCTTAATGTAAACAAACAAATTCTTAGATGATGATAATTCTTAAGACTTCTAGAAGTTTTATTTTAATTCTATTTTTTTTTTACTAAATCTTAGAAATAACTTTTTTTCCGAAATTTTCTTGATTCGATTTTTTCACATAATCTTAAAAATCACTTTTTTCACAAATTATAAAGAATACATTGTAAATATTACATGTACTGGTCATAGCAAAAAAATATACATGTAACTGACATTGTAATACAGGTCACATGACCCTCAATTAAACACCAATAAAAAATAAAATTCTTTGTGATTCTGTCCTCTGTATTACACCACATTATGTGACATATAATCCAGGTGTCAAATTACTGGTTCTATTTAATGTCATGATTGAAATCAGATAGCCATGTTATTCACATCTCCACAGGAAGGGGGGGGCTAGAGCTCTTAATTCTTTAGATTTTATATACATGTACAACCAGATGGTAGTACACAATAAAACACCTAGGGACAAATGTAGCAATTTATTTTGATGAGTCAAGAAGACATTTCTGAATATTTTGGCGAGTCCCACCATTGTAAAAATAAAAAATTTGAAAACTGACCAGTCCCAACTGTAAATGGAGAGTCCAGTATTCATCTAGACGAGTTGTATCTCTCACACAATTTTTTTTTTAAAAGTCTGTAATGCTGAATATACAATATATCCCTGGATAATCAGAAGACAATATATAACAGGCAAAGATCCTTGAACCTCACCTAGATGAATACTGTACTGAATAAATGTCATCTGGACTCATCAAAATAAATTGCTACAAGCATCCATGAAAGGGAAACGTCAAAAGGAGGTTGGACTTTCGGACAGGCCTCGACAAAACATTTGTCCGATACCAGTGAAAACTGATGTCGGACAAGCAGATCTTGTATTACGGTTGTCCGACGGGACAAGTGAAAAAATCAGATTCCCAAACATGCCGGTATGACGGACAAATCTATTTCCATTGGTATAAAATACTGGGTTTGTTGTATAAAATAGTCCTGTTTAATCTCCAATTTGTCCATAATTTATTTTGATTAAAACTAAAGTGAAACGCCAGATCAAAACTCTTTTATTGATATCATTTATCATGCTTTGATGAAGTTCAAGGACGTTGACAAACTTAGTCGCAATCTCAGAAACGCTTTAATGAACGGAAATATCAATATTTGAAATATAAGAACAAGAATCACTCCGGAACGAACACGTAAAAATTATCGGATATCAATTTGGCGCCAAATTTAAACTTGTCTTTTGTGCAAAATACGATAGAGGACTTGATTTAGGCTTTTGGGAAATATCGAAACCTTTGAAATGGACAAATATTACAAACTTTTTCCTGATCTGGTTGAAAAGATCCACTAAAATTTGTATTTCTCTGTGAATTTAAATAAAACACTTTGCTTTATTTATATCACAGGCACTTGTTTCTGGTAAAAAAATATATACCAGAAACAAGGATTTATATAACACAAATATGAGTTATTACAATTTGTGTGGTATTGGATCACAACTCAGTAATATTTCAAAAGGAAAAGGGGGGGGGGGGGGGTACATATAAAAATCACTGGTATGCAAGTCTCCAATCAAGGGAGACAGAAATAAAAATGTGACATTGAATATATGTCCTTAAGGTAGCTATGAATAAAAAAAAATCCAGAACAAATCAGTTCAGGCAGTTTTAACTATTTACTAAATTTGGGCAGGGTAACGTCAGAGGGGGTCGCGAAACAATGTTTCGATTAATCGCAATTGACTTCTCCCTGTGAGCTCTCTGAAAGAGAAGTCACTTCTCTCTCTAATTTGAAAGTAGTGGGAGCCCTGGATAATTATTCTCTAGTTTTTGTAATTTTTATAAATTTTTTCGGACAACTAAAAGATTGAGTCGGACACAAGTTGAAAAATATGTTAATGTAGAGGCCTGTCGGAGTGTTATTTGTAACAAACATTTGAATAAAAGATATTTTGTTGTTAATTTTTTTTTATTAAAAAGTACATGTGTTCACTTCAGCAAAAGAATAAATATTACAGAGGGGGCGGGGGGGGGGGGGGGGGGGGTGTTACAAAAAGGAAGTCCTTACCTGTAGGTTGTTGTCTTCTTATTGATAGTAAATACAGAAACAGGCAATATATTCCATAATATATACAATAAGCAAATGCCAACACAACAACTGCTATGACAAAAATGTCTGGATAATCATCAAAAAATGGGCATCTGTGCATTTGTTATCAATTAGGTTACACCCTCCACATGGAATCTTCCACCACCCCTCTAATCATAATGTATTATTCCACTATAATCATTTCATTCATGATTTCCCCCTGTGAGTTACCATTAGAATCATATTGATAGCAGTGGAATGTTTAAACAGCAACATTATCCATTGCCCACCATGATAACCTTGATGATTGTTATTATGTTTGTTGAAGAATGCAGATAACTGATCAATACAGGTCTGTCTGGTCACTATGGTTACCAGAGAAAAATTCAATAGACTAAATAAATTGCATTATAGCATGCATGTAACAAATGAAGTAAAATTTCACAGTGATCAGCTGTTTTACTAAGGTACATGTAAAGTAATTACTTTCTCAAGAAGGAGCTTGTGTTTCTAGTGTACCTATACATGCAATCCCTTTTAAAAATTGTTGCTACAAGTATGAAAGTTCAAGTCTTGACTGACCATTTGTATCTACTAACAACATTTCTTTACTGATTACATGTGGGTAGTAAATAAGAGTGGTTTGTCAAGATTTTAAATTTCATAGCAACAATTTATTTAAGGGATTATTAATAAGAATGGGAATTGTAACATCATGTTATTTAGCTTTTATTAACTAGCATACAAAAGTTGCACTTTAGAAATACTGTATGGATTTCACTTACTTCTAAGACCAGTTCACACATCAAGATTAGTGAATGTTATCGCTTTGGAAGGTACCAGATGTACAAATACAATTTCTAATGACACAAAATAGCTTTTTCCAAATTACATTACCCCCCTCCCCCCCTCAAAAAAACCATGAATGTTATACTATTCTATACAAATCATAATGTGCATTCAAACTGTAAAACATCTTCAAAGGTATGGTCTTATTGTACACTTTATTAATTTTTTCTAAATCAAAAATAACAAGATACCAGTAATAGCTAATAAAAATATAGATATCTAATTTAGTGTGCATGACACACCTTTCTAGCATGACATACACCTTTGTAGCATGACACACACCTTTGTAGCATGACATACACCTTTGTAGCATGACATACACCTTTGTAGCATGACATACACCTTTGTAGCATGACATACACCTTTGTAGCATGACATACACCTTTGTAGCATGACATACACCTTTGTAGCATGACATACACCTTTGTAGCATGACATACACCTTTGTAGTATGACATACACCTTTGTAGCATGACACACACCTTTGTAGCATGACACACACCTTTGTAGCATGACACACACCTTTGTAGCATGACACACACCTTTGTAGCATGACACACACCTTTGTAGCATGACACACACCTTTGTAGTATGACACACACCTTTGTAGCATGACACACACCTTTGTAGCATGACACACACCTTTGTAGCATGACATACACCTTTGTAGCATGACACACACCTTTGTAGCATGACACACCTTTGTAGCATGGCATACACCTTTGTAGCATGACATACACCTTTGTAGCATGACACACACCTTTGTAGCATGACACACACCTTTGTAGCATGACACACCTTTGTAGCATGACATACACCTTTGTAGCATGACACACACCTTTGTAACAACCTCCATCAGGCATGCCCACAACCAAACAAAAACAGGAAAGCAAAATAAATTAATTGACCAGTTTTAATAAATACCATTATTTAGGAACAGTACAGTACAGAAAAGGACATACCGTGATCAATCACCGTGATTGTGGTCATGTCTAGGAGAGTGATGGGGATTACAAATTTTAATTCATGTCGGTGATCAGGGGGCAATAAAACACCAGGTGTTAATCTTGTAATCAAGTGTGTCGTTTTACAGGTAAACTAGTCGGATAAGATTTACAGTTGAAATTACATTTTTATATCGTCTATTTTTTTTTTCAGGTACTGTCTCAGATTCCCCTCAGATTTAAGAAAAAACTTTTTTATTTCTTTCCTCAAAACGTAAATCATCCTTGAACGTAATCCCGGGAATGAAATCCTGAGATCGAGAAAATAGCACGAGAACGGAGAGTTCATTTGAATTGATGAATAAAATGTAAATAATAAATGATTATTCAACTTCAATTCAGTGAAATCATGGGTTGTGCAAATTTGTTTCAAAGATTTTTAACCTTGGCTGTGTATTGCGTATCTACACGCGTACACGTGACCTGGCTTGTGCACAAATGAAGTTTCATAAACACATGTGCGATTTGTTACGTTTTAAAACGTATTTCCAGTTCAATATTACATTTTAGTTCACTAATATTTTGTATACGTTCAGTAATTTTTTTTTATTTTAATCTTCGTAGAAAACCCAGTTAAAACCCTTTTCGTTGTAGAAATACGTACTAAATAATTTGTATACGGTCATTGAAGAATTTGATTAAAAATTAACGAAACAAATATTTATAAACAGATCATTCAAAGAAGTACTACATGTCCAAAAGTCACTAAATTTACCGATATATTTTGGAAATTAGCGGCTAATCTGCAGAAAGTTTAGAAACGTGAAAGGAAATAAGGAATTAACCTTTATCATGATTTTACCCCTACAAATGTTTGACATTACACAGTATCTGACCAAAATCAAATGTCACCAGTTTATTTATTTATTCAAATTCAAATCTTAATTGGCTTTCAACCCAATAGATTTGTGACAAAATACAGCCAACAAAAAAAACAAAGTTTATGGAACAAATTAAAAGCATGCTCTTCGTTTTCCGCTTTTTGTTCATTTTGTAGCCATTAGGCTACGTAAATTTGGATTGTTATAGGTTTTTGTTTGCAATTTTAAAGAAAATTATTTTCATCTATAACGGAATTACGTAACAAGCCAAGTGTGTAAAACAGTTTACTTGAATTGTTATTTTTTTTCAATACGAGAGGTAAAAATCCAAAACACAAAATAAACCAATAATCAATTTTAAGTCTGCTCTTTACCAACTAAACACTACAAAACCTGCGCTTGCAAAGTCCGTGCTTCAAAACCTCGCGCTTGGGGTATAACTTATAAACAAAAAATACATTTATGAAGTAGCCGTATTTACGAATAATTCAATACATACTGAATTCGACCCAACAGAAGAAAAAAAATGAGAAATTAAAATTAAACAAGATAAAGTTCAGTTGCGGTTTCAACAAAATTCTTAATATAGAACTCGAGGTCATAAAGTAGAACTTTCTAAAACAAACGAAAACGATAACAAGACAGACATTCTTTGGCAATGAAAAGCAACAAACAGTCAAATATTAACAGCAAGAGGATACAAAATTAATTGTCAAAAATACATCCTTCAGTAGCAATAATTATGGCTTACGATTATTAAAAGTCAACAGGTAGAACAGGTAACGCTAATCTCTTAATTGGCGGTAAAATATCAATCGGCGCACAGGTGACCGAGAGCAATAAAATTTAATCCCCACCACCTTGTTTTATGGTCCCTTTTAGGTCTATCACAGTGGGTTTATGTCCGTGATGATATGTCTAAAGGATTAAAAATTATGTCTCTCGGAGTGATCAATCACGGTATGTCCCTTTCTGTACTGTAAATTTGAAACGTATATATCTAATAAACCATGCCCCTGCCAAATCACTGACCACTGGCCTTGCCTGGATGTGGGTTACCTCTTTCAGTCTTTGGGACCTAGGGGGCAGAATTTTAGAGGGTCTGGCAAATGACGTCTTTGTGTCAGACCTAATGACCGGCAAACATTTTTACCGCTTGGGGCTGTCAAAAATCAAATTCGGTTCTGGTTACCTCTTAGACCCCTAAGCGAAGGATCTTTGATTATCGTTAATAAAGTCAAAAGTCGTAAACAAATCAGTAAAAATTTCTGTTCCTTTCTGTTTATGCTAAATTTCGGGAAGCAGTTCCCATTCCGGATTTTATTTCGTATCCTATCGGTAATCGTTGTAAATTGTAATTTGATCATTTCCGTTATGGCTGCATGGCCAATTAAGTATACGGAGGGGTCCAAATCTGGAAAAAAGCACCCACTACCTATCGATTTATCTACAGAGAATAAAAAAGCCAAAAGGTCGGCATATGAAAATGAGAGGCGACCGGGGCGGTCCTTTAATCGAAAATGGAAGGACAAAATGAACAAACAAATGACGACTTGATATCAAAATACTCATTAGAGGAATAATAAAATCTTACTAATATGAAGTATTGATTATTTGATGTTGCAGGGCTATCTAAATTGAATGTGGTCTCAGACACTAACCCCGCCTTTGGCAATATCCTTAATCTGATTCTGGTGGTAGTAGTCGAACCAGAGGCCATTCACTGTGATTCATGGTACCACACACAAGAACTAGTGTACAGGACATCATTTTTTCCACAAGCCATACACCTGTGGTGGAAGCAGACAACATAGACAGCTTCAAGGCTCAGCTGTCTAGGGCAACTCCCATGTAAATTTATAACTGTTTTTATCCTTTTAACCTGCACTGTACATAGATGCTACCCCAGCTCAAAAAACATTTAAGTGTGAGAATACTTTATTGGTTTTGCACTACAACCAGAAGAAGAAGTCATCATTTGCTCTCGAAAGCAAAAAGAATATCAGAAACAATTTACCTCCCATGAATTTGAACAAAAGTTTAAAATTGTGTATCATGTGATCAGTGGTGGCGACATATAGAAATGTAGGCTTATATAAATTAATTAAAAGCTATTAAAAGTGATATTGAATTTTCTTAAATTTTGCATTAATTTAAAAGAAAAGTATGGCAGTAATTGCTGATGTCCCAAAGGGTCTCCAGGAAATAAAATTAATGGGTCACCCATCAAGGAAAAAAAACAGCTGAATAAGAGTTTCTCAGAAATATTGCTGATAATGAAATAACAGCTTCCCAATCAGCAACATTACTAGAAAGTCAAATTTCCCAAAATTGTGTTAAATTCCTTGTTCGTTTCATTGTTTTTCCCCATTTTGAATTGTATTCAGCATATATTGATAACAATTCCACCTCCTTTGGATTAACAGACACAGCTGTGTTTCAGCTGCTAGACTTTGAAATCTTCAGGACAATTGCCAGTTTGATCAAAATTTCTTCAAGACACTCTTTAAAAATTTAACTTATTTTTATAAAGTTCTTCAAGACAATTTGAGAAAAGGTGGGCAAATGTCCTGAGACCGGTGCCTAGCTGAATCACTGCACAGGTGAATATTCAAATTTCAAATAGTTTATTGATAGTACAGTGTTCCAGCTAGGTCCTTTTCACAGGGCGGACCGCCCGCCCTTTTTCATGACGCCATGCCCTTTTTCAAAGTCTATATGCCATTTTTAAGAAAATGTATCGTTTATTTTGATGTTTCGTAATAATCTGCCATTTTTCTCGATAATGCTTCATTGTAAACATTGCGCGCGCATCATAATCAATATTCTACCTGTTTACCTTGACAATTAAGGAAAACAGCTGATTGACTCTAGCTAATTGAAAGTGATAAAAACTCATCAAATAAACAAATTTAACATGTTGTCTTATTTCTGTCATAATGCCCAAGCGTGACAGACGTTTGAAGGAAGAAATTAAAAAATGTTTAAAATATAATAAAAAAAATAAATAATAAAAAATGCAAAGAAACAAACAGAAGTTTGAATGACTTTTTTAGTACTAGGGGAGTTTTAGATATATTTTTTAGCATCTTGATGGTGTTTAGCTTTTAATCAATTTGAATCCCTTACAATAGCGATACAAATATATTTAAAAAAAATAAAAATCACCAATTAGATATTTTTACAGTAGAATTTTACATCACTGACAGTGGTTCAAAGTGTTTTCTATTATTAGCAAATTAATATTTTGATATTTTTTTTTATTTAATCCAATTTTAAAATGTTGAACTTTCAAATTCATCTGAAACTTAAACAAGTGATTAAATAGAGGAATGTCATGAAAGGAGCATCATGGCATGCCTTAAGCTTTTATTAAATGAAAAGCTTGGTTTATCAGCACTGTACCCCAATAATATCATACACTTAATGAATACAGCTGCTGTGTTACCTCTGAGTGCAGCAGAAGTAGAAAGGGTATTTTCACAGGTCAAATTGGTAAAGTGTGATCACAGAAATCGCACGAAACAGGTCACAATGAACAATATTTTACATGTCAAACTAAAAACAATGTTATGAGCATGTGTCAGATACAGTAGTTTTTTAGAGTTAATGACAGAAAGATAGAATTCTATCTAGGTTGATTTGTTGAATAAACTGACCTATTTGCTCATGTATAAATAATAAAAGTCATTATTTGATTGTATACTTTATTTGATTTTACAGTGTCCCTAAAACATGCCTTTTTTGAAAATCCAACAGCGCACTAAAGTGCCCTTTTTCAGGATCAGCACCCTGCCCTTTTGAAATCCTAGCTGGAACACTGTAGTAAATCATACATTGGCATGCATCAAGACAATACAATATAATTATAATACATTACATAAATATGGATTTAGTAAAAGATATATGCATATAATAATGATATGAAGTATATTAAATTGTTCACAGGAACCCGACGTCTAGGGTCAATGGGAAGCACCACTACCAACGGAAAGAACCACATTCTTCCCATCGATAGTGGTACCCCCACCGAACCCAAACTCCTGTGAACTATGCATTACATATATTGTTTGCTTCTTTTAAAAATTTGCAAATTTGTTTTGTTTTGAATAGATCCTTAGGGTCAAGAATCTCTCTGATAAGATCATCATCAGTTGTAATACTTTGGAACAATGTATTGTAACTATTTCTGATATTCTGGCATTTAGGGCAATGTAACAGACTTGCCAACTGACCTGCTTTTGGCGGGTCACACCTGCAAAAACGCCCTATCACACGCCCCCGATCATGACCCGCGGCGGGTCATCGTTTTCACCCGCAAAATTACCCACCAAAAATTGATGACAAACTGGTAAAGAAAGATAACTAATTCAATTATAATCGGATGTACAACGCTAGATGGCGCTTTTCTTAGGAACGGATGTAATCAACAAAAAATCGCCGCCAGACAAATTGGTGAGTTGTTTTTATAATCATAATGAATTAGATTTAAGAAATGGCTTCTTCAGGGAGGAAGAGGTCTTTGTCTGAGCCCTGTACAAGTACACCATCAAAATACAAGAAATATGTTTGCAAATATCAGCACTTCTGGGAGAAAGAGTTTACGTGGTTAAAAAAAACGATAATGGTGTCGGTGAAGACCAATTTTTCAGTCGCTGCCGGTGCCCTTTATGATGTTAAACGACGTGCCAAGAGGTCCACTCATGTTACTGCTGTAGAGGCATCCTCAAAAACCAAGAGTATAACCAACTTTGTTGATAAGAAATCGTCCAGTGTTATATTATCTGAGACATTATTCAGCAATTTTGTGGCTGAACACAATTTGCCTTTTTCACTGGCAGACCACTTCACAAAATCACTACCAAAGCTATGTAAGTGACTGTTACGACTTTAAGCCATCACCTGATGTTCTTAAAAGTGCTAAGATGGCATGTCTTAATTACAATCCGAGTCTGAAATAAATTGTGTAACTGGTATTATCATATCATTCTTTCTATATATGTATGAACATATTTTCCAACATTCCGTAACTTTTCTTCAAAATGGCTCGTCACGCGCTATGAATCACCATCACAGTCCTGGCTGGTGCAAGAGGTTGGCAGGTCTGATGTAATATAAAATGTTTTTCATCTTCAACCGATGAGGGACACAATTTACAAAGACTTTGCTCGCGAGGAGTGCTATTGTAACGACCTGTTTCTATATTAAGACTATGTGCACTTATTCTTATTTTTGTAAGGAAAAATCTGTGTTCTTTTGAAAGGGGAAATGACCTTGTTATGATACCTCAACCTGAATTACAAACACTACTGCATGCTGCAATGTCAAGATACAATTGTAAAATCTTAAAATACAGAGGGCATCAAGTAATGATATGAGTAAATAATAAATCCCATGACTGTACAATTATCTTTAATGATGTGAATCATGCTTATCAGCTAATGAGTGCTCCAGGTTTAGTTTCATTAAAGGGAGATAATTTGTGATGTCACCTCATTAGTATTCAAGTTGTACTAATTCAGTAATTGATTATTTAATAAAAGCAATACTTTCTAATATATATATATATCAGTCTACATGTGTAATATAGCGTCTCAAAATGTTCATTTAAACAATTCCAGCCCACAAAATTAACAAATGCGATCACAGCGAGTTTTTAAACTGCGAAATATCCAGTAGCCGAGAAGGGCGCGGCAGAAGACCGGTTCATCTGTTTAGTTGTGATCTCAGCATTGCTGGTTCAATATTAATTAAAGTGTAAGCTTGGAACATTAGATAGGTTATATATCTAAATTAAAATAACATGCAAAATATCATTCAGAATATTGCTTACTGTTAATATTTTATCCAGGTGCAAGTGCCCAGTGCTTTCGCCGAAATTCCAAGTTTTGGCTGTTCTATATTTAGATATATATTTGTCAGTCGAAAATCAATGGAAAATAATGTATCACGAAATTATTTTCCTTAATGGATTTGATTTCATCATAATAAAAGATAGAATAAATATTTGTTAACCTAATTTTATCAATCCACACGGTTACAATGTCTAATTTAAGTTTTCACTGCTTGTTTCTGATGTATATCGAGGGGTGAAAATAGTAAACAGAACAGCATAGAATGCGAGAAAATATAACTATAACCGTTGACGCGGTGGACGTGATATTCCGTATTTCTTAATAATCAACGGTGAAATAAAACAAACTCAATTAGTTACAAGTTGTATTGCCAGTATTCAATATCATACACAAAATATTTCAATAAATATACATTCAACAAAATATCAACATAATTATAAAATAAGCATATTTTGGCAAAAAAGTTCCGCCTATTTGAGAAAATATTATAAAATATAAAACAAGAAACATTTAATAAAATGGTGGGAGGGTGTGTAATTCCAGGGAATTATAAAAATGTTTTATAATTCCCTGGTATTTCCAAACTGTTTTCATCAAAAATTGCAAACCCTCCTTCCAAAATGCATAAAGTAAATGGAATTCCACTCTTGTTCAAAGATGTATTTAGATCAAGAGTAGATCCAGGAAAGGGAAACAGCATCATATTCTGGATGACAGTTCCCTGAAAAGAGAAAAGAGAATATATGCAGTTATATTACAATACATAAATATTACAATTATAATACAATACATGTTATAATATTACAATTATAATACAATACATATTATAATATTACAATACATATTATAATATTACAATTATATTACAATACATATTATAATATTACAATTATATTACAATACATATTATAATATTACAATTATAATACAATACATGTTATAATATTACAGTTATAATACAATACATGTTATAATATTACAGTTATATTACAATACATATTATAATATTACAATTATAATACAATACATGTCATAAATAAAATGAACACTTAAATGTCTGATTATATCTATAATCTTCTTTCTCAATAAATCTGTGCTTGCATAATTTAATTGTAACCCATCTTTAGGGGCAAATAAGGTAGGGTCAGGCGAATTATTATATAAAAAACTTTTGTATAAATTACATGTACCATTGCATTGTTATCATCAACACATTACGCTTTAAACTGACGAGTTCTGTCCCCTGGCTCGTACCTCGGCTATTGAGACAGGCAATTGTCAGTCTAATTATGCTTTTCATCAAATGTAAAGTTTTATCTACAAAGTTGTTTTTTTTTAGAATCAAATGTAGCAACTGTATCCGGAACTAAATTAGGCTTTCTAAACATAAGAAAAAAAGCATGTAAAATAAACAACCAACAGTTGCATCAATAGGACTACTTATATCAAAATGTTTGAACATATCACATAACATATACGGGGTAATAGGTTGAGCTTGGTTTGGACAATGTGGGTTCAGTCTAGATAAAAACCTTTTAATACTAATTTAAAATGAACAGATTCAAATTGTGGATACTCTAAATCCAAATATAAATGCAACAATTTTATTGCACTAATATAATTCCTAATAGAATCAACAGATTTGAAATTCCTGCTTAGAAATTGCGTGTAGAGCGTAAGAATTTGAACTGATGTAGGAATAGGTACAAATTCAAAATATATACAAAACATAAAATAAGCTTCTAACTGGGTTCTAATATTTTTGTTCGTACTTTCTGCGTAAGCATGCTTAGCCGAATTCTTTGACTGAAGCTTCAGAACATCTATTTCTATAAATATAAATTACCAATTATTTAAAAAATGATAGCAAGAATCAGCAACTTCAATTTCTTCGTAATTCTGAAATTCGACTCTGGAAACAAAACGATTTTGATATCTATTATGTATATGCCACCTAGATAAATAACAGGGGTTTCAAAGTGGGCCGGTACCCGGTACTTTTACCCGCCTGAGATCGTGTATAGTACCGCCCTCCCTAAAATTGGAAAACATGATTTTTTTTGGCGTAAAATCGTGATTTTTCACACGAAATACTCCAAAAATTTTCGCGCCTCCCTCCGCTCGGCGCAATTTTTTAATTGCGCCCCCCCCCCCCCCCTTTATCTTGAAATCCTGGATCTGTACACAATATAAAATAAAATAAACAATAGATATTAGTGGTGTTCAAAGTTGAAAAACAAAATGCTACCTGTATGGCTGTATACCATGTGATTAAGTTATAAACTATCTTTTTTCAATTTACCATCGCGATGTATCATTTTTACAGCTATTAAAAAATAGATTGGTGGACTATTTATGGTAGAATTTAATATTTATGTGATGTTCAAACTATGCAAATTATTCTTTGACTTAATTAGATCATATATGATAATTATTAATCACACTTTTATTATTGCTAACCGTGTTACCCTCTTGAAATAAAGAAATTAACTCATTTACTTACTTATTGACACTATCTTCTGAATTCAAGAAATAAATAAAACTATGTTCCATATATATTTAATAATGAAAGTTGGGAACTTTATTTATTACAATATTAAAGAACTGGTAGCTATTAGATTAATTTCAATTCGAAACTGAAACTATTTGCACACTCTTGATGACAATTTCTTATTTGGATTTTGTAAAAATAGAACCCTAAATCATAAATTTCCAACAGAATGTGGAAGATGACAAAATATGTGTACAGAACATGGTTTGACCCGATCGGGACTCGAACCCACGATCTACCGCACTCGAGGCGAGCACGCTAACGATTACAGTACCGATGAGAGTCTTTGGTGAGCATTTCTGGTCTGTTTCTCAGCGAATACATATATTGTCCAGGCGCGGATCCAGGATTTCAAGTTAGGGGGGGGGCGAGCTTTAAAAAATTGCGCCGAGCGGAGGGAGGGGCAAAACATTTTGGGGTATTTCGTGTGAAAAAATCACGATTTTACGCCAAAAAATCAGATTTTTTCAATTTTGTTGGGGGGGGAGTGGGGCGCCGGTTGCGCCTCCCCCTGGATACGCACCTGTTGTCCACAAAAATGTCCATCAGTGCCGTCCTGTATCCAAGATGGCCGCCATTACTAAAAGTAGAAATTTCTTCAAATGGCCAAAACTGCTCTATTTTAAGCCAGAAATTGTCCAAATTTGAACTGTATAAGCATAATGATGAGGTTTTTAACATATATTAGGGGATTTTTTATGAACTTTGAACTTTTGCCGATTTTGACCGATTATGCAAATTAGAAAAAAGGGGGATGAAATTAAAAAAAAATCTTCACCTCTGAAACTACTGAGCCAATCTCAACCAAACTTTGCTGAAATGATCCTTGGGTGGTCCCCTTTCAAAATTTTGTCCGCCAGCGCCATCCTGTATCCAAGATGGCCGCCATTACTAAAAATAGAAATTTCTTCAAATGGCCAAAACTGCTCTATTTTAAGCCATAAAGTGCCCAAATTTGAACTGTATAAGAATAATGATGAGCTTTTTAACATATATTACAGGATTTTTTTATGAACTTTGAACTTTTGCCAATTTTGACCGATTATGCAAATTTGAAAAAAGGGGGGATGAAATTAAAAAAATAATCTTCTCCTCTGAAACTACTGAGCCAATCTCAACCAAACTTTGCTGAAATGATTCTTGGGTGGTCCTCTTCCAAATTTGTGTCCGGCATTTCAGAACACCGACCAAGATGGCCACCACAGCCGAACTTAATTTAACATAGGACCCTATGGGAAATTCCCATAAAAATCTTCTTGTCTGAAACCATTTGTTCAATAAGAACAAAATTTTGATGAAATAGTCATTGGATGGTTCTCTTCCAAAAATGTGTCCGGCGGTTCGGCCCTTCGATCAATTTTCGTGTTATATTTCAAAAACTATAAGAGATAGATGTTAAGTTTAGATCTACCCACCCTGCAATTTTGAAGTAAATCTGATTTTTTTTCATCAAATTAAAAAAAATAATAATACTTTTCGTCTTATATTTCAAAAACTATAAGTTTAAATTGCAGAAAGGACTGGGAGCTATAAGAGCCAAAATCGGCCCCACCTCAGATGTCGATAAAATTTTCTCCAAAATGTATTCACAATATGTACTTTTCATAAATAAATACAGTTAGTTAATATGTGCATCTAATTCCTCACAGCGGACCGACAAAGTCAGGTAATGAAAAGCACTGAACGTCATTTTTTTCAGAATACAGAATGTACATATCATTGTATTATAATGCATATCTTTAAAAAAGAAAAAGAAAAAGAAAAACAAAGCATAATAAAACTCAATAAACAAAGCATAAATGTGACTTAATATGCAATGTGGATTGATTTCAGGAATAAAAACATGTTCTGAAACTGTATTATGAAATTAAAGTGAATGAATAGTAATGTCACAACGTCACCCATTTTCGACGGTCTCCTGTTTTCGACGGTTTGTTTCACGTGATAAAATCTCTCATTATTTTGATCGCTTCATTTGTCAGAGGTTATATTATGATGCTGAAATTGCATGAATGATCTCAAGAAATCTGATCTAAAAATGTCATCTTTAAATGTAAGAACTACGTACCACATCTATTATTTCACGTTCAAATTGTATTTTTTCGTAATTCATTTTTTCGTCACCTTAACAAAGCTTTAATCATTTAATAAATATATCTCATACAGACCAATTTTGGTTTCATCGTCTGCTATGACATTGATAATGTACATATTGAGATCATATCAATTCAGAAACTTATTAACATTGATTGTCGAAAACTGGTCGAAATTTTGGTATTAACCTTAAAGAAGTAATAGATAGATTTATTTGAGGAATAGAACTTTATCATATTTGAAATTTTTTTAAGCACTTTTTTAACCATACTTTATTCTTAGCGACAACCAATGTTATGATATATTCCAGTACATTTTTACGGACAACCATCTTAAATCTATAAAAAAAAAATGCCAAGGTGCGGGTTGAGAGAACTTGATAACGTAAAATAAAGCATTTGGTTTTGCAGTTTCTAAGAAAAAGATTAAATATTAATATGAAAAGTTATGGATAACAGACGACGGACACTAAATGATATTATTTCTACGATTTTTCTATTGAATATTGGAACTGTTCCGACAGCGTGATATATATTTTTTCATTTTATTATACGCTATGAAAAAAAACAGCTGAGTTGCAATTGTTAAAAAAAATATGGTTGTGATCGTCTTCCGTAATTAAAATCGTCAAAATGAAATATAACCGAATTGATATCAAATGGCAACATGTTTCAACCTCATTTAAAATATACCTTGACATTCTTTCATACTTTTACATCACGTTCACGATATTTTATTACAACACTATTTCACTCAAGGGTAAAAAAAATTCTGTTCTAGTTAAAGGACTTTATCAAACAGAATAATACAGTTTACATGTAATGCAGTTAATACGCATTTAAACTACAGAAGAATATCTCTATTTTCCACACCTTGTGGTGGTGGGTCGCTATTGTGCATGCGAAATATTAATTGCAAACCCCATTGACTGGCTATATGCTGCCTGTCTAGAATATTTTATTTTTTTCTCGATCGACAGTTCAGAAGCTAGAAAACAATATGATGAATATTGTCTGTCAATCATGCAAACAATAACTTATGCACATGACAGAACGCATATACGGATTCTGATTGCCCCTGTGGTATCTTCAAACTCTTCTTAAGGATATGTTGGATTGTGCCCAAAAAATATCTACTCCTTTTGGATTAAACTACTTTAATTCATTTTAGAAGTAGCATCGATAGACCATTAAACCTACCTCAGTATCCCGATAGTAATAACTATTTCAGTATCCCGGAAGAAAATATATAATCAATAATTGGGGGCTTGTGAAAAAAAAACTATTTTGGATGAAGTGGTGTTTATTTTATTTTTATGTTATATAACTGTTACGTGCCGACATACCATCGTTTTTAACGGCAACTATTGCTTCTCAAACATCAAAACGTCATCTAAGCGCTTGTTATATTTGAACATTTTCCCGTCGTTTTTCAAGAAATTTAACACCTCGTGCACCAAAAAAATACTTTAACAGTAGTTGTGTTTTATTTATTTTAATAATCTGGTAAAATATTATCTGGTGCACGACTACGGAGGTGCTTAATTTCTTCGAAAACCGTCGAAATATCGCGGGCAAAATTCCACGAAATACAGAAAACAAATAACGCTCTTGACGTCACAATGACGTCAAATACGTATCGATTTTGTTGGAAACAAGCTTTAACATCAAAAGTATGATGTCGTCTATAAAATAAAACGCATCAAATTTTAAACAAGTATTTTCTAAGATAATGATTCATTAAATATGGGGCCATATATGGAACTTATAGTCCCCAGTTCTTTTTATCGCGTTGACGCCGGACTGCATGCACTGAGCTTTTCTCCTGGTTTCAATGTATACAAACTGTATTTAAAATAAATACTATACAATTACTGCACTTGAACGAGATCAATATGAGGTGTTATGGAGCAGAGTACAACAATATTGAACGAGGCGAATGCCGAGTTCAATATTGTTGTACTCTGCTCCATAACACCTCATATTGATCAAGTTCAAGTGTAGTAATTGTTTTATTACATACGGCTCTATTTTACTCTTAATATTGAAATTTTATGAAAACTATGAAATTTTTTAAACTTTTTGAAAATTTTATCATTTTGAATTTTTTTGAAATAGTATGAAATTTTTGAAAGTTTTGACATTTTATGATTTTCAAATTTTCTGAAAATTTTAAAATTTTATGAAATTTTCTAACATATTGATTAGCAAAAAGCAATTTCTGTGCAATAAAAAAACATATTGCACTCTCGTGCCACGTAATTTCAGTCATTGATTTTGCACGAGAGTGCAATATGATTATTTATTGCACAGAAATTGCTTTTTGCTAATCAATATGTTAGAAAATGGAATGTCACGTGTATTGCTTCTGGCCAATAGAAAAACAGTAAAATAGAGCCTTATGTAATAAAATTATTTACAGAAACAAGTTATTTACTGATGAATTTCATTACTTGAAATGAATCATAAAATGTACAGAGATTGTGTATATATACATAATGGTATCATATATACAATCAGAAGAGTGAAAATATTGATTTTAAGGGTCGAGGTTATAAATAAATTAATATTTAACAACCTCCACAATCCTCCACCAACAAAATATTTTGATACAATCATTAACCCTCTATACTCAAAACAACTGCTCAATTTGGTGTTGGTGGAAGACTGTGGAGGTATATAAAATAGCTAAAATGTACATTGAATATGTCGTTTATTGTCCATTTTTAGCATTATCCGTCTAATCATGATGTCATTATGACGTCATAGCGCACCCAATCTCACAGAAAGATATATTTTTTGAAAATTTGTAAATATAACAATTAAATTAGTAAATTGTTTTTATTCTATGTGAAGCATTATTTTTTGATAAAATGTGGGGCCAATTTTGCACCTTAACGCCTCTCCCTCTTTGCAGCATGTCAAGATCTTCCTACCCTGCAATTTTGAAGTAAATCCCATTACCCATTTTGGAGTTATTGCCCTTTTTTCATCAATTTTAATACTATCATCTTATATCTCAAAAACTATTAGAGATAGAGGGAAAGTTTAAACTGCAAAAATGTTCAGCATGTCAAGATCTACAAAAAATTTCCCACAGTTAAAAATGTGCGACAACTGTGAAGAGTTATTCCTCTTGAAATGCATTTTTTTGTTGACTCACTGCTTTTGGTTACTCAAATAATCAAAGGGAAGCAACTCTATTACAAAATGTGAAGTAGGAAAGGCTAAATTTTGAGAATCATTGACATATATGTTTTTTAAAACAATTTTGATAACTTACATTAAAGGGGGAACCCATGCCCAAATTTTTTTGTAGAAGGGGTCTGCAATGACGAAGGCTACATTTGTTAATTTTTTTTACCGAAGTTATCAAGTTTTATTGACTGATGTTGTTATTATACCCAGGTGAGCTATACAGGCTCCTGGGAGCCTCTAGTTTTTCCTTTCTATGTTATCCTCTACCGCATACGGTAGAAACATTATTCCTCCACATATTTGCTACTCTATCATTGTGCAAATGATTGATTTTTTGGTCAATTGCATAAGTGCTCCCTACATCATAAAAATATGCTACTTTGTGGCTTTGTGAAGTGAAGACAATATTCGAAGAGAACTTAGTTCTTTTGTACAAAATATATACCGTTAGTAAAAAATGTGTGTTGAGGGTTTCCATACCGACCGTTTTTTTGTTGTTGCGTACCCCATTTTGTATTGAAATTCTGCCACATAAGCAAGGTTAAAATCTGAATAGCTACAGATCGATCTGTTAGCCAACATCTGGCAAAATGACTAGCTAATTCTTTAATTTTGATAATATTGATGACCGTATAGATTTGTCCGACCTGGTCCTGAACTTTGTGATTCTGAACAATTTAAACAATAACCGTTTTAAGTTCAATTCAATAATCCATATTTCGAAATATTCGGCCAAAATCACGGGAATAAGCCGTAAAATATTAACTGAAGAGTGTTTATCTAATCCAATTATGAAAACTGATTAATCGTAACTAGTGTAAACAACCGATTGTTACACTTTCGTAATGGCGGACGATAGTAACACCACCTAGCGTCCACGAACGATAACTAGGTAATCATCGATTTCTGAAAACGTCTATTGGCTGCCTGATCACTGTCACTCATTATATGGCTACATGACTACTGTAAAATGAATATGTAAATTAAAGTTTCAAATAAAAGAGGAGCCATCATAATCGT
Source organism: Bathymodiolus septemdierum (assembly GCA_963383655.1). Lineage (NCBI taxonomy): Eukaryota > Metazoa > Mollusca > Bivalvia > Mytilida > Modiolidae > Bathymodiolus > Bathymodiolus septemdierum. The sequence continues at coordinate 59,505,949 of OY726528.1, read as the reverse complement.
GATCATATGGTAGTTGAATTTACAACAACCTATGCAATCAGTGCTTATTACCACTGAAGTTATGAGTTTGAATCCCGTTCAGGTGAGGTGTACTCGATACAACATTATGTGATAAAGTTTGTCAGTGACTTGCGACAAGTCGGTGGTTTTCTCCTGTTTCCTCCACCAATAGAACTTACCGCCATGATATAGCTGAAATATTGTTGAAAGTAGTGTTAAACACCATAAACCAAACCAAACCAAAACATCAAATAAAAGACACATACAAATATTTTTATTTTATTTTTACAGCCTGCAGATGCTCATAACTTACTACGACCTGAGACAGTTGAGAGCTTGTTATATCTATATCGTTAACTGGAGATAGTATATACCAAGACTGGGGATGGCAAATATTCCAGGCTTTCATGAAGCATACAAAAGTAGAAGGAGCCGGCTTCTCTTCTATAAATAATGTCCGGAGTATAACACACCCCGGATTTAGAGATAAACTAGAAAGCTTCTTCTTAGCGGAGACTTTAAAATACTTATATTTACTATTTCAAGAGGGTGAAGGCTTGATTCCTTTCGAAAAAATTGTGTTTAACACTAAAGGACATCCGTTACCGATTTATTCTGAATGAGGGAGCATGAAATCGTGTTGTGATATATAACAAGTATGATTTTGTATGATTGACGTTTAATAACTGCAAGTTCCTGTTTAAGAAAGGGAGATATAACAGAATAATTATAACCATTGATTTATATACAGTATACACATATTAAATCAACATAAATCGCACCGGACTCTGTTGTCCGCCATTTTGAATACCGGACTCTATTTACATATCATATGAATATTTCCACGTTACTTGCTATTTTATTCAATCTTTGATAAAATGCCTATAGATAAACACATATACAATAATAATCAATCATTAAATGTACAGAATACATGCTGTAAATCGACGATATTGCTACCGGACTCTATATCCGCCATTTTGAATCTATGAACGATTGCTGATGACCTTGTATATTTCAATAAAAACCTATTATTTAGTATTTATTTTGTTGGAAATTATAAGAAATATATAAAAAAAAACAACCAATACCACAGGAATACATCATTTAATATACATATAAACTAATATTAAGCCTCCGGACTCTGTTTAGTAGTATCGGGTTTCTGCTGACATTCAGTATTTTGCAGTATTTAATAGTTGTACATAAGACTTTAAGAGGCAGAAAGAATCCAAATATAGATACTAAAACTTTCCGTTGAATCACAGGCGCTTGTGTCGAGTCCAAAATATGCTGGCTATATACCTAAAATACCATTTTTTAGGTACATACCCTACTAGCCAAATTACGTTGTCAAAACGTAGTGACAACGTAAGAATTTTACGTTTTAACTACGCCGATTTGTAGACTCCCCTAAGCGTAACTACTACGTTGTGGTACTACGTAGTAAAAGACCTTTCTACAACCAAACGACAACCATGACCATGCAAGGACGTTTACACAACGTAACCACCAACCATCACAGGACCTTAATACGAGGTAAATACAACTAATTAAGGACGTTTACACAACGTAACTACCAATCATCATAGGACCTTTATACGACGTAATTACAACCACCAAAGGACCTTTACATGACGTAATTACAACCACATAGGGTCATTTAGACAACGTAACTACAACCACCTAGGGACCTTTACACAACGTAACTACGACCACCTAGGGACCTTTATACAATGTAATTACGACCACCTAAAGACTTTTAGACGACGCAACTACAACCATCTCTATATAGTTATACAACAACAAAAAATGTACAACCCTAAAAGGACTTGTATAGCCAAATTACGTTGTCAAAGCATTGTGACAACGTAATTTGGATAGTAGGGTAACTATAATCACATTAAGACCGTTACACCATGCAACTACCGGTACCAACTACAAAGATGTACATTATTTTTTGTGTATTTAAGGACCTTTTGTGATGTTCTTAATTTTTTTGAGTTAACTAATAAAATATAAAATTCTAAACATTTATTAATCCAAATTATTGCAAGTTTTACAGATGATGAAACACTCTTTCTACTCTCAGACTCATCCCACCATAATCTATTTTAAAGATGCCAAAATGTTTAGATGTAATTATTATACGAATATGTCAGGTACATGTAATAATAAATATATCAGATTAAAAAACATGTAAAATAAATGTACTAAAAATCTTTATCTTGTGAAAGTTGCATTTGACTAAATTAAAGATGTACAAATGTATATAGATAACATCTATAGAAGTAATGAATAGGTATACATCCAGTGGAGGACCTACATTTTAAGGTCCCTGAACTATTATGTGGGCCCTTTTGCAGTCAGCAAGAATAACCAACAAGGTCAAAAGGGCCATGAACAGGGTGTTGGGGTGGAGTCCTTGACAATGGGCCAAACATTGATCCCTTTCCCACCAGCAAAGAGGTCCGAGTAACGGATGGTATCTTCTTCAATGGTGTTGTTCCATGGGAGATTCTGATAATTGTTTGTTTTTAATTTAACCACTATATCTCAGATTTTTATTAAAATTGCTGTACTGGGTTATAAGCATTTTATGCTAGAAAACAGAAATATCTTAATAAATATGGGAACTGAAGCACTAGTTGCTGGCTTAGGAAACAGCTGAAATACATGTATACATAAAAAAATATCACCCTGCTAACAATGGACCAAACTTATAAGAACAACTTGACCTATAAATCTATTCTTTAGTTTAAAATTAAACACTAAAAAATATATAATCGAAAATTACCAAAAACGAAGAAAAATTTGTAGGATCATCAATGTACAGAAAAAAGAATTTTTTCATTCTTTAAATTACTAGAGAGGGATCATTAGGATAAACAGGTGATAGTCTTGATTTTTGGTGTTTGAATGCACAAGCCTGAACTAAGAATTCATATGTCTGTTTGTGGTTCCGATTGGTTCTAACATAAGGACTGAGCTGTCAAACTATTAAGCTGTGCACCAACAAAGGATTCGAGGATTCAACTGCCAAAATGTAGGCTATGAATAGATTCTGGCTAAGTCAAGCAGCCCATACAGCTTGGGATTCAGGTGCAAATTTTAAAATTTTACTAATTGCAGGGACATTTTGAGGCCATATGAAATTGGAATTGGAGCATATTCTAAGGTCAATATTAAGTACTTTAAGCCATTGACATATGATTCTATTACTAAAATAGCCTTATTCTAATAACAAAGACAGTAAAAAAAAACTCCATTAATTTTGTTGAAAAGTTAGCTCATTAAAAAAGTTGTTTCCGGGATATAAGGGGCCCCAGGCCTGAAGCGTAAGCTTTGTTAGTTTCATAGTAAGATCTACAAATGTACCAGTGTACACATCCCAATCCTGAGAAAGCTGTAACCCCAAAATATTCTTGTTAATGTATATAAAAATATAACAAAGAACAATAATATTTTAAGCTAAGCAATTCAAAATAAAAATATCAAAACCAATATATCACATCCCCTTACAGAGAAAAAATATAACCCTAATTTTTCTTTCTTTCTTAAAGAAAAAATATATATTATTAAATATGGGGACAGTCATGATCGTATGGTAGTTGGATTTATAACTACCTATGCAATCAGTGCACATCACCACTAATGTTGTGAGTTGTGAGGGGTAAAATTTGCACAGATAATGTTACCCATATTAAAATCTCCAACAAACTTACCCCTTCCATAAATTATTTCTATGACGTGCTGTTTTGGCTTTGTAAACAAAAGGGTATAATAAAACAGCCAAATACGTCATAATCATTAGCGTGTGTAAGTCATAATAAACCGGGGATTTTTATACCCTTTTGTTTACAAGGCCAAAACAGCATGTCATATTAGAATTCAAAATACTGGCATACAAATCATGATTCTCATTCAACCAATCAACTTTTATTCAACATTATATTATATAATACTATCCTGGGTACTCTGGTTTCTTCTACCTTTATAAACTGCAATATTGTTGAAAGTGGTGTTAAACACTCATAACCTTATAATTAACTCAAACCCACATTATCTCAACCATACTGATACTGATATATATAAATCACAAAACTTGCATACAAAAAAAACCATACAAATTCTAACATTTGGTCAGCAAAAAAATGAAAGATATAAAAAACAACAAAGTTAAATGAACAATGAAAGGTTTCCTTCAACTATAAAGTTTTTTTTCTCCATCAAGCATCTGGAAAGCTCCCTTCATTGGTGGATTGGTTCTGAAAAAAATAATATGATATTAATATTTTCAGCTAAATGGAACAACTTTAGGGGTGAAAATATTTTTAGTAACTATTTTGATCATGATCAGAAGCTTGAAATTATTATATTTAGGAGATAACTGTATTGTATTTTAAGCTTTGCGGATGTAAATCGTTGGTTTTACGGTCGCAAAATGAGCTTACCTAGCGACGCATATCGTAGCTAGGTAAACAGATATTTGCGACTGTAAGTGAAGACACATTGTAAAACCTATAATTAATTGATTATAACTCGGAAATATATTGCATGGATATATATTACAGAGCTAAAGAAAGAAATCCAAAAACTGTGACCAAACATATACGTTAAATTTTATTGATAGGACAAATCTAGAAAAGATACATCTCCATTTATGTAAAAAAAAACACCATGAGAACAGAAGAGAATTAGAAGAGAAATAGTACAAAAAAAGTGCAGTTCAATCATTTAGATCTATTGCAAGACTACAATATTATCAAAATTAATACTTAATTTTAGAAGAAGCATTTGCAGTATGTAAAACATTAGACTCGGAGAGGAACTTACACTTAATATGCAAGAAACTTATATCTCTAGATTAAAAATTGATTTAAGACAGCACTTATCTTGCAGTTTTTGATATTTGTTGTTGATATAAACATATCCCGTAAAATGTTTTCCATGATCTCATTTCATTAATGAGAAATTACGAAAATCACAAAAGCACATATAAACAATCAGTGGGGAGGAGATAAATATCGATCAATCAGTGGTGTGGCCTAATTAAATAGCATAATTACCCATGCCCAGTACTTCTCTACTGACCAATATTATCTTCATTTATTACACTTTTATTATTTCTATACTTAATATAGAAAACTTTAAAAAGAAAAGTAGAAATGAACCAAAAAATTAAGTTCATGTTACAAAGCTCTGACAAAGGATCATATTATAATTATTTACTCTTGGGAATTTTAGGCATTTTTTTCTACAGTTTTTTTTTCATAACTATATTTCTTATTAATTGATTTCTCAAAATTTCATTACAGGTACAGTTAATTTGTCTTTGGGATGGGATCTCTATCAGATAGGTTGATCTTTTCAAAATGTGTTTATTTTCATTTTATCGACAACTGTAACTGATGATATTTAACATAAATCTCTTCTTAAGAAATGTTCTGTATTTGAAGTAGATTGCATACATGTAATTAAATGTAACAAGTTCATCTAAAGAACCCTTTGCTTCTGTGATAGCCACACACTGTAAATATGGGAGGAGCTCTATTGGTATAACTTACATGTATAAGTGTATGCATGTATCATTATACATTTATTTTGTAGGCTTTGTGCATGAAGTCTAATTTCTGGTTCATCAATAAATCATCATGGTAGCTTTCGTGATCTGAGTTTAATCCCTATAAAATTGCCTCAGGACTAGATTAGTTGATAGTAAAATGTAAAATATAATGTTGTTGACTTGTCTGGCCTATAGCTAGAAGAACATGAAATTGAATACCTCTGATTAGATGATGGTGAAATTTGCTGTTGTCTAGCTATAGCTATGTGTTGATCGGTCTGACATTACAGGACATGAAGCAGGTGACATCTGTGGCTTCCAATATTACATGGGGCCAGGAATTATTTCGACTGGTTTGCCATATGTTGAAAAGTCACAAGATCAGCTATGTGCCTATACATGTAACAGCTATAACCTCAAATCCAACTGTACTTGTTTACCACTTTTACAGAAATGAACCAGCTCTGAAATTATAATGAAGAAATTTAAACTATTTTATTCATAGTCTCATTTATATACACAATGTACAGGTATCATCAATGATCATACTGTCTTAACGATAAAAAAAAGAGGCTACTTCGCCCTGCCTCCTAAGTATATACATGTAGTCAGAAATGAGGTACCATTTGGTAATTTGCATATCTAAGATGGGGACATCATGGGGAAGTCTGCAATTTTCATATGATCTACATTAAAGATATAATTTCTAATTGCATGCATGTTATTTTCTGAACTTGAAAATTATATACCTTTGGCTAAAATCAAGCTAAATAATAAATGAAATAACAATTAAATGTTCGAGGTTCCTGGACAAAATGAAAATCGGATGCATCTAACCTTTATCTGATCTTAAGAGTCTATGTAAAAATGTCTGTAATACAGAGACGTGCAAAAAGTATTCGGTCACTGTGATGTTTTACTATATATTTCATATAAAAACACATTTTTTAAAAACATTATTCCAAAGTCGACTCTTGTTCGATTTTGATGATTTTTTTACCAACAAAAACAGAATTAAATGTAGTTTTACAAAATGATTTTAGCATAATTTTATAATCTATAATTTTTATGAGTTCACAATTTAAACATAAAACTAAATTTTGAACGTCAAAAATACAATACAATGATAGAACATTTGAAGACAAATAATTTAAGTTTGCATTTAAATCATGAATATTTAAAATCTGTGCTTCCAAAAAATAATTAAAAATAATCACAGAAAATTACATAGTTCTCGCTTCTGACGTTCTGTTGGTAAAAATTTCATCAAAATCGAACAAGAATTGAGTTTGGAATGTTTTGAAAAATTGTGGTTATATACCTGTATGAAGTATAGCAAAAAAATTACAGTGACCGAATACTTGTTGCACGTCTCTGTACATGAAATTGAGACCAATGAGGGAGATAACTTATTTACATTGAGACAAGAAAAAATTTAATAAGTGTAATGGTTATTACTATTATTTTTTTATTCCAAAGTCAATTCTTGTTTGATTTTGATGAAATTTTTACCAACAGAACGTCAGAAGCGAGAACGTATGTAATTTTCTGTGATTATTTTTAAATAATTTTTGGGAGTACAGATTTTAATTTAAATGTTCATGATTTAAACACAAGCTTAAATTATTTGTCTTCAAATGTACTATCATTGTATTGTATTTTTGACATTCAAAATTTAGTTTTGTGTTTAAATCGTGAACTCATAAAAATTATAGATTATAAATTTATGCTAAAATTACAGTGTAAAACTACATTTAATTCTGTTTTTGTTGGTAAAAAAAATCATCAAAATCGAACAAGAGTCGACTTTGGAATAATGTTTTTAAAAAATGTGGTTTTACATGAAATATATAGTAAAAAATCACAGTGACCGAATACTTTTGGCACGTTTCTGTACCTCATTGCTTTGGTTACTGACATAACTACATTTTTGTACATGTACAAGGCATGTATGATTATAAACTTTTGCTGTAAATTAGTTTAAACCTTTATTGTGTTATTTTATTTTATTTCAATGTTTGAAAATCACTTAAATCACGCTAATCATTGTAACAAATTAATGATGATTTTTCTGTTCTTGGGGGTGTCTTGATTGACAATAAAGTATTTGTTTGTTTGTTTGTTTTTGACACAAAATTTAACAATGTCAATGAATGACATTTGGCGTCACACTCACAGTATTTTTTTAAATCAATTTGGATTGCTCATTCATAGATGTAATTCTATTGACTAACCTTACTGTATATTTCTACCTTCTAAACTCGAGGTTTTTGTATGTTCGGGGCATCAAAGAAATGAGGTATTTATAGCTTTCGAAAAGTAGAGAACAACATTGACCCAAAGTGAAAGTAACAGCGCCACCTATAAAAAAACGGAAGTTCAGAACTCTCGGGGTTTTACCATTCGATATTTGGTTTTCTCGCTAGTTATCGTGTTTCTAAGTATAAGATACCGCGGGAAATAACAGACGAAATAATAAATTAAAGAAAATGGACAGCAATCAAGAAAAAGCTTTGAAAATGGCATTTATCATTCATTGTATGTACAAGTCAAAAATGTTCAGTTTTCACTTCAAATCGTCCCGCTCGTTTAATAATGTTTGAATCTTAACGGTATTTTCCTTACCTCAAAGCTAAAACCCCGAGAGTTCCGAACTTCCGGGTTTTTTTTAGGTGGTGCTGTTACTTTCACTTTGGGTCCATGTTGTTCTCTACCTGGATAGTGACAAGGCCCTGTGGTCAAACAACAAATCATGCAACAATGTAAATCAAACACGACACGAGCACTGCTCTTTAACCAGAGTTTAAAACAAAAATCTTGGTGGTGGTACTTTGTGATATGCAAATTACCTCTTCAAAACAGTTTTCACCAAAAACAACACCTGGCTTCAGGATACTAAAGTAATAATTTTTTGATTAGAAAACGGAAAATCTGAGTTTTCTCGAAAACAATACATTTTTTTAAAACACAGTAAACGAGAGTTTTGTGCAGAATTTTACTACCATTTTTAAAATATGCATTTCATCTAACAATAACCTTTCATTATTGCTGCACTCATCTGAAATTTGACATTTTCCCCGATTTTTACCGCCAAAATAGAGGTGGGAGTAAACTAACTAGAGGTAGCAGCCAGGTAAATCTTACCTTGATAGAGACAGAGACACGTGTACAGGCATATTTTGACACTCCATTTTTAAACTTTAAAATCTTTCTAAAAGTTCACATAAAATTTCTTCATAAACCTATTTTTTGACATCTTAACATATATATAAACATCGCAAGAATGGGTAAAACAAAGGACTTGTCAAGATTATAAAAACATTGTGTTAAATCTATTCAAGTTTTTTCAGCTTGAGAAGGCCAGGGGAAGACCATTTTATTCCCCAGATAATTTGATTAAAAGAACATGCAAGGCTGCTGGCATATCTTACAGTTCTGTATATAGAGTTGTAAACGGTAAAAGTCCTCCTGAATCCAACAGACCGAAAGAAAGAAAGAAAACTCTTGATGATTTTGACCGTTGCGTTATTAAACGGACCGTTCATAGCATGTACAACAGGAAAATTGACCCAACAGTCTCAAAAATTAAGAAAGAAATTGAAGATACAATTAAAATCTCGAAATCAACGCTTACTTTAACTTTATTAGATCTTAGTTATAAGTACAAAAAATCCGGCGAAAAATCAGGAAGTTTCGAGAGGATGGGTATGAAATTGTATATTTGGATGAGACCTGGGTTAATCAGAATCATGCCACTGACCATGTGGTTACCAGTTGATGGTTCTGATGCCCCAAAGATCCCTCCAGGAAAAGGTAAAAGGTTGATAGTTTTGCACGCTGGTAATCGTGAGGAGGGTTTGATTGATAGGTGTGATTTGGTTTTTCTTGCCAAAGCTAAAGATGGGGATTATCACCAAGAAATGAACGAGCCCATCTTTCTAAACTGGTTCGAAAATCAGCCTATGCCAGCATTAAAAAGCCCAAGTGTTATCGTTTTAGATAATGCCAGTTATCACAACATCAAGACTGAAGAAACTGTTGTGCCAAACTTTAATCAGAGAAAAGCTGTCTTACAAGATTATCTTTCAAAACACAACATTCCTTTTCAGCCCCTTGAAACTAAAAATCAACTTTATGAAAAAAATCAAATTTAAGAAACTCCTTTCCGTTTTTAAAACTGATAAAATTGCCAACCTACACGGTCACGAAGTTCTAAGAACCCCTGTTCGCCATTGCGAATTGAACCCCATAGAACTTATTTGGGCACAGGTTAAAGGGTTTGTTGCAGAAAACAATACAACTTTTCGTTTGAAGGATGTGAAAGAACTTGTTTATGGGGGGGTTTGGCAGAATTACAAAGGAAGTTTGGGCGAAGGCAGAAGATCATGTATTAAAAATAGAAAAGGAGTATGGGAAAGAGAATTGCATTGATAGGAGTGAGATTCCCCCAATAATAATTGATTTTGATGACGACGAGTCCAGCGACGAGGAAAGCTGAATCCAGTCCAACATGATTACATATTGAACGGGTATACCGGTTGTAAATGACAGATTGTACATAACGTTTTTATCTATAAAATTTTATTCATATCCAATAATTGTGTACTCTATGTCTAACTTCAGTGAATTTATTAGCAGAAAAGACCGTTCTTTTTCGAATTATTTCCGAAAGATTGAAATAGCTTGGTCAAATTAAAAATCAGTAATTATGGAAATTTATGATTTCACGTTTTTTTCAAAATTTTCGAGGTAAATCTCAGGTAAGCATGTGTATAAATGTCACGTAGTCAAATGCATTAACCATGAAGGGAACAATAGCCTTCTCCGGCACTTCGACGAGAGACAATAGACCAGCTGCGGGACCACCGTCGTTCCTATTGTTATATGGGATTACGTCCACGGTGAGTTGGCTGTCACATTTAACGAGCAAACTTGGCCTATTTTGAAGAACTTAGCCTGAAATAAAGACCAAAATAACGCCAAAAATTGGTAATTTTTCAGATGAGCAGGGCCTTCAGAATAATTTCAACCGTAAATATTTATACAATTCCAAAATGGTAGTAAAATTCCTGACAAAACTCTCTTTGGATGCGTTAAAAAAAATCTACGCTTTACGAAATATTTAGATTTGTCCGTTTTCTAATAAAAAAATTATTACTTTAAAAAATCTTTCTGCTACTTCGTATCTCTGTGTTTGTATACGCGCTCGATATTTGAACCTCTCGGCAATGCGCATGTGCGAATTTTGTTACTTCCCGTTTCTAGCCTGCGAAAATTTAAAAATGATATTTAAAACGAAATTTTACCTACTGATTCGATTAACAGTTCAACGCATACATGGTGGTTACTAGTAGGAAGGAAGTCCCAGTAGGAGACTTATATTAAATTGAAACAGAGACATATTTGGCTCTGATTTAAATTAAGGGATATGTCTGAGGAAAAAAAGGGGGTGCATGAAAATAAAATTAGGAAGGGGTTGGCCTTAAAGTGAAATAGAGAATTTGCTCTTTTCATCAACTTCTTTATTTCTTTGACCATGCAGAGTTGCTGACTGCTAAGAACTATTTTAGCCTTTCTTTCAATTTGTGAGAAATACTATTGTAAGGGTTGGGGATGACGGCTTGATATGGTGATTTTTTTTTAAAGTAAGTGTTGATATTAAAAGAGAGACATGGTAGGCGGTGTTTCATCCCAAAACATGAAATAAAGAGTTCTCTACCTTAAAAGGGCCTAGCCCAAGAGTTTCAAATACCCCCCTTTAATAGTTCATCCCCTTTGAACTGAGAAGGTTGAATGTTCAACGTTGAAACAAAGTTGCTGTTTTCAACGTTGTTCCCACTACGTAATATCAACGTAGATTCAACGTTGCAAATTCAACGTAGAAATTGTAACGTTGAATCAACGTTGAATTTTGGTTGTTCAACGTAACAACCAATTTTCAACGTTGATTCAACGTTGTTGTGCCCGCTGGGAAGTGATACAATACATTTCTATTTATCCATAGACATCTTCCGTATATTTTAATTGATTTCAAGCATAAATATTTATTGTAAACCGACGTATTTTAAGCGAAGGGTTGAACGTCATTTTTCATCAAAAATGAAACGAAAGTAACGTGACTGGGACTTTGGAGCTCTCCTGTCACGCTGGCTGTCCTACTGCATACAGACATATATATTGGATCAGACACAAGTTATAAGCTTACGAGGTCTTGCAAGACAGTCTTGAAAGCTTTTCCCCACTTACTTGTCCTCTCCTGAACCTGAAGTCTCCCGACTCTTTCAAGTCCACTTCTAATCTTTTCCCACAACAATCCCCCCTCTCTTCCAGTCTACCTCCAATCTCTTTTTCCAGCTTTACGTCTCTGAATGTCGTTTAAATTATGAAATACAATATTTAATATCAATATATTCACAATCCACCAGGAATGAATAAATTATATTAAAAAAAAGAAATGTATCATTATTTTATTAGGGATAATATTTTACGTTATTTACTGGTATTTTGCTATGACGTCAAACCATTGAAAGTCACATGACTATCTCCATTTTGTTTGTTGTGAATGTGATACAACAAAGCAACATTGAGTAAGAAATAAAACTGTGAAACTGGACATTACCGATATCGTACAGGTAAATGATGTTATACAGTCCAGGGATAATCATCACCTTTAATTGATTATAGCAAATTATTGTATGTAATATACAAGAAAACACGCCCTGAGGCTTTTGTTTACACACACTCCCTAACACGTGGTTTTATATTTGACAGATGAACATGTATGAACAAGATCGATGGGGCATTTAAAGTGAACGTGTGTAAACTGGTGGACAAGAACTCGGGAAGGAATGGAGGGAAGAGCAGTCAAGACTCTTGTTTTCTTTGATACAGAAACGACTAGTTTAGATAAACCTAAAATAACCGAGCTCTGTTTGATGTCCGTCCAGCGGGAAGATCTGTTAACAACAGTTGGAACACCGAGAGTTGTCAACAAAGTGACATTATGTATCAATCCACAACGATGTATGGATCCTGAAGCCTGCAAAATAACAGGTTTGTTGACTTCTTTTTCTCAATATTGAATTATTTAGTTGATCTTGAATATCTTATTTACAGATCTATAATTTCGTTGAGTTAGCATGGCATTCCACTCATTTTCAAGTAGGAGGTGCTAATCCTAAAGTAGAAGGGCAGGAAATTTTTTAGCCTTCCCCAGGGTCTGGTAAAAAGTATTCTAGAATCGTGCAAAATTCGCCAAACTATTCATTCTTAACCCCTTAGTCGGCTTAGTTTGATTCCAAATTTGAGCAATTTAGAGTGCAAATGATAAACCAGTATCATGAGTATGCAAAACAAAACCATATTTTGCTTTCACTTTGACATTTTCATTTTTGAAGAAAACAAAGTAGCTGGGGGGAAATGCCCCGAGTTAGACTTCATCATCGTGCATCTTGTATCTCCATCACTGTCTTTATGAACAGGAGATCTTGATCATCCCTCCTTCAGACTAAGTACACTCCAAAAGTTACTTTTCTGTCTGAGAACTTAAAAATTTCAATGTTTCATCTAACCCAGATAGTCTACCACTACAAGTACAAAAAAAGCATACCCCTATTAAAAGTTAAATGGCTACAAGATTGTACAAATAATTTTTTTTAAATGTATCCAGTTCTAAAAAATAATGAAAAAAAATAATAAGGCAACAGAAGTGAAAAATAAAAATAATCAATTTTATTTCTTGTATCGCCAATAACTTGCGACATTCACGGGTTAAGAGTCTTTCCGTACTGAGACATTTCCCTACATGTATATATTTCATCGATCGGTTCAAACCAAAGGCTATAAAATTGGTATTTGTTGCTTCTTCACTAAGCATGCAGCATTAAGCAGTAAGACTAAGAGCAAATACTGGTTGTCTTGGAATCAGAAAAATATGTCAAAGTGGAGCGACATGTCTACCCACAGACTGTTGTTTCAGTGAGCTAGCACCCTAAACATCCAACTATGCATGTTAATCTAGTACAAAGTGAATATCACGATCCCATTAAAGTGTAACTTGTTCTCGCCATGATATAGCTGAAAAATTCTCATTAGGCAATAAACAGCAATCACTCACTCACTCAATAGCAACTACAAGGTATTTACTGATATTGTTTTATTTTTATATTGCAGGTTTATATAATGACAGTTTAGAAGATCAAACTCCCTTTGATTGCAGTGTTGTTGACACTTTGATTAATTTTCTGTCACGATTACCAGCACCTGTGTGCTTATTAGCACATAATGGAAATAAGTTTGATTTTCCACTGCTATTAAAAGAATTAGAGAGAGTTGGTAAGGAATTACCTTCAGAACTTCTTTGTGCCGATTCGCTTCATGCTTTTCAAGGTCTTGATGGCTATTTGGATCCTAGCAAGAAGCCAAAAACGTCCGAAGGATCTACATCACAACCAACTTCAAGGGTTACGACCCCGCTTGATCAACTTTTTCAGACCACTGACTTATCAAGCTCATTGAATTTAAGTAGAAAGACTCCCACTGGACAAACAATTCCTGAAATAGCTTGCTCAAACATTAAGGAAAAGGTCCGCCAGTTGAAAAGAAAATGTGATACCAGTTTTGACCGTGGTCCGACCAAAGCAAAAACAGTACGGAAGCGATTATTTATGTCAGAACCTGTGTCTGTCTCTGTGCTTGAAAACAAGGTTGAAAAACAAGAGAGTGGAAATAAAAACTTTGCTGGTAGCAAACCGTCGACTCTCGAAAAACTAGTTAGTGCAAAACGTTTTAAACCTGAAGTTGAAACAGTCAAGAAACGATTAAATTTTGACTCAGATGACCTGGATGATGATGAGAGTAGTGACTCTAGTCTTAACTGTAGTACCGACTTTGAAATGCTAGAACATGGTGGTGCAATACATAGCAATGTCGTTGTTGGGGACAAATTAAAACTGAGCTGTGACGAGAATAAAAATTTACAGGGGAAAGGAAAAGCCAATCCTTATTTCGTAAGTTTGGATTCTCAGAGAAGTTTAACCGACTATGATCTATTGAATGCCGTCGAGCATGTCGATTATCAAGTGCCTACATTTGGTATGAATGGTTTGAACAGTCCAGGATCACCTAAGCACCCGTCATCTATTATCCAAATACCAATAGCAAGTGCTGCCATCTGCGTGACTCCTAAAAAAGGGGACATAACTGACATTCAAATAACAAATGAGACAACACCTGTCAAAAATACTCTTCCACATATGACAGAACTTAAATACACACCTGTAACTCAGCTTGCTAGATTTACCGAAAAGGTGAAATTAAATACTCCAAAATCGTCTAAAATTAACGAACAGCTAAAACAATTAAGTGAACGTGGTCGAACAACGGAAAGTAACCACCTATATTCTTTCAGTGCTTTTGTAACAGCAAGTTACAGCAACACGACAACGGTCAATTCAACGATGTCTGGTTTTCAACCAAAATTGTCGTACAGTTTGGTTAATATTTACAAAAGAATATTTGGATTTGAGCCTACGGTATCCCACACGGCTGAAGACGACTGTAAAGCATTGTTGCAATGTGTTAAACGTAAATCTCCTGATTTTATACGATGGGTGGATCAGAATGCTGTTTTGTTATCGGATATACAACTTTTTAGTTAATGTAGAATATGTTTAGAATTTTGTTGTTGAAAACTTTGCTACAAATTTTTAAGTGTAACTTTTTTTTATAAAGTTATTTTTTTTATTTTTGTTACATTTATGTGAATTTTTCAATTTTATGATGGATTTTTATGAAGTGAACAATTTATTTTTACATTAAATACACACTTTATAATAATAATAAGATTTTTTTTTTTAAACATGGCAGTCAGGCCAAAAAAAAAAAATATGTGTGTTTACGGTCACCCGACCTACCCTATGCATTTTTACGCAGAATTCGGATAACCATTTTTGTTGTTTAACCAGCAGCAATGTTTTATTTATTCAACTGCTAGCTTTTTGTCGAAATTGAGAGCAAAGAAGGTAGAAAAACTGCATAATTCATCATTTTACCGGAATTTTCGAAAATTAAATACCGGAATCGGATTCCGGAACCGGGAACGACTATTTCCGGTTTTGTCGAAAAAAAAAAAAATCCCGACCGACTGACCCTAGATTTTTTTGACATGTGACAGTAAACACACATATTTTTTTTTGGCCAGATCATTTTTAACATCAATATCATTTTTTTCATTGGGTTTTATAATTTACACAAGAGATTATTATTTTCTGTTCTGTTATTTGATATTTGAACATGATTTCTAAATAAGATTTATCCACCAAAACAAATATATTTTTATTCAAATATTTTGTCGAAAATTTTTATATTTATTAATTTTATAACCAAATTGTTCATGTTTTAATTGATATTTAAACTACTTCAACAAAGTACTTTAAAAGTTGATTTTTAAAATTTTATTTTTTAGCAAGAATTGTCTTCCATGTATTGGGAAAAATACTTTAAAAAATTCAATTGTATCAGTCTTCGAATTTATGATTTGGAATGCACAGGTCTGAATCTAAGATTTTTAATATTTTGGTTAAGATTGTGTTACAAAAATCATGAAAATTTACAGGTCCTCATTGATTTTTACTGGCCGTGAGCTGACGGACCTGTGCTAATTTCGTAGACTGTGATGAATTACATTTAATCACATGTTCATTTAGATGAAATCTTGTCTTTCTTTAATATAGCTTACAAAGAGTAACTGCCAATAAATCAGAGAAATAGATCTGTACTGGGTCCAATTAATACAAATTTAGGTCTGTTTGAATTGTTTATGTGAATGTACTGTACCTTTTTGTGGCTTAAAATGCATTTATCACTACTTATAGTCCACATGTTATTTACTATGAGAGCTAATTACATCATATTCAAAATGTTTTCTCTGTTGTTTAATGAATGTTTCAAGAGTGGTTTTTGGAAGAATATAAGAACACATAATTGTTCAGTAATCATGTTATTTTTTATTTAGACCAAAAACATTTTTTTTAAACTATTTTTATACTTTTGGTACATGTATTACGATCACGTCCACAATGATATATTAATTATATTCATATACACAGATAAAACATGACAGGGACCCTTTTGCACAAGACCACTAAGATTTGGACTGGGCCCCTCAAAAGTTTCATACAATAGCCTAGCTGGTTACACAATTTTTGAACATTTCATGTGCAAAATAAGTTGCTTGGCTACTAAAATTGTTATTTTAGGAGCCTAGCTGATAACTGCTGCAAAAATGCTAAGTTTTGTCCCTTGAATTTTTTATATACAAATTTAGATCTCTCTAATTTTATAATATATTTTATGTTTTGATTACAACAAATATTTCTTATGACTTGCTTAAAGTATATTTAGTAATTAGCCTCACACTTTTAAAGGTGTCGATGATTTTGATGATTTAAAAAAAAGTTGTTTTCTGCAAGAACAGACTTTGCACATGCATAGTAAAAGGTCCCCTGGGGTCATATGAATAGGGGCATATATTATAGTACAGACTGGAATTTATATTTGTAATGTTCTCCTTGTAAAAAATATCTGACAAAAAAATCACCAAAATCAATGACATTATATCTTTAAAAGAACCATAGATATAATGTGTAGTATGCTTGATTCAAATGTATGTTTAAAGATGCAATAAGGGGAGATAACTACATGAAAATCTCATTCTTGCAAATTTTTTAAGTTTAAATGTTTTAAACATTGTTGATTTTTTTTTTATATATTTTATACATCTGTAAATAATCATTAATAATTTATTACTTATAGTTAGTTTTATATATATACCATCTTGTTAATGTTGCATGTTGCTTTTTTTTTTATTTAACAGCAAAAAAAATATATGTTATTTAGTGGTAAAGTAGCCCCAACCTCTTATAAGGCCACCCCTTCCAGTCCTCACAACGAACACCAGTCCTCCAGCCCATTTTTCAGTTTTTATTTAGAACTGTATAAAAATAAATTCAAGAATTTGATCTGGACCAGTAAATTCAAATCTTCATTTGGAGGACTGCCCTTCTGCAATGGAAAAGTGACCTTGGCCTGATGAGATGACTGGTCTTATAAGAGAGAGGATTACTGTATGTCATGCGGCAGGCGGTATATCCTGTCTGCCTTCATTGGATTTGTACATGGTGGTTTAACTGTTTGCCGTAACGATCCTTTGGCTATTAATATGAATGATTTCTTCGTTGATTAACAGAATTCAGTGCCATTTAATACATATAGTCCAGTCTTATATATTTATATTGTCTTTTCTTTTTGTTTCTTTTTAGTAGTGCTTAAAACACAAAAAATTAATAGTTTATCAGTGTTTCAGCTAGACTTTGAAATCTTCAGGACAATTGCCAGTTTTATCAAAATTTCTTCAGGAGATTCTTTAATAATTTAACTAATTTTTATAAAGTTCTTTAGGACAGTTTGAGTAATAGGTGGACAAATGTCATGAGACTGGTGCCTAGCTGAATTACTGCTTTATCGAACATGCTAAATTGCAATGAAAAGGATTAATATATAATATTTTATAAGGATTTTGACTTTTAGAAAAACAAAAATAGATTTGCTTCATGATCTTTATATATGATATTGAGACATGCAGAAATCACCTCCATGCTATTTTCTTTTTAAAAGTTGACAAGAATTGAGGATTTTAATAATGAAATAAAATTATTGAACTTTTAATTTAATTCCTAAATTAATCAGAAGAATTATTTTGTAATTGCAAAATTTCAAAGTTCTGATCAGTTGTAACTTGCTTCATTACAACTTTTTAGAATGGTTGGATGCAATAGACAATTTACATATTGGGATTTTATTCTAAAATAAAAAAAAAATTGACGTTCTTTATAGGAGATATTTGATTCTACTATTTATTCTTTTAGTACCATTACAGAAACAAATACACTAATTGATCAATAAATAATTACTGACATTTTGAAATAGAATTTAGGAGTTTTAAAAAGTAGAATGTCAGTATAATTATTGTAAGAAATACAGAAGGTACTACCCCCAAGGAGGGTTATTTTTGTCAATTTTTAATTTCTTTTCTTTGCATGAAAATGTACAGAAACAGAAATTTTCTTCTATATACCCTGGTACCCTACCAAGATTATGATTGTTACAAGATATTTGGATACAGTTTGTTGTTGTATATGCATCTTTCTTCCATTGTTCTGTTTATTTGTTTTGTTTTGTACTTTGATGTTTAAGATAACTTGTTTTTTATATTTGTGAAGGGAGGTTATTTTATTGTTAAGCTACTGTTGGGCATTCATGATGCTTGTTTTGGCATTGCTATGCATTTTAATATACTGCCTGTTTGCACCTTGGCAGGTATGATAGGCTGGTACTGAACATTACCAGGCATGATTCTATTGTTATGAATATTTCTCTTCTGCCTGTTTAGGCATCAGTAGAAATACTGTACTGCAAAAGAAGTGGAAATTTTAATAAGTTGGTTAAGTACAAAATGACTAGTCATATGTTACTGAAGACAAAAAACACTGAAGATTTTGTGTAGAGATGAAAAAAATGATAAAAAAAAACCATTTCTCTGAAGAAAGAGTTAATAAAAATGAATAAAAAGAAAATGTAATGATGAAAAATATCAAAAATATTTTTTTTAAAATATCAATAATCACTGTTATGTTGCATGGTTTTTTTTTTGAGGAAAAGGAAAATATTTCCTCACACTAAGGTTTCAAACATCCTCACACTAAGGTTTCAAACATCCTCACACTAAGGTTTCAAACATCCTCACACTAAGGTTTCAAACATCCTTACACTAAGGTTTCAAACATCCTCACACTAAGGTTTCAAACATCCTCACACTAAGGTTTCAAACATCCTTACACTAAGGTTTCAAACATCCTCACACTAAGGTTTCAAACATCCTCACACTAAGGTTTCAAACATCCTCACACTAAGGTTTCAAACATCCTTACACTAAGGTTTCAAACATCCTCACACTAAGGTTTCAAACATCCTCACACTAAGGTTTCAAACATCCTTACACTAAGGTTTCAAACATCCTTACACAGGTTTCAAACATCCTCACACTAAGGTTTCAAACATCCTCACACTAAGGTTTCAAACATCCTCACACTAAGGTTTCAAACATCCTTACACTAAGGTTTCAAACATCCTTACACTAAGGTTTCATACATCCTCACACTAAGGTTTCAAACATCCTTACACTAAGGTTTCAAACATCCTCACACTAAGGTTTCAAACATCCTCACACTAAGGTTTCAAACATCCTTACACTAAGGTTTCAAACATCCTTACACTAAGATTTCAAACATCCTCACACTAAGGTTTCAAACATTCTTACACTAAGGTTTCAAACATCCTTACACTAAGGTTTCAAACATCCTCACACTAAGGTTTCAAACATCCTTACACTAAGGTTTCAAACATCCTCACACTAAGGTTTCAAACATCCTCACACTAAGGTTTCAAACATCCTCACACTAAGGTTTCAAACATCCTTACACTAAGGTTTCAAACATCCTTACACTAAGGTTTCAAACATCCTTACACTAAGGTTTCAAACATCCTCACACTAAGGTTTCAAACATCCTCACACTAAGGTTTCAAACATCCTTACACTAAGGTTTCAAACATCCTCACACTAAGGTTTCAAACATCCTTACACTAAGGTTTCAAACATCCTCACACTAAGGTTTCAAACATCCTCACACTAAGGTTTCAAACATCCTTACACTAAGGTTTCAAACATCCTCACACTAAGGTTTCAAACATCCTCACACTAAGGTTTCAAACATCCTTACACTAAGGTTTCAAACATCCTCACACTAAGGTTTCAAACATCCTTACACTAAGGTTTCAAACATCCTTACACTAAGGTTTCAAACATCCTTACACTAAGGTTTCAAACATCCTCACACTAAGGTTTCAAACATCCTCACACTAAGGTTTCAAACATCCTTACACTAAGGTTTCAAACACTATGGCACCAATCTTTTCTAATTCATTTTGTTCTCTCATCTTTTTTGTTGGTTGTATTTATTCACTATTTGATAACACACAACTTTTTTTTCAAGCAAAAAAATCATTGTCAAATTTTTATTTTACAATTTTATGAGTGCTAATTGAAATTAGCAATGCATTTATTTTGTTTATTGACAGGAACATGATTGAAATAAACAACACTGTCAACAAAACTGTGATAACTGATGAAATAAACATTATATTACAAGATCTTGTGTTTTTTCCTCCTGATCGACCTTATCATTTCACTAAGAATGGAGGTTTGGGCCCATAATACTAGTTTACCCCCTACCACTTTTTATTTAAGTTATTATACAAAGCCAGGAAAGTGAGGGTATTGATTTCACTTCAATTTCTACGATTTTTGAACTGTTCAGTCATTGTGGTATTTTTGGTTTTCTTTTTATAAGCTCATCTAGATCTGACCCAGTAAGCCAATCCAAAATTTATCATTGCTGTCAGAGCTAATGATGCAATTTGATTGGATTAGATTTAAAGCATATTTTATTCAGTTGTTTGATATTTATTTTGGTATGAATTACAATTATTTTTCACGGATCAGAGATCAAAGATGACTGTCATGGAAGGACATAGATAAGCACAGAAAGGAACATGAATTAAAACTTTTCTTGAAAGCTACAAACACCATTAAAACTGCTGTGTATAGTTCATAGGGTGGTTCCATACAAAGTATATAATTTATATGTGGATCAGAAATCCAAAATGGCCATTGTCGCAGTACAAAATTTTAACAATGGACACTGGGATTTTTTTTCTCTCAGAAACTACAACTTTAAACTTCTACTGTTCATGAATGATTTTGGACGTTCCCTTGGCCTTACACAAAAATGGTATCTTAATATGGTGGATCGCTGCCACCACAAAGGAAATTTTAGGGGCCCGGGTGGCTCAATGAGTTAGGTTGTTGGATCTAACAACTCATACAAGCCTATCACCAAAATGGCATGGGTTCGCGCCCGGCTTTGTAAATTACAAAGGGTGCACGCGACTTGCAGCCACAAGTGATAAAGTTTACCAGTTGCTTGTCCATGGTCGGTGGTTCTCTCCAGGTACTCCGGCTTCCTCCACCACTAAAACTGGTCGCCATGATATAGCTGAAATATTGTTGAAAGTGGCGTTAGAACACCAAAAATCAATCAATGAGAACAAATTTTAACATAGGAAAATACAAAAAACATTTAAAAAGAAAGTTAGCTGAATGTTCCTAAAATATACCTCTATAAAAACTATATTGTGTCCATCATAAATCCACAGGGGTTACTATAACAGAAGCCTATGGGAAAATGGAAAAGGGGCGTTTTCTACAAACCTGCAAACTTGCTTGAAGCAAAATTGTACTTGAATGATCACTGGATGATCTCTCACTAAGTTTACAATCTTTATATGGACCAGCAATTCAAGATGGCCACAACAACACGACAAAAAGTAATATAGGACTCTAAGAAAATGAACAAAAGCTCTAACAACTGAACTCTTCAAAACAGAAAATTGGCTGCAATGTTCAATCCTTGAATGGTTCTAGAGAAAATGTGGTGCCTATACTGAAATACAAGATGGCCTTCAACAAAGTTTTATGTCACCACGACAGGAAAATCTTTAAAAGGCAATATCAAATGCATAGAAAAATGCCTTCTTTAAAAAAAACCGCATCGGTGGTGTAATGGTTAGCATTCTCGCCTCGACTTTGGTAGATCGTGGGTTCGAAACGCGCTCGGGTCAAACCAAAGACCGTAAAATGATATTTCTTGCTTCTCCGCTAAGCACGCATCATAAAGGAGAAAGAGCAAATACTGGTTAGCTAGGAATCAGAATAATGTGACTGAGTGGAGCGACATGTATACATGCGGGGCTGTTTTTTCAGTGAGCTAGCACTAAAAATTCAGCTAAGTGGTCATCATCATTATCTTATCGAATGTAACTTGTTCGCCATGGTATGGCTGAAAAATTGCTCATTTGGGTTAAACAACCTTCACTGACTGAGTTTACTCAGAAACTATAAATCTGATTGAGCACTCGATGTCCATGAATTATCATTACATATTAATCTGATAATTTATTAACTGGTGAACGAAGCAGGATCATGTAGGCCTCTCGTTTTATTATTTCTTTGACTACTAATAGTGTTAATGTATTTACTGGAATGTACATACACGAATAACAAACAATTTGAAGACCAGTTAGGGAACGGCTAATTTACTTTTTAGGGGGGGGGGGGGGGGTGTTAGAGGCGGATCCAGACATTTCCATAAAAAAGAGGGGAGGGGGGGGGGGGGGACGATTTTGATTTAGGAAAAAATCGGATTTCAAATCAATTTGCTTTAAGAAAAATCAAGATGTCGAGATGCGATTGACAGCGAAAGTTACAAATCATGGTAAATTGTTGTTGAAACCAAATCTTGTTGGAAAAAATTATTAACGTGGTAGATGCAAAAAATATATAACGTGGCCATGCAGTCTTCAACGAAAATTTTAGGTAAAATTTGAAGAAGAAGCAAAAAAGATTTTTCATGTACAAAAATCTAATTTTAGTTTCACGGGAAATACAATTTCTGGCTCGGGCCAAATGAGAATTTTTCCAGCAATTGGTCTTATCGACATAATTATGCATGCAGTTTCAATATCTTTTTTTTTCTTTTTTCTTTTTCTTTTTTATAAATCAAATGAGTTTTGATTGTCAACTAATAAACTCAAGCTGGTGCAAAGTGGTTCGAAATTTAATTTTAATTAATTATGACGAAGGGTTGCGTCAAATCTCATTCATGTCTTGTAAAAATAATGATCTTATGCGTAATGAAGAGAGGGTGTAAACCTTACCCCCATCTAGATTGTACAAATAGACAGAAAATGTGGTCTACAGGATCCAAATGAGGAACAAATTCTCACATGTTGATTTCTAACGCTAATATATTTCAAATCATTACAAATGACAAGAGTTGTTTATAAAAAATATGAAGTGTTGCAATTTGCTAAATTCTAGCTAAACAGAAAATATACCGAAATACGCACGTCTGTGTGTAAACTTACATGTCATTTTATGACACGACCAAATTATTATTTCGTATAAAATAATTAGTTATTTGTCATCTGTAGACTAATTAAGTGCATGATTAATTATGGGGTCCATTGGGTAAAACTTTAAATAAGATTTAAAATAAATTGCTCAGTTTCTGTTTCACCGACAAGAATGCTTCAGCCTTTTTCTTGATATCATTTCTTACATGCGAACAAGATGTTAAAAGCAAAGATGTTAAAAACAAACTATTTCAGGGATATGGAAAAACACAAGAATACCCCGAAACCAAGTGAAGCCCATGTTCCTTACAATAGACCCTTGTCAGTAGACATATTTGTTCTCAGTGTGAACGGAGTGGAAGTTTATGTAGAAAGGACGTTTTATATAGGTGAGATTTCTTAGTATTAACTAAACTATATATAACAATAGTTACAGACATATTATTTAGGGTTGCAGCTATACCCCCGGATCCATTACTAAGGGTAACAACAGCATCTCCACGACCGTTACTTAGGTTTCTAAATAGTCGAAATAACCGAAGTTTTCCTTTCTTTCCTGTGCTGTTGGAGTTAAAACGTTTCTGATATGAGCGACTCGTACCTTAATTTTGTTGGAAAATGCGAAATGATTTTTTTTTTTATAAAAAATGCGAAATTTGATTAACTTTTGTCGAAAAAAAAATGAATTAATACATTTTTTCAAAAAGATTATTAGATACCTCTCAGTTCCATTCATATCGAATCTTCCGGTAAGATATTTAATTTCAGTGAGGTCTGTTAAACTAGCGTGTTAACGAAATATTTTCGCATAGACCAATTTTTCTCTCCGAGGATACACAAGTTGTACAAACATGATTTTGTTGTATGTTTGGCGGGGAATAAGTCGCCCAAAAGGGTACGTTGATTGTGCGGGAAAATGTGTGTCCTATGTTTCGGATAATACCATGCTCTTTGCGCGTAAAAGGTAACGAGCAATAGTTTGTTAAAAGTGGCCGTTGATGTCCCGTTGCTAGCCAACAATTCATATCCTCCCAGGGGCGTAGCCAGGTTCTGAAGTCAGGGGGGAAGCGAGCACATAAAAAAGCGTCATGACACATCTTAAACACATTTTAACTCATTGATTATACTTTTTTAAAATTTGTTTCTTTGTTTGTTTTTTGATGGTGTTTAACGCCACTTTCAACAATATTTTAGCTATATCATGGCGGTCAGTTTTATTGGTGGAGGAAACTGGAGAAAACCACCGACCTGTCGCAAGTCACTGACAAACTTTATCACATAATGTTGTACACCTCGCCCTGATCGAGATTCAAACTCACAACATCAGTGATGATAGGCATTGACTGCATTAGGTAGTTGTAAATCCAACTACCATACGATTACGGTCACGACGGCCCCTCATATTTTTATTTTGTGTTGAAAATGGAAAACAGAAAGAAGATAAGTTTAAAAGACAGTGCATAATTGTTATTATGTATTTAAAATTAAAACAAGTAAAAAAATGTTTTACAAGAAGATCATAAATCTCAAAACACAATAAAAAGATTTGTGCTATTTAATTATTTTAATCTTAAACAATAAAGAAATGAGATTCGTCTTTTATCGCACAAGTGAATTAAAGAGTTAAAAAATTGTTGAAAAGGCGACACTTTTGAAAAATTGTGCTCCGGGGATACAGTCGTTCCCCTGGATCCCCATTATTTACGCCACTGTATCCTCCCATCAGACACCCTTTACGGTGTGGCAATCAGAAACATCTACCCATAGCCCATACCAGTGTAGCCACTTCATTTACCTGAATATAGCTGAAAAACAATAATTTATCATCAGTGCAATAAATCAATTGTGTTTCAGGACATAAATAAATAAAAAAAACTTTGTTAGCTGCGGACTTTCAGAGGAAGTTAGAAAATATTGCTGTCACCTTACTCAATGTTCTTCCTCCGTGATCCGATCTGATAACTCAGCACCGATTTCTATCATTAAATATATTGTTGAAATATTACATAATATAAACAGGTTTTAAGGATGTTTAAAAAATAGATATTTCTGTTCTGTTATGATCCTTTTTGCTTTCGCCGTTTTAAATTGTCGAATTGTGGAACTATTTGTAGCGCATGACTGTAGTACATATATGAATACACGCATAAATCTATTTTTAGATCATTACTACTACATGTATTTCAACAGTGACAACGGGAAAATATTTAATAGCCAACAAAAATTGACATGTGTTACTCTTGTGTATTGTTTCCTAATGATAAAACCTCACCAATATGCCGATCACTACTAACGTTGTGAGTTCGAATCTCACTTATCGCGAGGTGTACTCGATACAACATTATGTGATAAAGTATGTCAGTGACTTGCGACAGGTCGGTGGTCTTCGGGTACTCCGGTTTCCTCCACCAATAAAACCGACCACCACGATATAGCTGAAATATTGTTGAGGGTGGCGTTAAACACCATAGCCCTAACATTAACCCTCAATCATAGACTTATAAATCATACGTCTAAGCTTGAAGCTAATGTCACTTCTGTGAGCGAGAGATGGACTATATGTAATTTGTTTGTACATGTATGGGGTGTACATGTATGTAATCTTTTGGAGGAAAAATTACAAAAAAAGCAGTCAGTACACTGTGATTTCTATGGACATCTACTTTTTATTGACGTTAAATCGTATACACTTTTGTCCGATTGAAACGACATATCTTCATGCGAACTGTTGTTTAATCGTACTTGTAATGTAGCAATCCAACTTACCATATCGTACGTATCAGTTGTCATTGTCATCAAATCAAAAAGAGTATTGTTGTCGTCATGATATAAGTGATGTTAACTGGCATTAAACAAGGCACCAAAACACTAAAATCTATTAAGTCTTTGGTATTGTGGCGTCCGTCCGGCTTTTTTTTTATGAAATTATCTATCTAACATGCCAAGACAAGTTTGAAGATAGTAAAGGGGCAATATTGATTAGAAGCCATAAATCGAAGAAAAATAGACAATACAATATCCAAAAGAAAAAGGACAAAAAGATAAACAATGACCTTCAAAATATTGCATTGAAAACTTAGGCTTTACGGAAGGGTAAGCTGTGCCTGCAACACTGGTGGCACCCATCGTGTTACTCTCGTGATAGGTCATGCATGTATTAGATAATATTTGCTTGCAACACTCATAGGGGTGGTCGTTGTTTCTAATTCTGGTCAACTTTCAGATGTGTGGGTAATTATATTACAATATTATATTTCACAGGTACCAACAATGTTTCGTTGTATAGTTCTTCTTGTACTTTCGTCCGTAACGTACGGACTTGAGATTGGCATACCGTCATCTGATGGAACATTGCAATGCCAGTGCACATGTACACCAGTAGGGATTCCAAACAAAAAAATATACACAAGTGGAAATATGAATGTTATTGAGGAAACATCTGCTCCTGTCAACAATACCGTCGTCGAACAGAGTATTCCTAAGGAGAAGCAGATAACACCGACGGTAGAAGCGACAAATGTTCCTATTAATAAAGAGATTACAGAGTTCCAGGATGTAGCCTTTTCAAAAGTTAGAAATTCTCTTGGATTAGGTGTCAACGAACAAACGATTGTTGAAGATGTTGATCAAGAAACAAAGAAAGTAATTCCACCTAAAATAAAATGGATGCATTCTGCTAGCTCAAACGACGTTGTGCAATCTAAAGCACAACAAAAACCACCACAAAGTTCAATAAATAAAACCAACGATGTTCCAGCAAGAGGACTTAGAGAAACAAGTAGTTTGATGATGAACAAGGAAACGACTGTAAATGAACGTGTTGTTGAGCAACCAACACAACTAAATGAACACGTTTCTACCTTGTCGGGGGTACAACAGAATGTTATAAAAGGTAGCGCGAAAAGTGGCATGATGGGACAACAATCAGTGATGAGTGAAAGTCAAACAGAGGTCATGACTGATCAACCAAGGGTCAACAATGTTCAGTCAAGTGTCCACGTTGATCAAACAAAGCCTATTAATGGTGATCTACAACAAGTGCAAGTTATCAATGATCGACCAATGGAGGTATTTGGATCTTCAAACAGAAATTCGGATAAAGTAGCTGCAGATATCGGTTTCGTTCTGGATGGATCTGCACCAAATCCAATAATTAGTGGTGTCATGTCTGGCATAGGTCGGACATCAATGGGAACTGGCTACATTGTCGAAAATATAAAAAGTGACAAACCGGCTCATCTAGGCAAAGGATATTTTGTAAACAAGATTGTAAATAGTCAAGCTGTCAGTGGAATATCTAATTCATCTCGTTCACAACCAACTCATTCTGTTGATAGTGTCAAGTCTCCCATGGAGCAGACGACTGTTTCTGTGGTGAAATCAAATTATGAAGGAAATGTAGAAAAACAAACAAACAATTTCAATAATCAAGCAACAACTAACAACAACAAACCAACACAAAACATGAATAAAGCAAGACCAAACAACAACGTAAAGCAAACACAGAACAACAGGAGAGTGTGGAACAATAACGGGAACCAGTTAGACATGAAAAACCAGTCGACCAATCGAAATAATCAATTGAATAATAATAAATGGCAAAATAACAACCAGAGAAATGATGGCCGAAATAATAACAGAAATACATGGCAGAAGGAACAGATGAAGCCGTTCCAGATTCAGAAGGACCAGAAGCAGACGAATGGATGGAATAACAATAATAGATGGGGGAACAATAACTGGGGGACAACAACAAATCCTAGTGTTACTATTTCTAACATGCCATTCGGAATGATTGGTATAGATCCATTAATGTTTCTCGGACAACATCATTTTAAGTAATTATAATAATATGAAAATACAATGCACATTTCTGATTTGATAATAAAAATATACGTTTCATACGTTTCTTTAGTAGGTATTTGAAGATTATAAAAAATGAAACAGCTGGTCATAATTATATTATACAGTGCTCTTTCTTTAAGCATCACAATTTGAAATAAACTACAAAAAATGTACTAGTATTTATGGCGATAGGCGAGGATGGCAATACTGCGATACTGCAACTAAGACCTTCAAACATGTGTTGCAGAATCTCAAAATTGAGAATTTAAAGTCTGATTATCTTAATTCTACTTGGACAAGTTCCACATTCATATTTAATCTGCTTGGCCACGTTATAACTTATGATCTGGACATTATTAACAACACTTCTCTACGAAGGACCAAAATATATCGGGACCATAAATCCATACTTAACTATTGGTTAAACTGATCACTGATCACTTCGAAAGTTTTACGGTCGTAACCATGACTTGGTTAACTGTTACGGAATATCTGTGTCACAAATGACAACGGATATGTTCCGCTTGTCGTAGTCATTTCCCGGTTCTAGAATAACACGACGGGTGCTACCAGTGAGGCAGATACTATTTACCATTTCGGAGCACCCGAGTTCACCCCCAGGTTTTAGTGGAGGTCGTGTCTTTAGATTTCTGTGTAGTGTTTGGTAGATCATTGTTTTTTCTTTTTCGCTTGGCCATTGTGTTGTCTGTCCTTCGATTTCCGGATTCTGATATCTTCAACCTAGTTAAAAAATTTCCTTGGATTCCGTCGAGGATTATGCCAGACAATGAACAAAACGTGCAAAAATAATATTCTTTTTCGCCTAGGCTAAGTTTGTGCGTCATTGATACAAATTAGAATTAAAAAATAATGGGGTCATTGAAAACTCGCCAAATCGATATTCAAAGATCCAAATGTTGCAATATTGCTTTTGTGTGTAAATCAGAATACATAGACTGCTTGATAAACTAATTAGTCATTGACAATACCAGTTTACTGTTGTTTCAATGAGCTAGCAATATAAAGACACAATTAAACGTGTTGGTCTAGTACAAAGTGGTTATCGTCATCATCATTTCATTTCATTGAATGTACATGTAACTTGTTCCCGCCATGACATAGCTGATTTGGCGGCAAACAGTAATTACTCACTCACTATTACAAGATAATATCTGAGTATTAGTTATTATATAGGTGTGCACCCGTTTCAAAACACAAATTTAACAGCCTAATGACCTATCCATCTCCTCTCTAATATTTGATGGACTCATCAAATGTGTTCACGACTTATTACCGGGTTTGTAACTAGATTAACACGACTAGTGCCACTAATGGAGCAGGAACTGCTTACCCTTCCGCAGCACCTGAGTTCACCCCCGGTTTTTAGTGGGGTTCGTGTTACTCGATCTTTAGTTTTATATGTATGTTTTGTCGATCGTTGTTTGTCCTTTTGTACTTTTTCTGTTGGCCTTTGTGTTGTCTGTTTTTCTTCGATATACGGTTTCTGATTGCCCCTTTGGTATCTTCAAACTCTTCGTTTAACT
Source organism: Bathymodiolus septemdierum (assembly GCA_963383655.1). Classification (NCBI taxonomy): domain Eukaryota; kingdom Metazoa; phylum Mollusca; class Bivalvia; order Mytilida; family Modiolidae; genus Bathymodiolus; species Bathymodiolus septemdierum. Next base: position 59,475,904 of record OY726528.1, on the reverse strand, counting down.
ACGTGTATTGACATGATGGCTTTTATTGACGCATCTGAATTTGCTTGCTCTCTCCAATAACACTGTAATGACATGACGAATATTATTGACTCACTAGAGTTTTTTACTCTCTCCAATAACACTGCAATGACATGGTGACTTTTATTGACTAATACGAGTTTTATTTACTCTTTCCAACAACACCTCATGCAAAGATGGCATTTATTAACTCATCTGAGTTTTTTTACTCTCTCCAACAACTCTTAATGACATGATGACTATTATTGACTCACCAGAGGTTTTATTCTATCCAATAACATTGCAATGACATGATGACTATTATTGACGCACCTGAATTTGCTTGCTCTCTCCAATAACGCTGTAATGACATGACGACTATTATTGACGCACCTGAATTTGCTTGCTCTCTCCAATAACACTGTAATGACATGATGACTATTATTGACTCACCAGAGCTTTTTACTCTCTACAACAACGATTTGGCCGTTTTCTTCTCTTTCTGGAAGACACTTGCATGATCGAATCATTTCACTAAGAGGGAGGTTTGGGCGTATAAAATAGCTTCATCCCGCCACGTTTATAAAGTGTCTGTACTAAATCATGAAAGTTAGTGGTCATGTAGGTGTGTATGTGTAGGGGGATATCAATTTCGTTTCTACGATTTTCCAGTTAGAATTTGGAACTGTCCTGACCGTTGGGTATTTTTTTGTTTTTCCTTTTTATTTTCTTCTTTCAATAATATGTTGATTACGTTTTGACTTACCCGTTTTCCCGCTTTTTATTCTTTCGAAATAACATTGTAATAACATGTTGACTATTACTGACTTACCTGTTTTCCCACTTTTTACTCTTTGAAATAATATAAAATAACATGTTGACTATTACTGACTTACCTGTTTTCCCGCTTTTTATTCTTTGGAATAGCATTGTAATAACACGTTGACTATTACTGACTTACATGTTTTCCCGCTTTTTATTCTTTGGAATAACATTGTAATAACACGTTGACTATTACTGACTTACCTGTTTTCCCACCTTTTACTCTTTGAAATAATATAAAATAACATGTTGACTATTACTGACTTACCTGTTTTCCTGCTTTTTATTCTTTGGAATAACATTATAATAACACGTAGACTATTACTGACTTACCTGTTTTCTCACTTTTTACTCTTTGAAATAATATATAATAACATGTTGACTATTACTGACTTACCTGTTTTCCCGCTTTTTACTCTTTGGAATAACATTGTAATAACAAGTTGACTATTACTGACTGGAATAAGATTATAATAACACGTAAACTATTACTGACTTACCTGTTTTCTCGCTTTTTACTCTTTGAAATAATATATAATAACATGTTGACTATTACTGATTTACCTGTTTTCCCGCTTTTTATTCTTTGGAATAACATTATAATAACACGTTGACTATTACTGACTTACCTGTTTTCCCGCTTTTTGCTCTGTGGAATAACATTGTAATAACAAGTTGACTATTACTGACTGGAATAAGATTATAATAACACGTAGACTATTACTGACTTACCTGTTTTCTCGCTTTTTACTCTTTGAAATAATATATAATAACATGTTGACTATTACTGACTTACCTGTTTTACCACTTTTTTTCTTTGGAATAACATTGTAATAACATGTTGACTATTACTGACTTGCCTGTTTTCCCGCTTTTTGTTCTATGGAATAACATTATAATAACACGTTGACTATTACTGACTTACCTGTTTTCCCACTTTTTACTCTTTGAAATAATATATAATAACATGTTGCTATTACTGACTTACCTGTTTTCCCGCTTTTTATTCTTTGGAATAACATTGTAATAACACGTTGACTATTACTGACTTACATGTTTTCCCACTTTTTACTCTTTGAAATAATATATAATAACATGTTAACTATTACTGACTTACCTGTTTTCCCGCTTTTTATTCTTTGGAATAACATTGTAATAACACGTTGACTATTACTGACTTACCTGTTTTCTCACTTTTTACTCTTTGGAATAACATTGTAATAACACGTTGACTATTACTGACTTACCTGTTTTCTCACTTTTTACTCTTTGGAATAACATTGTAATAACACGTTGACTATTACTGACTTACCTGTTTTCTCACTTTTTACTCTTTGAAATAATATATAATAGCATGTTGACTATTACTGACTTACCTGTTTTACCACTTTTGATTCTTTGGAATAATATTGTAATAACACGTTGACTATTACTGACTTACCTGTTTTCCCGCTTTTTATTCTTTGGAATAACATTGTAATAACACGTTGACTATTACTGACTTACCTGTTTTCTCACTTTTTACTCTTTGAAATAATATATAATAGCATGTTGACTATTACTGACTTACCTGTTTTCCCGCTTTTTACTCTTTGGAATAACATTGTAATAACAAGTTGACTATTACTGACTTACCTGTTTTCCCGCTTTTTATTCTTTGGAATAACATTATAATAATATGTTGAGCACTATTGACCTATCGGTGGTTTTCTCTGGGTACTTCAGTTTCTTCCACCAATAAAGCTGACCGCCACGATATAACTGAAATATTGTTGAAAGTGGCGTTAAACACCATAACCCCTGTTAACCTACCTGTTGTCCCTCCTTTTTTGGTTCGAATGATAATGTTGATTATTACTGATTTACGTGTTTTTCCTCTTTCTTTTCTTTCCAATAACATCTCAATGCCACGATGATTGTTTTCCTTGGCGTATAATAGAGCCGTCCATTCAAAAATATCAGATTTATCAACTTCCGACCCGTTTTGGAGGAAGACCATGACAACATATTTACGTTCTTTCTCCGTCTTCTCGTTTAGCTTCGTACTTCGACAAGTTTGTATTAAAGGAGTTCCACCTAGATAGTTTATACAGTTGACGTCTGTTCCTCGTAATATTAAATTGCGCGCTTTTTGAAAATTACTTTGTCGTATATGGCTCTATGAAGACTGTTCGTATTTTCTGTTCGTAAACACTTTGAACCCATATTTGCATGGCTCATCCCTGTTCTGTTCGATATGTGATATTTAGTTAGTGGACACCCCATTGCATTGTGGCTCCTCAAACAATATTGCAGAATTTAAAAGATCGGTGAATTTCAAAGAGTGTACATAATATTATGTGATTGGTTGAAATCGTCATGACGTCAATACCACCTAGAGTGAAATATGGCGACTTTCAGATTAAACCATTATATTATTGATCAGATATCTGAAATTTGAAAATGTAAAAACAATTTACACATAGTACATTGGTGATTAATGTGTGTTAGTTTCAGAAGACAATGAAGAAATATTCCAGAGAATAAATCTTAAAATGAAAAGGCAGCTTAAACATCACTTCGAAATTTTACGCTCGCCACCATGACTTGGTTGACCGTTATGGAATATCTGTGTCACAAATGACCAAGGATATGTTCCACTGTCGTAAACATTTCCCGGTCCCTTCCTCATTCATGACTTACCACCGGGTTTGTTACTAGATTAACACGACGGGTGCTTGAAGTGGAGCAGGAACTGCTCACCCTTTCGGAGCACATGAGTTAATCCCCGGTTTTTAGTGGGGTTCGTGTTACTTGATCTTTAGTTTTATATGTATGTTTTGTAGATCGTTGTTTGTCCTTTTGTACTTTTTTTTTTACCATTGTGTTGTCTGTTCTTCCTCGATTTACGGATTCTGATTACCCTTTTGATATCTTCAATCTCTTCTTAAACAATGATGGTCAACAATTCCATTAATATCAACAAAAGGAACAATCACCTCTAACCTCCTCAGATCACTGAACATATAAAGGCCTCGACATATGATGTTGGAAATTCAGGTACAGTCTTGGAACAGGCACAAAAAAGTTGCAGGGCTAAACCGGTTATTGGGATACCAAACCCTCCGATCATGATTACTGGATCTTGGTATTTCTGTCTATGCTCTTGGTTTTCTTGCCCATAAAGACATTTAAATTATTCGGCTTTCAAATAGCTTGGTTTTCACCGTACCTGATGATGGTTATTCCAGAAACGCGTCGTGCGCACTAAATTTGATATCTACGTTTCCATTCATCTCAAAAAGACCACATACTATAACAAATATGAATGACAACATAAACATAGACAGTACAATATAAACATGGACAGTACAATATAAACATGGACAGTACAATATAAACATGGACAGTACAATATAAACATAGACAGTACAATATAAACATAGACAGTACAATATAAACATAGACAGTACAATATAAACATAGACAGTACAATATAAACATAGACAGTACAATATAAACATAGACAATACAATATAAACATAGACAGTACAATATAAACATGGACAGTACAATATAAACATGGACAGTACAATATAAACATGGACAGTACAATATAAACATAGACAGTACAATATAAACATAGACAGTACAATATAAACATAGACAGTACAATATAAACATAGACAGTACAATATAAACATAGACAGTACAATATAAACATAGACAGTACAATATAAACATGGACAGTACAATATAAACATGGACAGTACAATATAAACATGGACAGTACAATATAAACATAGACAGTACAATATAAACATAGACAGTACAATATAAACATAGACAGTACAATATAAACATAGACAGTACAATATAAACATAGACAGTACAATATAAACATAGACAGTACAATATAAACATAGACAGTACAATATAAACATAGACAGTACAATATAAACATAGACAGTACAATATAAACATAAACAGTACAATATAAACATAGACAGTACAATATAAACATAGACAGTACAATATAAACATAGACAATACAATATAAACATAGACAGTACAATATAAACATAGACAGTACAATATAAACATGGACAGTACAATATAAACATAGACAGTACAATATAAACATAGACAATACAATATAAACATGGACAGTACAATATAAACATAGACAGTACAATATAAACATGGACAGTACAATATAAACATGGACAGTACAATATAAACATAGACAGTACAATATAAACATAGACAGTACAAAATAAACATGGACAGTACAATATAAACATAGACAGTACAATATAAACATAGACAGTACAATATAAACATAGACAGTACAATATAAACATAGACAATACAATATAAACATAGACAGAACAATATAAACATAGACAGTACAATATAAACATAGACAGTACAATATAAACATAGACAGTACAATATAAACATAGACAGTACAATATAAACATAGACAGTACAATATAAACATAGACAGTACAATATAAACATAGACAGTACAATATAAACATAGACAATACAATATAAACATGGACAGTACAATATAAACATAGACAGTACAATATAAACATAGACAGTACAATATAAACATAGACAGTACAATATAAACATAGACAGTAAAATATAAACATAGACAGTACAATATAAACATAGACAGTACAATATAAACATAGACAGTACAATATAAACATAGACAGTACAATATAAACATGGACAGTACAATATAAACATGGACAGTACAATATAAACATAGACAGTACAATATAAACATAGACAGTACAATATAAACATAGACAGTACAATATAAACATAGACAATACAATATAAACATGGACAGTACAATATAAACATAGACAGTACAATATAAACATACAGTACAATATAAACATAGACAGTACAATATAAACATAGACAGTACAATATAAACATAGACAGTACAATATAAACATAGACAATACAATATAAACATGGACAGTACAATATAAACATAGACAGTACAATATAAACATAGACAGTACAATATAAACATAGACAGAACAATATAAACATAGACAGTACAATATAAACATAGACAGTACAATATAAACATAGACAGTACAATATAAACATAGACAGTACAATATAAACATAGACAGTACAATATAAACATAGACAGTACAATATAAACATAGACAGTACAATATAAACATAGACAATACAATATAAACATGGACAGTACAATATAAACATAGACAGTACAATATAAACATAGACAGTACAATATAAACATAGACAGTACAATATAAACATAGACAGTAAAATATAAACATAGACAATACAATATAAACATAGACAGTACAATATAAACATAGACAGTACAATATAAACATAGACAGTACAATATAAACATAGACAATACAATATAAACATAGACAGTACAATATAAACATAGACAGTACAATATAAACATAGACAGTACAATATAAACATAGACAGTACAATATAAACATAGACAGTACAATATAAACATAGACAGTACAATATAAACATAGACAGTACAATATAAACATAGACAATACAATATAAACATTGACAGTACAATATAAACATAGACAGTACAATATAAACATAGACAGTACAATATAAACATAGACAGTACAATATAAACATAGACAGTACAATATAAACATAGACAGTACAATATAAACATAGACAGTACAATATAAACATAGACAGTACAATATAAACATAGACAGTACAATATAAACATAGACAGTACAATATAAACATAGACAGTACAATATAAACATAGACAGTACAATATAAACATAGACAGTACAATATAAACATAGACAGTACAATATAAACATAGACAATACAATATAAACATAGACAATACAATATAAACATAGACAGTACAATATAAACATAGACAATACAATATAAACATAGACAATACAATATAAACATGGACAGTACAATATAAACATAGACAGTACAATATAAACATAGACAGTACAATATAAACATAGACAGTACAATATAAACATAGACAGTACAATATAAACATAGACAGTACAAAATAAACATGGACAGTACAATATAAACATGGACAGTACAATATAAACATAGACAGTACAATATAAACATAGACAGTACAATATAAACATAGACAGTACAATATAAGCATAGACAGTACAATATAAACATAGACAGTACAATATAAACATAGACAGTACAATATAAACATAGACAGTACAATATAAACATAGACAGTACAATATAAACATAGACAGTACAAAATAAACATGGACAGTACAATATAAACATGGACAGTACAATATAAACATAGACAGTACAATATAAACATAGACAGTACAATATAAACATAGACAATACAATATAAACATGGACAGTACAATATAAACATAGACAGTACAATATAAACATAGACAGTACAATATAAACATAGACAGTACAATATAAACATAGACAGTACAATATAAACATAGACAGTACAAAATAAACATGGACAGTACAATATAAACATGGACAGTACAATATAAACATAGACAGTACAATATAAACATAGACAGTACAATATAAACATAGACAGTACAATATAAGCATAGACAGTACAATATAAACATAGACAGTACAATATAAACATAGACAGTACAATATAAACATAGACAGTACAATATAAACATAGACAATACAATATAAACATGGACAGTACAATATAAACATAGACAGTACAATATAAACATAGACAGTACAATATAAACATAGACAGTACAATATAAACATAGACAGTACAATATAAACATAGACAGTACAAAATAAACATGGACAGTACAATATAAACATGGACAGTACAATATAAACATAGACAGTACAATATAAACATAGACAGTACAATATAAACATAGACAGTACAATATAAGCATAGACAGTACAATATAAACATAGACAGTACAATATAAACATAGACAGTACAATATAAACATAGACAGTACAATATAAACATAGACAATACAATATAAACATAGACAGTACAATATAAACATAGACAGTACAATATAAACATAGACAGTACAATATAAACATAGACAGTACAATATAAACATAGACAGTACAATATAAACATAGACAGTACAATATAAACATAGACAGTACAATATAAACATAGACAGTACAATATAAACATAGACAGTACAATATAAACATGGACAGTACAATATAAACATAGACAGTACAATATAAACATAGACAGTACAATATAAACATAGACAGTACAATATAAACATAGACAGTACAATATAAACATAGACAATACAATATAAACATAGACAGTACAATATAAACATAGACAGTACAATATAAACCTGGACAGTACAATATAAACATGGACAATACAATATAAACATAGACAGTACAATATAAACATAGACAGTACAATATAAACATAGACAGTACAATATAAACATAGACAGTACAATATAAACATAGACAGTACAATATAAACATAGACAATACAATATAAACATAGACAATACAATATAAACATGGACAGTACAACATAAACATGGACAGTACAATATAAACATAGACAGTACAATATAAACATAGACAGTACAATATAAACATAGACAGTACAATATAAACATAGACAGTACAATATAAACATAGACAGTACAATATAAACATAGACAATACAATATAAACATAGACAGAACAATATAAACATAGACAGTACAATATAAACATAGACAGTACAATATAAACATAGACAATACAATATAAACATGGACAGTACAATATAAACATAGACAGTACAATATAAACATAGACAGTACAATATAAACATAGACAGTACAATATAAACATAGACAGTACAATATAAACATAGACAGTACAATATAAACATAGACAGTACAATATAAACATAGACAGTACAAAATAAACATGGACAGTACAATATAAACATGGACAGTACAATATAAACATAGACAGTACAATATAAACATAGACAGTACAATATAAACATAGACAGTACAATATAAGCATAGACAGTACAATATAAACATAGACAGTACAATATAAACATAGACAGTACAATATAAACATAGACAGTACAATATAAACATAGACAATACAATATAAACATAGACAGTACAATATAAACATAGACAGTACAATATAAACATAGACAGTACAATATAAACATAGACAGTACAATATAAACATAGACAGTACAATATAAACATAGACAGTACAATATAAACATAGACAGTACAATATAAACATAGACAGTACAATATAAACATAGACAGTACAATATAAACATGGACAGTACAATATAAACATAGACAGTACAATATAAACATAGACAGTACAATATAAACATAGACAGTACAATATAAACATAGACAGTACAATATAAACATAGACAATACAATATAAACATAGACAGTACAATATAAACATAGACAGTACAATATAAACCTGGACAGTACAATATAAACATGGACAATACAATATAAACATAGACAATACAATATAAACATGGACAGTACAACATAAACATGGACAGTACAATATAAACATAGACAGTACAATATAAACATAGACAGTACAATATAAACATAGACAGTACAATATAAACATAGACAGTACAATATAAACATAGACAGTACAATATAAACATAGACAATACAATATAAACATAGACAGAACAATATAAACATAGACAGTACAATATAAACATAGACAGTACAATAGCAGTGTTAATGAATGACAACATAAACATGGACAGTACAATATAAACATGGACAGTACAATATAAACATGGAAAGTACAATATAAACATAGACAGTACAATATAAACATAGACAGTACAATATAAACATAGACAGTACAATATAAACATAGACAGTACAATATAAACATAGACAGTACAATATAAACATAGACAGTACAATAGCAGTGTTAATGAATGACAACATAAACATGGACAGTACAATATAAACATGGACAGTACAATATAAACATGGACAGTACAATATAAACATAGACAGTACAATATAAACATAGACAGTACAATATAAACATAGACAGTACAATATAAACATAGACAGTACAATATAAACATGGACAGTACAATATAAACATAGACAGTACAATATAAACATAGACAGTACAATATAAACATAGACAGTACAATATAAACATAGACAGTACAATATAAACATGGACAGTACAATATAAACATAGACAGTACAATATAAACATAGACAGTACAATATAAACATAGACAGTACAATATAAACATAGACAATACAATATAAATATAGACAGTACAATATAAACATAGACAGTACAATATAAACATAGACAGTACAATATAAACATAGACAGTACAATATAAACATAGACAGTACAATATAAACATGGACAGTACAATATAAACATAGACAGTACAATATAAACATAGACAGTACAATATAAACATAGACAGTACAATATAAACATAGACAGTACAATAGCAGTGTTAATGAATGACAACATAAACATGGACAGTACAATATAAACATGGACAGTACAATATAAACATGGACAGTACAATATAAACATAGACAGTACAATATAAACATAGACAGTACAATATAAACATAGACAATACAATATAAACATGGACAGTACAATATAAACATAGACAGTACAATATAAACATAGACAGTACAATATAAACATAGACAGTACAATATAAACATAGACAGTACAATATAAACATAGACAGTACAATATAAACATGGACAGTACAATATAAACATGGACAGTACAATATAAACATAGACAGTACAATATAAACATAGACAGTACAATATAAACATAGACAGTACAATATAAACATAGACAGTACAATAGCAGTGTTAATGAATGACAACATAAACATGGACAGTACAATATAAACATGGACAGTACAATATAAACATGGACAGTACAATATAAACATGGACAGCACAATATAAACATAGACAGTACAATATAAACATAGACAGTACAATATAAACATAGACAGTACAATATAAACATAGACAGTACAATATAAACATAGACAGTACAATATAAACATAGACAGTACAATATAAACATAGACAGTACAATATAAACATGGACAGTACAATATAAACATAGACAGTACAATATAAACATAGACAGTACAATATAAACATAGACAGTACAATATAAACATAGACAGTACAATAGCAGTGTTAATGAATGACAACATAAACATGGACAGTACAATATAAACATGGACAGTACAATATAAACATGGACAGTACAATATAAACATGGACAGCACAATATAAACATAGACAGTACAATATAAACATAGACAGTACAATAGCAGTGTTAATGAATGACAACATAAACATGGACAGTACAATATAAACATGGACAGTACAATATAAACATGGACAGTACAATATAAACATAGACAGTACAATATAAACATAGACAGTACAATATAAACATAGACAATACAATATAAACATGGACAGTACAATATAAACATAGACAGTACAATATAAACATAGACAGTACAATATAAACATAGACAGTACAATATAAACATAGACAGTACAATATAAACATAGACAGTACAATATAAACATAGACAGTACAATATAAACATGGACAGTACAATATAAACATAGACAGTACAATATAAACATAGACAGTACAATATAAACATAGACAGTACAATATAAACATAGACAGTACAATAGCAGTGTTAATGAATGACAACATAAACATGGACAGTACAATATAAACATGGACAGTACAATATAAACATGGACAGTACAATATAAACATGGACAGCACAATATAAACATAGACAGTACAATATAAACATAGACAGTACAATATAAACATAGACAGTACAATATAAACATAGACAGTACAATATAAACATAGACAGTACAATATAAACATAGACAGTACAATATAAACATAGACAGTACAATATAAACATGGACAGTACAATATAAACATAGACAGTACAATATAAACATAGACAGTACAATATAAACATAGACAGTACAATATAAACATAGACAGTACAATAGCAGTGTTAATGAATGACAACATAAACATGGACAGTACAATATAAACATGGACAGTACAATATAAACATGGACAGTACAATATAAACATGGACAGCACAATATAAACATAGACAGTACAATATAAACATAGACAGTACAATAGCAGTGTTAATGAATGACAACATAAACATGGACAGTACAATATAAACATGGACAGCACAATATAAACATGGACAGTACAATATAAACATGGACAGTACAATATAAACATGGACAGTACAATAGCAGGGTTAATGAATGACAATATAAACATGGACAGTACAATAGCAGGGTTAATGAATGACAACATAAACATGGACAGTACAATATAAACATGGACAGTACAATATAAACATGGACAGTACAATAGCAGGGTTAATGAGTCTTTGTAGTTAATGATATATTTACATTCTTAAATAATTCCTGTTTTACAGTTTGTATCATTAATAATAAATCACATTAACACTTCATGTTAAACATCCGTTTGTTAGAGACCGACGCGAATATATGACTCAGTTAAATCGGTTTGTTTCACCACCCCAGGACTGGATGTGTCTAATAAAGAAATAAATCATGGAAGCCAGAATGAGTTGGGAGTTTTAACATGGATTGGCGGATATTAGTATTTTATCCCGAGCCAGAAGCGAGGGATAAAATTTACTAATATCCGTCAATCCATGTTAAAGCTCAAAACACATTCTGGCTTCTATAATTTATTTCGATTCTGAAATGTCTAAGAGTACAAATACGGTAGTATACTTTGATTAGAAGACGGTAATTTATATTTACGCTTGTGGAAAATGTCGCACACAATTGATGCTGCCAATGGAAAAGTCAGTCACATTCACCGGCGCATGTGCTAATGAGATTATACCGAATGGATAACTCGGTCGTTTGTTAACAAAACGAAAGAAGGAGGTCATGCTAGAATGTTTGGTAAATTCCATGTTCATTGCAGGTTAAAGACAACTTTTAAAAGTTTGCTTATCGGGTTGAGTGTTTGTAAACCATGCAAGACACATTCTTTCCTGTGGCTATCAAAACATCCGCTACTGACGACGGGTGTTACTAGTGGAACAGGAACTGCTAATCCACTAATGGCCAAAAGAAAAAGGACAAAAGGACAAACAAGCATCTACAACAAATTACACAGAAAACTAAATATCGAGCAACACGAACCCCATTGGAAACCGGGGTGAACTCAGGAGCTCCTAGAGGGTAAGCAGTTCCTTCTCCGCATGAAGCACCTGCCGTGTTACTTTTGCTATAACCCGGCGATAAGTCATAAATGGGGAAAGGTCCGGATTGTGATTATGGCAAACTGTATTAAACCATAAACCAACCATTGGACACTATTAACAATATCGACTAATCATGTTCAAGCTTCTTCTTCCATTTAGAGATCTAATACTATTACGTCATGAGATCATAACGTCCATACAAAATAGTCGGTCGATAAACTTTGATCTGGTCGATACAATTCTAACATTGACCTCATCAAAAGGCTCTAAAAGGTTATATGACCGCATGATTTCGCTAAAATTAGCTTCATCCCGTCACGTTTTATTGAAGTGCCTGTACTAAGCCAAGAAACTGAGCGATCAAAATAACAGACATGTGTTTCATTGTAACATGCGACATATGATATTTATTAAAGGACATCAATAACAATTTACCGTCAGTTAATGAGTAGACTTTTAATATTTAAATGTCCTATGTCACATGGTGCATTTGTACAATGAAATATACATTGAAAGCACATGTCTGTTATTTTGTTTTGATGTGTTGGCTCTTACACTATTTATACTCACTCCATGCCGATCTTTACACTTCAGAAAATATAATTAATATAGAGACCTGTAATGGGTAACTGTTTTGATAATGGAAATTAATTGTAAGAGTTCATATCTTAAAAACATATAGAAAACAATTGATGATTTGAAAACTGGATTTTTAATATTTTTTTCTGAAAATTTATAGAAGTCAAGCGAACTATAACATTAAGATATCTTTTTTGTTAACTGCTTTGTATTGTAGTTAGATAAATATAATGCATTTTGCTATTAATACAAAAAGCCATAATTGAATTGAAAATGGTCATTTATTAAAAATGACGGTATCAAAATTAAAGTCAATTTAACATTATACATATATACAGAATGTAAAAACATAGAAACCATAATCAGCTAATAACACAATAGATAATGTTATTACATAATAACATATACAAAATGATGCAACCACCAAAGATGGGGGGCAAAACCTGCCATAAAATTGTGTGAATTGAACACAGTAAAATGTATTTTATACCAGTGTGAAAGAACACAATTCCCCCCCCCCCCCCTCCCCCCATTCACAACATAAAAACTAATAATAGTAAGATATCTTTTTTGTTAATTGCTTTGTAGTTATTGTAGGTAGATAAATATAATGTATTTTGCTATTAAATGCAATTATTCCATGATCTATATCTTTCAGTGGCTTCTGGCATGCACCCGACGACAAATTCAGAACAGTAAGCGAGTCATAATAACTCTTAGGTAACAATAATAAAGCATAATTCACAACGAAAGGCAATTCATGTAAAAATGCAGAAGCTACTGGAAAATAAAAACGTAGATATCAAATTTATTGCGCACTACCTGTTTCTGGAATAACCTTCACAAGGTCAGCTTATTATCAAAAAATTGGACAACCAACTTATGTAAAGTTTTCAATGTTGTGTCTAAATTCATAACAAATAATAAGTGTCAGTGACTGAGTGATTGATGTTTAACGCCAAGTCAGCAATGCCTCAGCTACATCGTGGCGAGAACAAGTTGCATGTCCGCTTTGTACCAGACCAACCAATTTTGCTCTTTCTCTTTAATGCTGTGTATTTAGCGGAGAAACAAATGCCAGTCTAATAGTCTTAGTTAACCATTACACAAACAGTTACTATCAACAGAGTAAATTAACTGTCCATATTTCTGTTGTCGTAATCATGTGTTTGGAAGTGCACTTTGTTTTTGAAAATCTATGCGAATCTGTGCAATTATTTATTGTTTGTTACATTTGTTTTACTGACAAAGACATATTTATCAAAAGTGGAGGGCTATGGATCCTAATGATCTTAGTTTGTCCCTACCCTAGATAATTATTTAGAGGTATGAAAATTGTACTAAATAAACGTAGAAACTAGCAACATAGGGCACACAAGACGAAGACAAACCAAATAAAAACACATATATAATATGTGTTACACGCCACTATATGTATCTTGTGGTTCGTGTTTCGCAATATTTAGTTGTCTTGTCTGTGTAGTGTCTTGTCTGTGTAGTGTCTTGTCTGTGTAGTGTTTTGTCTGTGTAGTGTCTTGTCTGTGTAGTGTTTTGTCTGTGTAGTGTCTTGTCTGTGTAGTGTTTTGTCTGTGTAGTGTTTTGTCTGTGTAGTGTCTTGTCTGTGTAGTGTCTTGTCTGTGTAGTGTCTTGTCTGTGTAGTGTCTTGTCTGTGTAGTGTTTTGTCTGTGTAGTGTCTTGTCTGTGTAGTGTTTTGTCTGTGTAGTGTCTTGTCTGTGTAGTGTCTTGTCTGTGTAGTGTCTTGTCTGTGTAGTGTTTTGTCTGTGTAGTGTCTTGTCTGTGTAGTGTTTTGTCTGTGTAGTGTCTTGTCTGTGTAGTGTCTTGTCTGTGTAGTGTTTTTTCTGTGTAGTGTTTTGTCTGTGTAGTGTTTTGTCTGTGTAGTGTTTTGTCTGTGTAGTGTTTTGTCTGTGTAGTGTCTTGTCTGTGTAGTGTTTTGTCTGTGTAGTGTTTTGTCTGTGTAGTGTTTTGTCTGTGTAGTGTCTTGTCTGTGTAATGTTTTGTCTGTGTAGTGTCTTGTCTGTGTAGTGTCTTGTCTGTGTAGTGTTTTGTCTGTGTAGTGTCTTGTCTGTGTAGTGTCTTTTCTGTGTAGTGTCTTGTCTGTGTAGTGTCTTGTCTGCGTAGTGTTTTGTCTGTGTAGTGTTTTGTCTGCGTAGTGTTTTTTCTGTGTAGTGTTTTGTCTGTGTAGTGTTTTGTCTGTGTAGTGTCTTGTCTGTGTAGTGTTTTGTCTGTGTAGTGTCTTGTCTGTGTAGTGTCTTTTCTGTGTAGTGTCTTGTCTGTGTAGTGTCTTGTCTGTGTAGTGTCTTGTCTGTGTAGTGTCTTGTCTGTGTAGTGTCTTGTCTGTGTAGTGTCTTGTCTGTGTAGTGTCTTGTCTGTGTAATGTTTTGTCTGTGTAGTGTCTTGTCTGTGTAGTGTCTTGTCTGTGTAGTGTCTTGTCTGCGTAGTGTTTTGTCTGTGTAGTGTTTTGTCTGCGTAGTGTTTTGTCTGTGTAGTGTTTTGTCTGTGTAGTGTTTTGTCTGTGTAGTGTCTTGTCTGTGTAGTGTTTTGTCTGTGTAGTGTCTTGTCTGTGTAGTGTCTTTTCTGTGTAGTGTCTTGTCTGTGTAGTGTCTTGTCTGTGTAGTGTCTTGTCTGTGTAGTGTCTTGTCTGTGTAGTGTTTTGTCTGTGTAGTGTCTTGTCTGTGTAGTGTTTTGTCTGTGTAGTGTCTTGTCTGTGTAGTGTCTTGTCTGTGTAGTGTCTTGTCTGTGTAGTGTCTTGTCTGTGTAGTGTTTTGTCTGTGTAGTGTTTTCTCTGCGTAGTGTTTTGTCTGTGTAGTGTTTTGTCTGTGTAGTGTTTTGTCTGTGTAGTGTCTTGTCTGTGTAGTGTCTTGTCTGTGTAGTGTCTTGTCTGTGTAGTGTTTTGTCTGTGTAGTGTCTTGTCTGTGTAGTGTTTTGTCTGTGTAGTGTCTTGTCTGTGTAGTGTTTTGTCTGTGTAGTGTCTTGTCTGCGTAGTGTCTTGTCTGTGTAGTGTTTTGTCTGTGTAGTGTTTTGTCTGTGTAGTGTCTTGTCTGCGTAGTTTCTTGTCTGTGTAGTGTCTTGTCTGTGTAGTGTCTTGTCTGTGTAGTGTTTTGTCTGTGTAGTGTTTTGTCTGTGTAGTGTCTTGTCTGTGTAGTGTCTTGTCTGTGTAGTGTTTTGTCTGTGTAGTGTCTTGTCTGTGTAGTGTTTTGTCTGCGTAGTGTTTTGTCTGTGTAGTGTCTTGTCTGTGTAGTGTCTTGTCTGTGTAGTGTCTTGTCTGTGTAGTGTTTTGTCTGTGTAGTGTCTTGTCTGTGTAGTGTCTTGTCTGTGTAGTGTCTTGTCTGTGTAGTGTTTTGTCTGTGTAGTGTCTTGTCTGTGTAGTGTTTTGTCTGTGTAGTGTCTTGTCTGTGTAGTGTTTTGTCTGTGTAGTGTTTTGTCTGTGTAGTGTCTTGTCTGTGTAGTGTTTTGTCTGTGTAGTGTTTTGTCTGTGTAGTGTTTTGTCTGTGTAGTGTCTTGTCTGTGTAGTGTTTTGTCTGTGTAGTGTCTTGTCTGTGTAGTGTTTTGTCTGTGTAGTGTCTTGTCTGTGTAGTGTTTTGTCTGTGTAGTGTTTTGTCTGTGTAGTGTCTTGTCTGTGTAGTGTTTTGTCTGTGTAGTGTTTTGTCTGTGTAGTGTTTTGTCTGTGTAGTGTCTTGTCTGTGTAGTGTTTTGTCTGTGTAGTGTCTTGTCTGTGTAGTGTTTTGTCTGTGTAGTGTTTTGTCTGTGTAGTGTTTTGTCTGTGTAGTGTTTTGTCTGTGTAGTGTCTTGTCTGTGTAGTGTCTTGTCTGTGTAGTGTTTTGTCTGTGTAGTGTTTTGTCTGTGTAGTGTCTTGTCTGCGTAGTGTCTTGTCTGTGTAGTGTTTTGTCTGTGTAGTGTCTTGTCTGTGTAGTGTCTTGTCTGTGTAGTGTTTTTTTCTGTGTAGTGTTTTGTCTGTGTAGTGTCTTGTCTGTGTAGTGTCTTGTCTGTGTAGTGTCTTGTCTGTGTAGTGTCTTGTCTGTGTAGTGTTTTTTTCTGTGTAGTGTTTTGTCTGTGTAGTGTCTTGTCTGCGTAGTTTCTTGTCTGTGTAGTGTCTTGTCTGTGTAGTGTCTTGTCTGTGTAGTGTTTTGTCTGTGTAGTGTTTTGTCTGTGTAGTTTCTTGTCTGTGTAGTGTCTTGTCTGTGTAGTGTCTTGTCTGTGTAGTGTCTTGTCTGTGTAGTGTCTTGTCTGTGTAGTTTCTTGTCTGTGTAGTGTCTTGTCTGTGTAGTGTCTTGTCTGTGTAGTGTCTTGTCTGTGTAGTGTCTTGTCTGTGTAGTGTTTTGTCTGTGTAGTGTTTTGTCTGTGTAGTGTGTTGTCTGTGTAGTGTTTTGTCTGTGTAGTGTCTTGTCTGTGTAGTGTTTTGTCTGTGTAGTGTCTTGTCTGTGTAGTGTTTTGTCTGTGTAGTGTTTTGTCTGTGTAGTGTTTTGTCTGTGTAGTGTCTTGTCTGTGTAGTGTTTTGTCTGTGTAGTGTCTTGTCTGTGTAATGTTTTGTCTGTGTAGTGTCTTGTCTGTGTAGTGTCTTGTCTGTGTAGTGTCTTGTCTGCGTAGTGTTTTGTCTGTGTAGTGTTTTGTCTGCGTAGTGTTTTTTCTGTGTAGTGTTTTGTCTGTGTAGTGTTTTGTCTGTGTAGTGTCTTGTCTGTGTAGTGTTTTGTCTGTGTAGTGTCTTGTCTGTGTAGTGTCTTTTCTGTGTAGTGTCTTGTCTGTGTAGTGTCTTGTCTGTGTAGTGTTTTGTCTGTGTAGTGTCTTGTCTGTGTAGTGTTTTGTCTGTGTAGTGTCTTGTCTGTGTAGTGTTTTGTCTGTGTAGTGTTTTGTCTGTGTAGTGTTTTGTCTGCGTAGTGTTTTGTCTGTGTAGTGTTTTGTCTGTGTAGTGTTTTGTCTGTGTAGTGTCTTGTCTGTGTAGTGTTTTGTCTGTGTAGTGTCTTGTCTGTGTAGTGTCTTTTCTGTGTAGTGTCTTGTCTGTGTAGTGTCTTGTCTGTGTAGTGTTTTGTCTGTGTAGTGTCTTGTCTGCGTAGTGTTTTGTCTGTGTAGTGTCTTGTCTGTGTAGTGTTTTGTCTGTGTAGTGTCTTGTCTGTGTAGTGTCTTGTCTGTGTAGTGTTTTGTCTGTGTAGTGTCTTGTCTGCGTAGTGTTTTGTCTGTGTAGTGTTTTGTCTGTGTAGTGTCTTGTCTGTGTAGTGTCTTGTCTTCGTAGTGTTTTGTCTGTGTAGTGTTTTGTCTGCGTAGTGTTTTGTCTGTGTAGTGTTTTGTCTGTGTAGTGTCTTGTCTGTGTAGTGTTTTGTCTGTGTAGTGTCTTGTCTGTGTAGTGTCTTGTCTGTGTAGTGTCTTGTCTGTGTAGTGTCTTGTCTGTGTAGTGTTTTGTCTGTGTAGTGTCTTGTCTGTGTAGTGTCTTGTCTTCGTAGTGTTTTGTCTGTGTAGTGTTTTGTCTGCGTAGTGTTTTGTCTGTGTAGTGTTTTGTCTGTGTAGTGTCTTGTCTGTGTAGTGTTTTGTCTGTGTAGTGTCTTGTCTGTGTAGTGTCTTGTCTGTGTAGTGTCTTGTCTGTGTAGTGTCTTGTCTGTGTAGTGTTTTGTCTGTGTAGTGTCTTGTCTGTGTAGTGTTTTGTCTGTGTAGTGTTTTGTCTGTGTAGTGTCTTGTCTGTGTAGTGTTTTGTCTGTGTAGAGTTTTGTCTGTGTAGTGTTTTGTCTGTGTAGTGTTTTGTCTGTGTAGTGTTTTGTCTGTGTAGTGTTTTGTCTGTGTAGTGTTTTGTCTGTGTAGTGTCTTGTCTGTGTAGTGTCTTGTCTGTGTAGTGTTTTGTCTGTGTAGTGTCTTGTCTGCGTAGTGTTTTTTCTGTGTAGTGTTTTGTCTGCGTAGTGTTTTGTCTGTGTAGTGTCTTGTCTGTGTAGTGTCTTGTCTGTGTAGTGTCTTGTCTGTGTAGTGTTTTTTCTGTGTAGTGTCTTGTCTGCGTAGTGTCTTGTCTGCGTAGTGTTTTGTCTGTGTAGTGTCTTGTCTGTGTAGTGTCTTGTCTGTGTAGTGTCTTGTCTGTGTAGTGTCTTGTCTGTGTAGTGTTTTGTCTGCGTAGTGTCTTGTCTGCGTAGTGTTTTGTCTGCGTAGTGTTTTGTCTGTGTAGTGTCTTGTCTGTGTAGTGTCTTGTCTGTGTAGTGTCTTGTCTGTGTAGTGTCTTGTCTGTGTAGTGTCTTGTCTGTGTAGTGTCTTGTCTGTGTAGTGTCTTGTCTGTGTAGTGTTTTGTCTGTGTAGTGTCTTGTCTGTGTAGTGTCTTGTCTGTGTAATGTTTTGTCTGTGTAGTGTCTTGTCTGTGTAGTGTCTTGTCTGTGTAGTGTTTTGTCTGTGTAGTGTCTTGTCTGTGTAGTGTCTTGTCTGTGTAGTGTTTTGTCTGTGTAGTGTTTTGTCTGTGTAGTGTTTTGTCTGTGTAGTGTCTTGTCTGTGTAGAGTTTTGTCTGTGTAGTGTTTTGTCTGTGTAGTGTCTTGTCTGTGTAGTGTTTTGTCTGTGTAGTGTTTTGTCTGTGTAGTGTCTTGTCTGTGTAGTGTCTTGTCTGTGTAGTGTCTTGTCTGTGTAGTGTTTTGTCTGTGTAGTGTCTTGTCTGTGTAGTGTTTTGTCTGTGTAGTGTTTTGTCTGTGTAGTGTCTTGTCTGCGTAGTGTTTTGTCTGTGTAGTGTTTTGTCTGTGTAGTGTCTTGTCTGTGTAGTGTCTTGTCTGTGTAGTGTTTTGTCTGTGTAGTGTCTTGTCTGTGTAGTGTCTTGTCTGCGTTGTGTCTTGTCTGCGTAGTGTTTTGTCTGTGTAGTGTTTTGTCTGTGTAGTGTCTTGTCTGTGTAGTGTCTTGTCTGTGTAGTGTTTTGTCTGTGTAGTGTCTTGTCTGTGTAGTGTCTTGTCTGCGTTGTGTCTTGTCTGCGTAGTGTTTTGTCTGTGTAGTGTTTTGTCTGTGTAGTGTCTTGTCTGTGTAGTGTCTTGTCTGCGTTGTGTCTTGTCTGCGTAGTGTTTTGTCTGTGTAGTGTTTTGTCTGTGTAGTGTTTTGTCTGTGTAGTGTCTTGTCTGTGTAGTGTTTTGTCTGTGTAGTGTTTTGTCTGTGTAGTGTCTTGTCTGTGTAGTGTCTTGTCTGTGTAGTGTCTTATCTGTGTAGTGTCTTGTCTGTGTAGTGTTTTGTCTGTGTAGTGTCTTGTCTGTGTAGTGTCTTGTCTGTGTAGTGTTTTGTCTGTGTAGTGTCTTGTCTGTGTAGTGTCTTGTCTGTGTAGTGTCTTGTCTGTGTAGTGTCTTGTCTGTGTAGTGTTTTGTCTGTGTAGTGTCTTGTCTGTGTAGTGTCTTGTCTGTGTAGTGTCTTGTCTGTGTAGTGTCTTGTCTGTGTAGTGTCTTGTCTGTGTAGTGTTTTGTCTGTGTAGTGTCTTGTCTGCGTAGTGTCTTGTCTGTGTAGTGTTTTGTCTGTGTAGTGTCTTGTCTGCGTAGTGTTTTGTCTGCGTAGTGTTTTGTCTGTGTAGTGTCTTGTCTGTGTAGTGTTTTTTCTGTGTAGTGTTTTGTCTGTGTAGTGTCTTGTCTGTGTAGTGTTTTGTCTGTGTAGTGTTTTGTCTGTGTAGTGTTTTTTCTGTGTAGTGTCTTGTCTGCGTAGTGTTTTGTCTGCGTAGTGTTTTGTCTGTGTAGTGTTTTGTCTGTGTAGTGTCTTGTCTGCGTAGTGTTTTGTCTGTGTAGTGTTTTTTCTGTGTAGTGTCTTGTCTGTGTAGTGTTTTGTCTGTGTAGTGTTTTTTCTGTGTAGTGTTTTGTCTGTGTAGTGTCTTGTCTGCGTAGTGTTTTGTCTGCGTAGTGTTTTGTCTGTGTAGTGTTTTGTCTGTGTAGTGTCTTGTCTGCGTAGTGTTTTGTCTGCGTAGTGTTTTGTCTGTGTAGTGTCTTGTCTGTGTAGTGTTTTGTCTGTGTAGTGTCTTGTCTGTGTAGTGTTTTGTCTGTGTAGTGTTTTGTCTGTGTAGTGTTTTTTCTGTGTAGTGTTTTGTCTGTGTAGTGTCTTGTCTGTGTAGTGTTTTGTCTGTGTAGTGTCTTGTCTGTGTAGTGTCTTGTCTGTGTAGTGTCTTGTCTGTGTAGTGTCTTGTCTGTGTAGTGTTTTGTCTGTGTAGTGTGTTGTCTGTGTAGTGTTTTTGTCTGTGTAGTGTCTTGTCTGTGTAGTGTTTTGTCTGTGTAGTGTTTTGTCTGTGTAGTGTCTTGTCTGTGTAGTGTTTTGTCTGTGTAGTGTCTTGTCTGTGTAGTGTCTTGTCTGTGTAGTGTTTTTTCTGTGTAGTGTTTTGTCTGTGTAGTGTCTTGTCTGTGTAGTGTTTTGTCTGTGTAGTGTCTTGTCTGTGTAGTGTCTTGTCTGTGTAGTGTCTTGTCTGTGTAGTGTCTTGTCTGTGTAGTGTTTTGTCTGTGTAGTGTTTTGTCTGTGTAGTGTCTTGTCTGTGTAGTGTTTTTGTCTGTGTAGTGTCTTGTCTGCGTAGTGTTTTTTCTGTGTAGTGTTTTGTCTGTGTAGTGTTTTGTCTGTGTAGTGTTTTGTCTGTGTAGTGTTTTGTCTGTGTAGTGTTTTGTCTGTGTAGTGTTTTGTCTGTGTAGTGTCTTGTCTGTGTAGTGTCTTGTCTGTTTAGTGTCTTGTCTGTGTAGTGTCTTGTCTGTGTAGTGTCTTGTCTGTGTAGTGTTTTGTCTGTGTAGTGTTTTGTCTGTGTAGTGTCTTGTCTGTGTAGTGTCTTGTCTGTGTAGTGTTTTGTCTGTGTAGTGTTTTGTCTGTGTAGTGTTTTGTCTGCGTAGTGTTTTGTCTGTGTAGTTTCTTGTCTGTGTAGTGTTTTGTCTGTGTAGTGTCTTGTCTGTGTAGTGTTTTGTCTGTGTAGTGTCTTGTCTGTGTAGTGTCTTGTCTGTTTAGTGTCTTGTCTGTGTAGTGTCTTGTCTGTGTAGTGTCTTGTCTGTGTAGTGTTTTGTCTGTGTAGTGTTTTGTCTGTGTAGTGTCTTGTCTGTGTAGTGTCTTGTCTGTGTAGTGTTTTGTCTGTGTAGTGTTTTGTCTGTGTAGTGTTTTGTCTGCGTAGTGTTTTGTCTGTGTAGTTTCTTGTCTGTGTAGTGTTTTGTCTGTGTAGTGTCTTGTCTGTGTAGTGTCTTGTCTGTGTAGTGTCTTGTCTGTGTAGTGTCTTGTCTGTGTAGTGTTTTGTCCATCATTATTTGCTTGTTTTTTGTTGTTGTTGTTGTCTTTCTTTGTCATTGTATGATTTTTCCTTCTTCAATTTACGGTTTCTGGTTTTCCCTTTGATATCCTCAAAAATATATGTATCCAAAATAATAAAAACAAATACACGATAGTAAAATAAAGAACAAAAACCTCTTCTATACGTATCACAACAAAAAGGAATCGGAAGTGAGACTGGTGAACTAGATGAATATACATTAGAGAAATCTGAAGGGGCAATCAAAGCAAGAATGGACAGATTCAGATGCATGGGCGACATTGGACACAAGATACAGTATGAAGACAAACAAAGCAACAACAAAAAACAATCAAAAAATCAAAAAAACAAAAAAAGCAAGAAACAAAAAACAAACAAACAGCCTCCCCACCAAAAAAAAAACAAACAAAAAACAAAAATAGAAATAGAAACAAAACAAAACAAAAAAAGTATACAACACAGAAAGTAAAAAAGTCTTCTTGATAATTGAAACGAGTAAATTGCAACCATCTTATAGAATAGACTCATTCAACTTAATTCAAACTTGTCACTTATGTGGTGACAATAAGAATCATAAGATTAGGAATTATTTTTATCTGTAGAAGATTTTTTTTGCACAGGATCATATTAAGTTAATGACTTTTGAGAAAGTGTGATATTTATTGTTTCCCCCCTTATTTGTACAGTCGATAATTATGTAGTCGTCATATCTGCATGCACGTATTTATTCTTGGGTCAGTGGGGTTTGTCTGTATGTTTCTAGGAAACTAGTTATCTAATGCGTAGATCGGCGAGTCGGTATCCTATAATCTGGTTTCCCCACACCAGACGTTCGTAGATCGGAGGGTCGGTACCCTATAATCTGGTTTCCCCACACCAGACGTTCGTAGATCGGAGGGTCGGTATCCTATAATCTGGTTTCCCCACACCAGACGTTCGTAGATCAGAAGGTCGGTATCTTATCATCTGGTTTCTCCACACCAGACGTTCGTAGATCGGAGGGTCGGTATCCTATAATCTGGTTTCCCCACACCAGACGTTCGTAGATCGGAGGGTCGGTATCCTATAATCTGGTTTCCCCACACCAGACGTTCGTAGATCAGAAGGTCGGTATCTTATCATCTGGTTTCTCCACACCAGACGTTCGTAGATCGGATGGTCGGTATCCTATAATCTCGTTTCTCCACACCAGACGTTCGTAGATCGGAGGGTCGGTATCCTATAATCTGGTTTCCCCACACCAGACGTTCGTAGATCAGAAGGTCGGTATCTTATCATCTGGTTTCTCCACACCAGACGTTCGTAGATCGGAGGGTCGGTATCCTATAATCTGATTTCCCCACACCAGACGTTCGTAGATCGGAGGGTCGGTATCCCATAATCTCGTTTCTCCACACCAGACGTTCGTAGATCGGAGGATCGGTATCCTATAATCTGGTTTCCCCCACACCAGACGTTCGTAGATCGGAGGGTCGGTATCCTATAATCTGGTTTCCCCACACCAGACGTTCGTAGATCGGAGGGTCGGTATCCTATTATCTGGTTCCCCCACACCAGACGTTCGTAGATCGGAGGATCTGGTATCCTATAATCTGGTTTCCCCACACCAGACGTTCGTAGATCGGAGGGTCGGTATCCTATAATCTGGTTTCCCCACACCAGACGTTCGTAGATCGGAGGGTCGGTATCCTATAATCTGGTTTCCCCACACCAGACGTTCGTAGATCGGAGGGTCGGTATCCTATAATCTGGTTTCCCCACACCAGACGTTCGTAGATCGGAGGGTCGGTATCCTATTATCTGGTTTCCCCACACCAGACGTTCGTAGATCGGAGGGTCGGTATCCTATAATCTGGTTTCCCCACACCAGACGTTCGTAGATCGGAGGGTCGGTATCCTATAATCTGATTTCCCCACACCAGACGTTCGTAGATCGGAGGGTCGGTATCCTATTATCTGGTTCCCCCACACCAGACGTTCGTAGATCGGAGGGTCTGGTATCCTATAATCTGGTTTCCCCACACCAGACGTTCGTAGATCGGAGGGTCGGTATCCTATAATCTGGTTTCCCCACACCAGACGTTCGTAGATCGGAAGGTCGGTATCCTATAATCTGGTTTCCCCACACCAGACGTTCGTAGATCGGAGGGTCGGTATCATATAATCTGGTTTCCCCACACCAGACGTTCGTAGATCGGAGGGTCGGTATCCTATAATCTGGTTTACCCACACCAGACGTTCGTAGATCGGAGGGTCGGTATCCTATAATCTGGTTCCCCCACACCAGACGTTCGTAGATCGGAGGGTCGGTATCATATAATCTGGTTTCCCCAACACCAGACGTTCGTAGATCGGAGGGTCGGTATCCTATAATCTGGTTTCCCCACACCAGACGTTCGTAGATCGGAGGGTCGGTATCCTATAATCTGGTTTCCCCACACCAGACGTTCGTAGATCGGAGGGTCGGTATCCTATAATCTGGTTTCCCCACACCAGACGTTCGTAGATCGGAGGGTCGGTATCCTATTATCTGGTTCCCCCACACCAGACGTTCGTAGATCGGAGGGTCGGTATCCTATAATCTGGTTTCCCCACACCAGACGTTCGTAGATCGGAGGGTCGGTATCCTATAATCTGGTTTCCCCACACCAGACGTTCGTAGATCGGAGGGTTGGTATCCTATAATCTGGTTTCCCCACACCAGACGTTCGTAGATCGGAGGGTCGGTATCCTATTATCTGGTTTCCCCACACCAGACGTTCGTAGATCGGAGGGTCGGTATCCTATAATCTGGTTTCCCCACACCAGACGTTCGTAGATCGGAGGGTCGGTATCCTATAATCTGGTTTCCCCACACCAGACGTTCGTAGATCGGAGGGTCGGTATCCTATAATCTGGTTTCCCCACACCAGACGTTCGTAGATCGGAGGGTCGGTATCCTATTATCTGGTTTCCCCACACCAGACGTTCGTAGATCAGAGGGTCGGTATCCTATAATCTGGTTTCCCCACACCAGACGTTCGTAGATCGGAGGGTCGGTATCCTATAATCTGGTTTCCCCACACCAGACGTTCGTAGATCGGAGGGTCGGTATCCTATAATCTGGTTTCCCCACACCAGACGTTCGTGGATCGGAGGGTCTGGTATCCTATAATCTGGTTTCCCCCACACCAGACGTTCGTAGATCGGAGGGTCTGGTATCCTATAATCTGGTTTCCCCCACACCAGACGTTCGTAGATCGGAGGGTCGGTATCCTATAATCTGGTTTCCCCACACCAGACGTTCGTAGATCGGAGGGTCGGTATCCTATAATCTGGTTTCCTCACACCAGACGGTCGTAGATCGGAGGGTCGGTATCCTATAATCTGGTTTTCCCACACCAGACGTTCGTAGATCGGCGGGTCGGTATCCTATAATCTGGTTTCCCCACACCAGACGTTCGTAGATCGGAGGGTCGGTATCCTATAATCTGGTTTCCCCACACCAGACGTTCGTAGATCGGAGGGTCTGGTATCCTATAATCTGGTTTCCCCACACCAGACGTTCGTAGATCGGCGGGTCGGTATCCTATAATCTGGTTTCCCCACACCAGACGTTCGTAGATCGGAGGGTCGGTATCCTATAATCTGGTTTCCCCACACCAGACGTTCGTAGATCGGAGGGTCGGTATCCTATAATCTGGTTTCTCCACACCAGACGTTCGTAGATCGGAGGGTCGGTATCCTATAATCTGGTTTCCCCACACCAGACGTTCGTAGATCGGCGGGTCGGTATCCTATAATCTGGTTTCTCCACACCAGACGTTCGTAGATCGGAGGGTCGGTATCCTATAATCTGGTTTCCCCACACCAGAGGTTCGTAGATCGGAGGGTCGGTATCCTATAATCTGGTTTCCCCACACCAGACGTTCGTAGATCGGAGGGTCGGTATCCTATAATCTGGTTTCCCCACACCAGACGTTCGTAGATCGGAGGGTCGGTATCCTATATTCTGGTTTCCCCACACCAGACGTTCGTAGATCGGAGGGTCGGTATCCTATAATCTGGTTTCCCCACACCAGACGTTCGTAGATCAGAAGGTCGGTATCTTATCATCTGGTTTCTCCACACCAGACGTTCGTAGATCGGAGGGTCGGTATCCTATAATCTGGTTTCCCCACACCAGACGTTCGTAGATCGGAGGGTCGGTATCCTATAATCTGGTTTCTCCACACCAGACTTTCGTAGATCGGAGGGTCGGTATCCTATAATCTGGTTTCCCCACACCAGACGTTCGTAGATCGGAGGGTCGGTATCCTATAATCTGGTTTCCCCACACCAGACGTTCGTAGATCGGAGGGTCGGTATCCTATAATTTGGTTTCCCCACAACAGACTTTCGTAGATCGGAGGGTCGGTATCCTATAATCTGGTTTCCCCACACCAGACGTTCGTAGATCGGAGGGTTGGTATCCTATAATCTGGTTTCCCCACACCAGACGTTCGTAGATCGGAGAGTCGGTATCCTATAATCTGGTTTCCCCACACCAGACGTTCGTAGATCGGAGGGTCGGTATCCTATAATCTGGTTTCCCCACACCAGACGTTCGTAGATCGGAGGGTCGGTATCCTATAATCTGGTTTCCCCACACCAGACGTTCGTAGATCGGAGGGTCGGTATCCTATTATCTGGTTTCCCCACACCAGACGTTCGTAGATCAGAGGGTCGGTATCCTATAATCTGGTTTCCCCACACCAGACGTTCGTAGATCGGAGGGTCGGTATCCTATAATCTGGTTTCCCCACACCAGACGTTCGTAGATCGGAGGGTCGGTATCCTATAATCTGGTTTCCCCACACCAGACGTTCGTGGATCGGAGGGTCTGGTATCCTATAATCTGGTTTCCCCCACACCAGACGTTCGTAGATCGGAGGGTCTGGTATCCTATAATCTGGTTTCTCCCACACCAGACGTTCGTAGATCGGAGGGTCGGTATCCTATAATCTGGTTTCCCCACACCAGACGTTCGTAGATCGGAGGGTCGGTATCCTATAATCTGGTTTCCTCACACCAGACGGTCGTAGATCGGAGGGTCGGTATCCTATAATCTGGTTTTCCCACACCAGACGTTCGTAGATCGGCGGGTCGGTATCCTATAATCTGGTTTCCCCACACCAGACGTTCGTAGATCGGAGGGTCGGTATCCTATAATCTGGTTTCCCCACACCAGACGTTCGTAGATCGGAGGGTCTGGTATCCTATAATCTGGTTTCCCCACACCAGACGTTCGTAGATCGGCGGGTCGGTATCCTATAATCTGGTTTCCCCACACCAGACGTTCGTAGATCGGAGGGTCGGTATCCTATAATCTGGTTTCCCCACACCAGACGTTCGTAGATCGGAGGGTCGGTATCCTATAATCTGGTTTCTCCACACCAGACGTTCGTAGATCGGAGGGTCGGTATCCTATAATCTGGTTTCCCCACACCAGACGTTCGTAGATCGGCGGGTCGGTATCCTATAATCTGGTTTCTCCACACCAGACGTTCGTAGATCGGAGGGTCGGTATCCTATAATCTGGTTTCCCCACACCAGAGGTTCGTAGATCGGAGGGTCGGTATCCTATAATCTGGTTTCCCCACACCAGACGTTCGTAGATCGGAGGGTCGGTATCCTATAATCTGGTTTCCCCACACCAGACGTTCGTAGATCGGAGGGTCGGTATCCTATATTCTGGTTTCCCCACACCAGACGTTCGTAGATCGGAGGGTCGGTATCCTATAATCTGGTTTCTCCACACCAGACGTTCGTAGATCAGAAGGTCGGTATCTTATCATCTGGTTTCTCCACACCAGACGTTCGTAGATCGGAGGGTCGGTATCCTATAATCTGGTTTCCCCACACCAGACGTTCGTAGATCGGAGGGTCGGTATCCTATAATCTGGTTTCTCCACACCAGACGTTCGTAGATCGGAGGGTCGGTATCCTATAATCTGGTTTCCCCACACCAGACGTTCGTAGATCGGAGGGTCGGTATCCTATAATCTGGTTTCCCCACACCAGACGTTCGTAGATCGGAGGGTCGGTATCCTATAATTTGGTTTCCCCACAACAGACTTTCGTAGATCGGAGGGTCGGTATCCTATAATCTGGTTTCCCCACACCAGACGTTCGTAGATCGGAGGGTCGGTATCCTATAATCTGGTTTCTCCACACCAGACTTTCGTAGATCGGAGGGTCGGTATCCTATAATCTGGTTTCCCCACACCAGACGTTCGTAGATCGGAGGGTCGGTATCCTATAATCTGGTTTCCCCACACCAGACGTTCGTAGATCGGAGGGTCGGTATCCTATAATTTGGTTTCCCCACAACAGACTTTCGTAGATCGGAGGGTCGGTATCCTATAATCTGGTTTCCCCACACCAGACGTTCGTAGATCGGAGGGTTGGTATCCTATAATCTGGTTTCCCCACACCAGACGTTCGTAGATCGGAGAGTCGGTATCCTATAATCTGGTTTCCCCACACCAGACGTTCGTAGATCGGAGGGTCGGTATCCTATAATCTGGTTTCCCCACACCAGACGTTCGTAGATCGGAGGGTCGGTATCCTATAATCTGGTTTCCCCACACCAGACGTTCGTAGATCGGAGGGTCGGTATCCTATTATCTGGTTTCCCCACACCAGACGTTCGTAGATCAGAGGGTCGGTATCCTATAATCTGGTTTCCCCACACCAGACGTTCGTAGATCGGAGGGTCGGTATCCTATAATCTGGTTTCCCCACACCAGACGTTCGTAGATCGGAGGGTCGGTATCCTATAATCTGGTTTCCCCACACCAGACGTTCGTGGATCGGAGGGTCTGGTATCCTATAATCTGGTTTCCCCCACACCAGACGTTCGTAGATCGGAGGGTCTGGTATCCTATAATCTGGTTTCCCCCACACCAGACGTTCGTAGATCGGAGGGTCGGTATCCTATAATCTGGTTTCCCCACACCAGACGTTCGTAGATCGGAGGGTCGGTATCCTATAATCTGGTTTCCTCACACCAGACGGTCGTAGATCGGAGGGTCGGTATCCTATAATCTGGTTTTCCCACACCAGACGTTCGTAGATCGGCGGGTCGGTATCCTATAATCTGGTTTCCCCACACCAGACGTTCGTAGATCGGAGGGTCGGTATCCTATAATCTGGTTTCCCCACACCAGACGTTCGTAGATCGGAGGGTCTGGTATCCTATAATCTGGTTTCCCCACACCAGACGTTCGTAGATCGGCGGGTCGGTATCCTATAATCTGGTTTCCCCACACCAGACGTTCGTAGATCGGAGGGTCGGTATCCTATAATCTGGTTTCTCCACACCAGACGTTCGTAGATCGGAGGGTCGGTATCCTATAATCTGGTTTCCCCACACCAGACGTTCGTAGATCGGCGGGTCGGTATCCTATAATCTGGTTTCTCCACACCAGACGTTCGTAGATCGGAGGGTCGGTATCCTATAATCTGGTTTCCCCACACCAGAGGTTCGTAGATCGGAGGGTCGGTATCCTATAATCTGGTTTCCCCACACCAGACGTTCGTAGATCGGAGGGTCGGTATCCTATAATTTGGTTTCCCCACAACAGACTTTCGTAGATCGGAGGGTCGGTATCCTATAATCTGGTTTCCCCACACCAGACGTTCGTAGATCGGAGGGTTGGTATCCTATAATTTGGTTTCCCCACAACAGACTTTCGTAGATCGGAGGGTCGGTATCCTATAATCTGGTTTCCCCACACCAGACGTTCGTAGATCGGAGGGTCGGTATCCTATAATCTGGTTTCTCCACACCAGACTTTCGTAGATCGGAGGGTCGGTATCCTATAATCTGGTTTCCCCACACCAGACGTTCGTAGATCGGAGGGTCGGTATCCTATAATCTGGTTTCCCCACACCAGACGTTCGTAGATCGGAGGGTCGGTATCCTATAATTTGGTTTCCCCACAACAGACTTTCGTAGATCGGAGGGTCGGTATCCTATAATCTGGTTTCCCCACACCAGACGTTCGTAGATCGGAGGGTTGGTATCCTATAATCTGGTTTCCCCACACCAGACGTTCGTAGATCGGAGAGTCGGTATCCTATAATCTGGTTTCCCCACACCAGACGTTCGTAGATCGGAGGGTCGGTATCCTATAATCTGGTTTCCCCACACCAGACGTTCGTAGATCGGAAGGTCGGTATCTTATCATCTGGTTTCTCCACACCAGACGTTCGTAGATCGGAGGGTCGGTATCCTATAATCTGGTTTCCCCACACCAGACGTTCGTAGATCGGAGGGTCGGTATCCTATAATCTGGTTTCTCCACACCAGACTTTCGTAGATCGGAGGGTCGGTATCCTATAATCTGGTTTCCCCACACCAGACGTTCGTAGATCGGAGGGTCGGTATCCTATAATCTGGTTTCCCCACACCAGACGTTCGTAGATCGGAGGGTCGGTATCCTATAATTTGGTTTCCCCACAACAGACTTTCGTAGATCGGAGGGTCGGTATCCTATAATCTGGTTTCCCCACACCAGACGTTCGTAGATCGGAGGGTTGGTATCCTATAATCTGGTTTCCCCACACCAGACGTTCGTAGATCGGAGAGTCGGTATCCTATAATCTGGTTTCCCCACACCAGACGTTCGTAGATCGGAGGGTCGGTATCCTATAATCTGGTTTCCCCACACCAGACGTTCGTAGATCGGAGGGTCGGTATCCTATAATCTGGTTTCCCCCACACCAGACGTTCGTAGATCGGAGAGTCGGTATCCTATAATCTGGTTTCCCCACACCAGACGTTCGTAGATCAGAAGGTCGGTATCTTATCATCTGGTTTCCCCACACCAGACGTTCGTAGATCGGAGGGTCGGTATCCTATAATCTGGTTTCCCCACACCAGACGTTCGTAGATCGGAGGGTCGGTATCCTATAATCTCGTTTCTCCACACCAGACGTTCGTAGATCGGAGGGTCGGTATCCTATAATCTGGTTTCCCCACACCAGACGTTCGTAGATCGGAGAGTCGGTATCCTATAATCTGGTTTCCCCACACCAGACGTTCGTAGATCGGATGGTCGGTATCCTATTATCTGGTTTCCCCCACACCAGACGTTCGTAGATCGGAGGGTCGGTATCCTATAATCTGGTTTCCCCACACCAGACGTTCGTAGATCGGAGGGTCGGTATCCTATTATCTGGTTTCCCCACACCAGACGTTCGTAGATCGGAGGGTCGGTATCCTATAATCTGGTTTCCCCACACCAGACGTTCGTAGATCGGAGGGTTGGTATCCTATAATCTGGTTTCCCCACACCAGACGTTCGTAGATCGGAGGGTCGGTATCCTATAATCTGGTTTCCCCACACCAGACTATCTTCTACCTATCTCCACTGATGTCTTCATTTTCCTATTTGTGTTTAATAGTGAAAGGTGAATGGTATACGAATTGTGGGTGTTGTTGTATTTTTGTTATTT
Source organism: Bathymodiolus septemdierum (assembly GCA_963383655.1). Classification (NCBI taxonomy): domain Eukaryota; kingdom Metazoa; phylum Mollusca; class Bivalvia; order Mytilida; family Modiolidae; genus Bathymodiolus; species Bathymodiolus septemdierum. The sequence continues at coordinate 59,443,432 of OY726528.1, read as the reverse complement.
TGTTGATCATTATTAGACTTCCTGTAGGTCTACATTGTAATAGTAGTGTAATTAGTACGGAGTCATAGTGTTGCTATGGGAGATGATATTATTGTCAATAGTATACAATAAAATGAAAAACAAACAATACCACACTATAGGAACAATTCTAATATCAAATATCAAAATCACAAAAAAAAAAAAAAAAAACAACCCCAAAAAACCACTTGAATCATTTAAATTAAAACGTAGATATTAAATTTAGTATGTACGGCGCTTGTCTGGGATAACCTTCATCAAGTACGCTCAGAGTCGAAAGGTAGGAAAGCCAAATAATTTAAAACCTCTTGGGAGAAAGATAACAGAAGGGCCTAAACAAGATAGCCTAAGATCACCTATCAGCATCCCTCAATAGTGTCAACACCTGTTGTATCCAGAGATGAAGTTCTCTGGTCTTTTTCTTTAAATGTCTAGACAGTCAGAATACATTTAAAAGGTGATAAAAACACTCTGCATAATAATAATACATTTTGTGTTGTCTGTTCTTCTTCGATATACGGATTCTCATTACCCTTTTGGTATCTTCAAATTCATCTTGAGATAGTATATCAATTGGTGAACATACTGAGCAGTCAGTATAATAATAATATTAATGTTGTGTTTAGAATTGACGAATGGAAAATAGTGGCAGGATGCAAGACATACATGTAGTACACTCCCCTTCGGATCGTTTAATAATTTCCACCCTGGCCACTATTTTCGCATAGTCAATGCTAAGCATAACATTATTATAAAAATACTGTTTAACTTTGTATCTTTCTGCTTCGATTTTTAAATCGTCATAATCATGATGGTCATTTCCCAACAATACTTATGGTCATATTATACCTTAACGTATACTTTGCCAAAAACAAAAAGAAATGTGACCATTTATGTGCTTACAATCAAGCAATTAAAGTAATATGAAAGGCAAATATCGTGGAATTTTTGGATTAAATATTTTCACTTAATATGTCACTAAATTTTAACTAAAATCAACTGCATAACATTAAAAATCCGCTCAAAAGCAGATTTTAAGAACAAATCGCAAAATATTTGACAGCAGATAATTCTGTTTTCCCGTACAGTAATGCAAATGATATGCGCGTGACCCAAGATTTGAACTCTTTAGGGGATATTATCGCTCATGCGCACTGTTCAGTTGATGAAAAAAAATGTCGGATGCAAGTAAAAATATATTCCGTGTGTACCACATAAGAATAATTGCACCAAGAAAAAATGGTTCACACGACATGAAACAGACAGATTCCTCAATAATCATTGTCAGGAATGTGTGCGTGCTTACCTCAGCATCCATGATTGTTTATCTTTTCGTCACGAGGTCATGATCGGCAATCATCGAAACAAAACAACCGAAAGTTAATCAGATTCCACAACAATGGCGAGGACGATAAACATGCACAAGGATTTGCAGATTTCTAATTGTTTGGAACATATTTCGACTTGAAACATGCATGGATAGCTTAGTAAAGGTACCACCGTATTCCAAATAAAATTTTCAGGGAAAAAATTTCTTCACACAAAACTGGTGTAATATTACTTTAAACAAAGCCTTTCTCTGAAAGTCGCATGTTTAAAGTCTTTTGAATCAACATATATATGCATTATATATACATTGAGGGTCGTCGTGGTCGTGATCGTATGATAGTTGGCTTTTCAACTACCTGTGCAATCAGTGCCTATCACCACTAAAATTGCGAGTTCGAACCACGTTCATGGCAATGTGTACTCGATACAACATTTGTGATAAAGTTTGTCTTTGATTTGAAAAAGGTCGGTGGACTTCGCCGGGTACTCCGGTTTCCTCCACCAGTAAAACTGACCGCCACGATATAACTGACCGCCATGATATAACTGACCGCCACGCTATAACTGACCGCCACGATATAACTGACCGCCATGATATAACTGACCGCCACGATATAACTGACCGCCACGATATAACTGACCGCCACGATATAACTGACCGCCACGATATAACTGACCACCACGATATAACTGACCGCCACGATATAACTGACTGCCACGATATAACTGACCGCCACGATATAACTGACTGCCATGATATAACTGACCGCCACGATATAACTGACCGCCACGATATAACTGACTGCCACGATATAACTGACCGCCATGATATACCTGACTGCCACGATATAACTGACCGCCACGATATAACTGACCGCCACGATATAACTGACCGCCACGATATAACTGACCATCACGATATAACTGACCGCCATGATGTAACTGACAGCCACGATATAACTGACCGCCACGATATAACTGACCGCCACGATATAACTGACAGCCACGATATAACTGACCGCCACGATATAACTGACCATCACGATATAACTGACCGCCATGATATAACTGACAGCCACGATATAACTGACCGCCACGATATAACTGACAGCCACGATATAACTGACCGCCATGATATAACTGACCGCCACGATATAATTGAAGTATTGTAGAAAATGGCGTTAAACATCTAAAACCTAACTCTATATATACATAGTCAGAAAATATTAAATTCATTTGTATATGGTAGAAAAGTTAACAATATACGTATCATGCGAAGTTAAAAAGTCCAAACTAACTCCCAAATTTGTATGCATAGACCAGAAGCATGTATCGTTCTAATAATTTTCAACGGTGTCTTCTATGACATTCTTGTTTATACTGTTACCGTTTTGATAATATCTACTTTGTACTAAACCAACACACGTAGTTGGATTATTAGTGCTAGCTCACTGAATCAATAGTCTACGGGTATTCATGTCGCTCTAGTCGGACACATTATTTTGATTTCGAGCCAACCAGTCGTTGCTTGCTATTTCTCCTTAATGCTGCGTGCTTAGTAGAGAAGCAACAAATGCCAATTTCATAGTCGATAGTTTTACCTGACTGGGCCTCGAACCAACGATCTATCCCATTCGAGGCGAACATGCTAACCATTCCACCACCGATGCGATTGTATATATATATAAGGACGATGCAAGATACAGAATATACAAATGGATGGGTACCTTTCCATCTACAATTCATCTATTAAAGCATTGTAGATGATACCAATAACTATTATATAAAACCATCATGTTGTTGCTGGAGACGTCATGATTCTGATCGTATGGTAGCTGGATTAAAAACTACCTATGTAATCAGTACCCATCACCACTAACGTTGTGAGCTCCAATCCCGTTCATGGCGAGGTGTACAACATTATGTAATAAAGTTTGTCAGTGACTTGCTTCAGGTCGGTGGTTTTCTCCGGGTTCTCCGGTTTCCTTCACTAATAAAACGGACCACCACGATATAACTGAAATATTGTTGAAAGTGGCGTTAAACACCATAAACCCATTCCCTTCCTTTTCTTACTTGTATTAATATGATTTATTTTATTTAGAAAGTCGTTTCTTAATTACATTGACATTTACAACAACTAATGTTAGATAATGCCATTAGTGTACGTTATATTGTGTATTTCATAGTGTACATAGTGAACAAATGATGTTCAGATTAAATAGTTTTCCACTTTTCCCATTATTTATTCCAATTTCTCATCGTTTGAATACAATCTTTTCTAACGCCATCATGGGTGACTCAAATGCTAGAGAAGCGATGAAGGCAGCTGCATAGGATAGTCCTAAATGTCCAAGGTACTCATATATCTACAAGAGAAAATAAAGTGGATGAAAAGTTTAAAGATACTAAAGGGGCAATTAGAAACCGTCAATCGAAAAAGGACAGACAACACAATGCCCAAAAAGAAAAAGGACAAAAGGACAAACAATGATCTTCTTGATTGCCACCTCGGTTTTCTATGACGTTTATTATCTACAAAACTAAAGACTAAGCAATGCGAACTCCACAAAAAAAGTGTAGTGCATATAACATCTTTCTTCATAAATACGTCGTTGTTAAAATTATTGTATTGTAGTTGTGTTGTGTAGATGTATATATTACGAGGTACACTCGATACAACTTTATACGACACAATTTGCTACTTGTGGCAGTATTCTACTAATGATTTCGCGCATTTGTGTCTATTGTATGGCATTAATTTCAACAATGCAGGAAACCAATGTTGTCATAGTAACGATAATGTTTTTTATAAGCATTCCGAGATGATCGACAGTAAAACTAACCGCAATAAATATGCTAACTGATGATGAAAAATGTCAGCAATCAGACGTAGTGTTTTACTCCAAAATTTAATAAAGCATGATATTTGTGCAATTTGAGGGCACTCGTGTGTCATTTTAAGAGTTCAAGGGGCAACACAAAAGAAGATCCGAGAACACTATGTATTAATTGTCATATACAATCAGTGTTTACTAAAGTATATTAATTAAAACACTGTTAGTTTACTATTATAATAATAATAGAAGTACTTTTAAGGTAACATAATGCTATAGTTAAATAAATTGGAAAAGGGCATATATAATTCCATTGATGAGTTAGCATAGTGCTGACAAGGGTAAACATGGTGCTCCACTATGCTAAAATGGCATAGGGAAAACGCTAATGCATATATCTCATCCTTAGAAGAATCACAGTGGACTGATAACAATTGATGTTTAACTCTACTTTCTTAAGCCTTATATCATTAAAAATATGTTGATGGACAGGACAAACATGGAGGTAATTATCGAGTTCACCGACACTGTGATATCTACCATTTCATGATCATGTGATACCTAATATTTTATGATTATTTGATACCTACTATTTTATGATCATTTGATATCTATTATTTCATGATCACGTGATGCCTACCATTTCATGATCATGTGATATTTACTATTTCTTGATCATGTGATACCTACCATTTCATGAATGTAAAAACTGCTATTTCATGATCATGTGATACCTACCATTTCATGACTATGTGAAAACTAGTATTTCATGATCATGTGATACCTACTATTTCAAGATCACGTGATACCTACTATTTCATGTGATACCACCATGTGAAACCTACCATTTCATGATCATGTGAAACCTGCTATTTCATGTGATACCATCATGTGAAACCTGCTATTTCATGATCATGTGATGCCTATTATTTCATGATCACGTGATACCTACTATTTCATGTGATACCACCATGTGAAACCTACCATTTCATGATCATGTGAAACCTGCTATTTCATGTGATACCATCATGTGAAACCTGCTATTTCATGATCATGTGATGCCTACTATTTCATGATCACGTGATACCTACTATTTCATGTGATACCACCATGTGAAACCTACCATTTCATGATCATGTGAAACCTGCTATTTCATGTGATACTATCATGTGAAACCTGCTATTTCATGATCATGTAATGCCTACTATTTCATGATTGTGTGATGCCTACTATTTCATGATCATGTGATACCTACTATTTCATGGTCATCCCAGTATTGTAGTTCTTTTCGTGATCCATAATAATAGTACTGGATTATCGGATGTACGAGATACGCACAATATGTCAAGCGTCCGAGAGGAATGAAGACTTTCCATGACAGTATGGTGTTGATAAATCCTAGAAAATACATTAAGAAGGTTACATAGCTACAGTTTTTAAAAGAGCAAGCAGACTCGGCGTGCAATATCTCTTGCATTCCACTGGACAAATTCCCGTTGTTTCATAAAAAAGGAAATACATACATGTCAATTATTGCAAACAATTAAAAAATGTTTTATACATAATTATTAATTACTTATAGTTGAATGAACGTTGAAAATGAAACCATCTAGTGCATTATGTCTCTGCAACGTGAGAAACTCATAATTTTAGTGAGCTAACACCCCACTCCCTATAGAAAAATGAATAAATATATAACAGGTGTTAATGCTAGTTAAAGTTTGGCGGCTAACGGTAGTTGGCCTAAAGTGACTTCAAATGTATATATGTAGTACGAAAGATGGCATACCTCCGTTTCCCGTTGCACACGCAAATATGACCCAGCAAACTGCAGCACCCCATACAGTCTTATGAACAGCGTTGTAAAGAGCAGCGACATCAACTGACATTGGTTTGCCATTAAAATCGTCGTACACACCGTATAACACAAGACAGGCAAATGATGTAAATACTGCCCACAGTAAAATGTTTAAGTACTGGAAAAAAAAAACGAAAAAAAACAGGGATCTTAAAAAAAGTCAATTACCAGAAAATGAAAAAATTTCTGAATAATACAGAAATGTAAGATATTTACAAAATGCTGTAAATTGATAGAAAATATTACGATTTCTTCTCTGAGATATGCAAAAACAATTACATGCTATAATGTATGTTGAAACATTCATCCAATCACCAATTTAAATCTTAATGTGTCTATTTACTATCACATTCTTGTCAATGGTTTTAAGAAACTTGTCTATTGTGGTTATCTTCATCCATAATCATATTACCTGTTTGACTAGTTGGATTTACATCTAACTAATGTATTCAATTGTTATCAACAAATAAAGTTTATAAGTTAGATTCCCACACATGGAGGTGTACTTGATACAGCTTTCTGTGATACTACCGGTACTTGTCAGTGACAACTTCCATAATTATAACTCATTTCCAAATATTGAAATATGTTTTAAATATAATGTTTATGCTTTACACTTGTAACGATTCCTAGGGTCCAACCCAGTGTGTCCACAGATGGCGGATAGGAATTCACCTCTCGATGAAGGGACTGTCATGTTATAAAATAGAAGTCTGACCGTATTTTATGAGTGCTACACTCCTTTCAATGCGAAGAGCCTTAGCAGTCAGAAGAAAGACTGGTTGGCTCGGAGTCAAGGTTCTATTTCCGAGTGGAGCGACATGTCTATCAGTGGATAGTTGTTTCAGTGAACTAGCACCATAAAAATCCAACTCAGCATGTTGGTCTAGTACAAAATATATATTCATCCACATGCCATCAAAAATAACTTGCTCTAACCATGAAATAGATGAGAAATTGTTCACCCCGTGTTAACACTCACTCACTCACTCACTCACTCACTCACTCACTCACTCACTCACTCACTCACTCACTCACTCACTCCCTCCCTCCCTCCCTCCCTCCTACTCACTCACTCACGCCGACGAAATAAGGACCCATGCGACAGTATGGTCTCTGGTATATACTTACCCAGTTGATTTTACTCCTACACTTGGTTTTGTACAACATATACCCTGTGTACATGCCGACGAGATAAGGGCCCATGCGGCAGTATGGTCTCTGGTAATACTGGTCAAAATAATCACCTCCGTTACGGCTACAAAATGTTAGTGGACGAATTAAGCAAACAGTTTGATAAATATTTATCAATTATGGACTTTTTACGAGGTCAATATGTTATATATGGACCTGTCAGGATTATATTGACCGAAGACGAAGTCAAGGTCCATATATAACATATTGACCTCGTAAAAAGTTCTTAATTTTTATATTACATATATAATGTATTACTCGTGTCATTGAAAATAAAATATTAACACATCATTATTTTATTGTTTAAGAACACAATAAAACTAGACAATTGTTTACTACAGGTGGAGTGTAAACGCGATCCGGAACGGACAATATCTGGACCTAAATTTAGTAACATAGCGTCAATATACTTAAAAATAGAAACATAGAGTCAATTTAAGTTCTAAGCTCCCTAGTGACCGTTTATCGTTATTTGGGCGGTCAGTAAATTGTTGAAGGGTGAGCGCTGTAGCGCGAACCCTTCAACTGTTTACTGACCATCCAAATAACGATAGACGGTCACGGGAGCTTAGAACATTTTTGTACGATGTTGCTGATCTATAACTTGAAACAGTAACTAAGTTTTTTTCACGAACTATGTTTGACGGACTTTCTTGGAAGTTCCAGGCTAAAGACGTAATGGTCACTACACAAAATTAAGCACCGCCCACTGACCTTCTGTAATCTTCCGTCTGCCTCGTTTCGTAACTGCACGTTTATCTATCGTCTGCATCGTTATTTTTATGAATGGAATTTTCCACTGGCCTGTAAAGCGTATTAATCTTATTCTCTAGATTTCCATATATAGATCTCCATTCTATCGTTATTTTTAGGAATGACTTTATCCCATCATAGGTGGTCAAATACATGCAACATCGTACAATATTTTTTAAAAATAGAAACAAAACGTCTGGTTTCTTCACAGTGGAAAAAATACATTAAATATTCTGTATATCACGTGACTGATTTAGCCAACGAAATTGTACGAAAACCACACCATATGTAATATAACCAAATATTTTAGGTGTCTTAAGTAAATATAGAATTTGTTCATACCACGATATAGCTGAAATACTGCTAAAGTTGGCGTTTAACATCAATCAATCAATCAATCAATCAATCAATCAATCAATCAATCAATCAATCAATCAATCAATCAATCAATCAAATATTTTATTTCTAAAGATAAAGATTAAGACTCGGCGTTCGCTGGTTCTTTACAACAAAGCTGCTCTACCAGTTATATGTAATGGTCGACATCTTACTCGCACAGGGAAAACACTTCCATGACCACATCATTTCACTAAGAGGGCGGGTTTGTGCACATAAATTCAGCCTTAAGCCAACAACTTTTTATTGAAGTTTCTGTACCAACCTAGGATTGTAAGCGGCTATGCATATGTGTTTTAGAGGGTATCGATTTTGACTTTGCTTCCACGATTTTCAGATGGGATTTCGGAATTGTTCTGACGGCGTAGTGTTTTTTGTTTTTATTTTTGTTTGTTTGTTTATTTGTTTGTTTGTTTTATTATATTTTATCAAGATACAGAATGTGCAATGATATTGATCATATGCTAAATGATATTTAACGAATGTTTTCTTAAATTTTAAATGAATTTATTAACGATACCGACACTGTTTAATTTAATATTATATACATTTATGGCCCTTGTTGTAATGAGATATGAGGGTAAACAAAGCTTCAAATATCCCTACAACAAGGGCCATAAATTATTGTTTATTATACCGAAATTACACACACAACAAGACATTATTTTTAAACTAATTTAACATTTTATTCAATTTGTGTAGTTGTTTATGTTGATGGTTACATTGCAGTTATCCGAAAAATGAGGATTGAAACTAAACATTCCACGACATGAGAAATTTTCTTTTGTGTCCATTTGTATGATGTTGTTTGTTTCTTTCAAGTCCGAATTAGTTTTTTTACGACGTCGCCATATACATGATATTTATTTCCCCGGAGCACGCGGTCTAGAGATACATGAAGTTTTGTCTTCCTGACATGTGACGTTTTTTAACTAATCACAGACACTCTTATATCTATGAGGTATAATAATAACTATTATTTGTGTTCCATATTTATTCTACAGCAGAAACGTACGTCGTGTTCACACTATGTATTTGTGGTTATTAATAAATTTTAAAAAAGTTGCTAAGAAACAACGATCGACAATATAACAAAAAACAACAATGCGAACCAATCCTCTGTTAAACTTCAAACCTTTAAACACAAAAATATGATTTCCGTATTAAAACGTTTGTTTATGCAACTATATATTCAATATATTACAAACATTTAACAAACCCATAATAGCTTTTTTAATTTCCTGCTTAATAATTTAATATTAAGTTTTCCTTTTATTTCAACCATGTACATGAATTACTGAATCATAATAATACAACTAACTGTGCAGTCAGTGCCTATCACCACTAATGTTTAAATTTGTGAGTTCGAATCCCACTCATGGCGAGGTGTACTCGATACAACATCATGTGATAAAGTTTGCTAGTGACTTGCGACAGGTCGGTGGTTTTTCCCGGGTACTCCGGTTTCCTCCACCAATAAAACTGACCGCCACGATATAGCAAATATATTGTCGAAAGTAGCGTTAAATATCATATCCCCATACCCTTAAAAATAATATTTATGTTAGTAAGTAAGTAAGATATTTACCCAAACGTTGAGATATCTAGTTTGTAATGCTGAGAGATAACACCAGGTGTAATTGTTGTTCCAATCAAAAATATTGTTATAACAATGGTACCTGCTAGTTTAGAACTATGGAGAGATAAATAAAAATTGCATTCAAATACAAAACATTTTGCAAACAAATAAAAATAAAACTCCAATGAATTGCTAACGATTCGTACAGGATTATTCCCACCTTGGCATACAGGTTGATGTCTACCCTCCCTGAACAGGTAATACTGTGGAACCTCTCTAAGCCGAACTCTACAGAAACCACATTCCTATTTGTCTAATAATTTTGCTAATTGAACCTGCCTCATCCGAACATTTTCTATTCAGAATTACCATTGCATGTGCTTGCCTTTGTTCTTTAGATGCGTAGATCCATCTATGACTTTTGGTCTTATCAATCTATGACTTAATAAATACCATACTTTAGAGGGGTTGTCGTGGTCGTATGGTAGTTGGATTTATAACTGCCTATGCAATCAGTGCCTATTACCACTAACGTTGTGAGTTCGAATCCCGCTCAAGCGAGGTGTACTCGATACAACGTTATGTGATAAAGTTTGTCAGTGACTTACGGCAGGTCGGTGGTTTTCTCCGGGCACGCCGATTTCCTCCACCAATAAAACTGACCGCCACGATATAGCTGAAATATGGTTGAAAGTGGCGTTAAACACCATAAACCCACCACCTATATTTTAGAACATACGGTTCCTTAATTGGATTTGTTGAAAATAGAACGTCCCGCCAGGCGTCAATAATAGACCTTTTGCACATTTCTGATTTGCTTTAAAAGTTTACGTTTTTATTCTTTTTTGAACGAGTTATTTCCCTTACAACACGCAAAATGGTACCCAGTCTAGCAAGAGCAATGGAAAGGACAATGAATAGGAGTATTATTTTCTCATAATTTGTAGATATTTTAACCTTGTAAAAATCAGAAGTCACTTTACGATAAAAAAAAATGATATAAATTTTCTCATTGTGAACTTTCCATTTATATGTAGCAACATTCCAGCAGCACCTGCATATGGAGTATATATATCTTAGTTGATATGACATTCCAGAGATTGTGGTTCCTATCAGGATTTCCTTGATAGAGGGTTGCTGCTAATAAGGAGGCTACTGAACCAAGGGTTCCTCTTGGTTAAGTTGAAGTCATCACTTCACAGTTTTCCGGTTGTTGACTGATTTTGTCTGTTTATATACTTATGAGTTTTGACTTTCCCTTTGTAAGATTGTTCGGAGTTCGGTAATTTTGTTATTACCCTTATTCGAAAGTGTTACGGTCGCCACCATGACTTGGTTGACCGATATGGGATATCTGTGTCACAAATGACCACGGATATGTTCCACTTGTCGTAAACACTTCTCGGTCCTTTCCTCATTCATGACTTGTCACCGGGTTTGTAACTAGATTAAAACGACGGGTGCCACTAGTGGAGCAGGAACTGCTTACCCTTCCGGAGCACCTGAGTTCATCCCCGGTTCTTCTTCGATTTACGGATGCTGATTACCCCTTTGGTATCTTCAAACTCTTTTTATGCCAATTGAAAAATTCACAAGTTGTTAAATATATAACATTAAAATTTGGAACAGATTATGGAGGAAAATGTTATTTTCATCAATTGTTGCATGAAAGAGAACCCTTTTATCCACCTTATAGAATAACAACTCCCTTAAAACGTATAATTTTAGAATCAAAGTCGGAGATGTGCAAATGGTCTATTTGTTTCATTTCATTCATTTAGTTTGTTTCGCCACAATGTTTGTACATTTGTTGCATTTTTTTAAAATTCGGGATTGTCTATTGTCTATTCGGGATTGTCTATTGTCTATTCGGGATTGTCTATGTGCGTCTCAGTATATATAGTTAGCTCATAATATATAATGTCAGAAAACATGCATTGATCACATTATATATATATATGTATATCATATAATCTCATTTAGCAGTATCAATTGTAGGTACTTACAAGAATAACGGAAGAATAATAATAGGACTGAGTACGTAAAACTGCATATCATTAGCTAAGTACCAGGCCCAACCAAAACACTGAAAAATAAATATACATAAACCTGTATGTCGTTAGCTAAGTACCAGGCCCAACCAAAAACAATAAAAATAAATATACATAAACCTGTATGTCGTTAGCTAAGTACCAGGCCCAACCAAAAACACTAAAAATAAATATACATAAACCTGTATGTCGTTAGCTAAGTACCAGGCCCAACCAAAAACACTAAAAATAAATATACATAAACTTGTATGTCGTTAGCTAAGTACCAGGCCCAACCAAAAACACTAAAAATAAATATACATAAACCTGTATGTCATTAGCTAAGTACCAGGCCCAACCAAAAACACTAAAAATAAATATACATAAACCTGTATGTCATTAGCTAAATAGCAGGCCCAACCAAAAACACTAAAAATAAATATACATAAACCTGTATGTCGTTAGCTAAGTACCAGACCCAACCAAAACACTAAAAATAAATATACATAAACCTGTATGTCATTAGCTAAGTACCAGGCCCAACCAAAAACACTAAAAATAAATATACATAAACCTGTATGTCGTTAGCTAAGTACCAGGCCCAACCAAAAACACTAAAAATAAATATACATAAACCTGTATGTCGTTAGCTAAGTACCAGGCCCAACCAAAAACACTAAAAATAAATATACATAAACCTGTATGTCATTAGCTAAGTACCAGACCCAACCAAAAACACTAAAAATAAATATACATAAACCTGTATGTCGTTAGCTAGGTACCAGGCCCAACCAAAAACACTAAAAATAAATATACATAAACCTGTATGTCGTTAGCTAAGTACCAGGCCCAACCAAAAACACTAAAAATAAATATACATAAACCTGTATGTCATTAGCTAAGTACCAGACCCAATCAAAAACACTAAAAATAAATATACATAAACCTGTATGTCGTTAGCTAAGTACCAGGCCCAACCAAAAACACTGTAAATAAATATACATAAACCTGTATGTCGTTAGCTAAGTACCACGCCCAACCAAAACACTGAAAAATAAATATACATAAACCTGTATGTCATTAGCTAAGTACCAGGCCCAACCAAAACACTGAAAATAAATATACATAAACCTGTATGTCGTTAGCTAAGTACCAGGCCCAACCAAAACACTATAAATAAATATACATAAACCTGTATGTCATTAGCTAAGTACCAGGCCCAACCAAAAACACTAAAAATAAATATACATAAACCTGTATGTCATTAGCTAAGTACCAGGCCCAACCAAAAACACTAAAAATAAATATACATAAACTTGTATGTCGTTAGCTAGGTACCAGGTCCAACCAAAAACACTAAAAATAAATATACATAAACCTGTATGTCATTAGCTAAGTACCAGGCCCAACCAAAAACACTGTAAATAAATATACATAAACCTGTATGTCATTAGCTAAGTACCAGGCCCAACCAAAAACACTAAATATAAATATACATAAATCTGTATGTCGTTAGCTAAGTACCAGGCCCAACCAAAACACTGTAAATAAATATACATAAACCTGTATGTCATTAGCTAAGTACCAGGCCCAACCAAAAACACTGTAAATAAATATACATAAACCTGTATGTCATTAGCTAAGTACCAGGCCCAACCAAAAACACTAAATATAAATATACATAAATCTGTATGTCATTAGCTAAGTACCAGGCCCAACCAAAACACTGAAAAATAAATATACATAAACCTGTATGTCATTAGCTAAGTACCAGGCCCAACCAAAAACACTGTAAATAAATATACATAAATCTGTATGTCGTTAGCTAGGTACCAGGCCCAACCAAAACACTAAAAATAAATATACATAAACCTGTATGTCGTTAGCTAGGTACCAGGCCCAACCAAAAACACTAAAAATAAATATACATAAACCTGTATGTCGTTAGCTAGGTACCAGGTCCAACCAAAAACACTAAAAATAAATATACATAAACCTGTATGTCGTTAGCTAGGTACCAGGCCCAACCAAAACACTAAAAATAAATATACATAAACCTGTATGTCGTTAGCTAGGTACCAGGCCCAACCAAAAACACTAAAAATAAATATACATAAACCTGTATGTCGTTAGCTAGGTACCAGGCCCAACCAAAAACACTAAAAATAAATATACATAAACCTGTATGTCGTTAGCTAGGTACCAGGTCCAACCAAAAACACTAAAAATAAACATACATAAACCTGTATGTCGTTAGCTAAGTACCAGGCCCAACCAAAAACACTAAAAATAAATATACATAAACCTGTATGTCATTAGCTAAATAGCAGGCCCAACCAAAAACACTGTAAATAAATATACATAAACCTGTATGTCGTTAGCTAAGTACCAGGCCCAAACAAAAACACTATAAATAAATATACATAAACCTGTATGTCGTTAGCTAGGTACCAGGCCCAACCAAAACACTGTAAATAAATATACATAAACCTGTATGTCATTAGCTAAGTACCAGACCCAACCAAAAACACTATAAATAAATATACATAAACCTGTATGTCATTAGCTAAGTACCAGGCCCAACCAAAAACACTAAAAATAAATATACATAAACCTGTATGTCATTAGCTAAGTACCAGGCCCAACCAAAAACACTAAAAATAAATATACATAAACTTGTATGTCGTTAGCTAGGTACCAGGTCCAACCAAAAACACTAAAAATAAATATACATAAACCTGTATGTCATTAGCTAAGTACCAGGCCCAACCAAAAACACTGTAAATAAATATACATAAACCTGTATGTCATTAGCTAAGTACCAGGCCCAACCAAAAACACTAAATATAAATATACATAAATCTGTATGTCGTTAGCTAAGTACCAGGCCCAACCAAAACACTGTAAATAAATATACATAAACCTGTATGTCATTAGCTAAGTACCAGGCCCAACCAAAAACACTGTAAATAAATATACATAAACCTGTATGTCATTAGCTAAGTACCAGGCCCAACCAAAAACACTAAATATAAATATACATAAATCTGTATGTCATTAGCTAAGTACCAGGCCCAACCAAAACACTGAAAAATAAATATACATAAACCTGTATGTCATTAGCTAAGTACCAGGCCCAACCAAAAACACTGTAAATAAATATACATAAATCTGTATGTCGTTAGCTAGGTACCAGGCCCAACCAAAACACTAAAAATAAATATACATAAACCTGTATGTCGTTAGCTAGGTACCAGGCCCAACCAAAAACACTAAAAATAAATATACATAAACCTGTATGTCGTTAGCTAGGTACCAGGTCCAACCAAAAACACTAAAAATAAATATACATAAACCTGTATGTCGTTAGCTAGGTACCAGGCCCAACCAAAACACTAAAAATAAATATACATAAACCTGTATGTCGTTAGCTAGGTACCAGGCCCAACCAAAAACACTAAAAATAAATATACATAAACCTGTATGTCGTTAGCTAGGTACCAGGCCCAACCAAAAACACTAAAAATAAATATACATAAACCTGTATGTCGTTAGCTAGGTACCAGGTCCAACCAAAAACACTAAAAATAAACATACATAAACCTGTATGTCGTTAGCTAAGTACCAGGCCCAACCAAAAACACTAAAAATAAATATACATAAACCTGTATGTCATTAGCTAAATAGCAGGCCCAACCAAAAACACTGTAAATAAATATACATAAACCTGTATGTCGTTAGCTAAGTACCAGGCCCAAACAAAAACACTATAAATAAATATACATAAACCTGTATGTCGTTAGCTAGGTACCAGGCCCAACCAAAACACTATAAATAAATATACATAAACCTGTATGTCGTTAGCTAAGTACCAGGCCCAACCAAAACACTATAAATAAATATACATAAACCTGTATGTCGTTAGCTAAGTACCAGGCCCAACCAAAACACTGTAAATAAATATACATAAACCTGTATGTCATTAGCTAAGTACCAGACCCAACCAAAAACACTAAAAATAAATATACATAAACCTGTATGTCGTTAGCTAGGTACCAGGTCCAACCAAAAACACTAAAAATAAATATACATAAACCTGTATGTCGTTAGCTAAGTACCAGGCCCAACCAAAAACACTAAAAATAAATATACATAAACCTGTATGTCATTAGCTAAATAGCAGGCCCAACCAAAAACACTAAATATAAATATACATAAACCTGTATGTCGTTAGCTAAGTACCAGGCCCAACCAAAAACACTAAAAATAAATATACATAAACCTGTATGTCGTTAGCTAAGTACCAGGCCCAAACAAAAACACTATAAATAAATATACATAAACCTGTATGTCGTTAGCTAGGTACCAGGTCCAACCAAAACACTGAAAAATAAATATACATAAACCTGTTTGTCGTTAGCTAGGTACCAGGCCCAACCAAAACACTAAAAATAAATATACATAAACCTGTATGTCATTAGCTAGGTACCAGGTCCAACCAAAAACACTAAAAATAAATATACATAAACCTGTATGTCGTTAGCTAAGTACCAGGCCCAACCAAAACACTGAAAAATAAATATACATAAACCTGTATGTCGTTAGCTAAGTACCAGGTCCAACCAAAAACACTAAAAATAAATATACATAAACCTGTATGTCGTTAGCTAAGTACCAGGCCCAACCAAAAACACCAAAAATAAATATACATAAACCTGTATGTCGTTAGCTAAGTACCAGGCCCAACCAAAAACACTAAAAATAAATATACATAAACCTGTATGTCATTAGCTAAGTACCAGGCCCAACCAAAACACTGAAAAATAAATATACATAAACCTGTATGTCGTTAGCTAAGTACCAGGTCCAACCAAAAACACTAAAAATAAATATACATAAACCTGTATGTCGTTAGCTAAATAGCAGGCCCAACCAAAAACACTAAAAATAAATATACATAAATCTGTATGTCGTTAGCTAAGTACCAGGCCCAACCAAAAACACTATAAATAAATATACATAAACCTGTATGTCATTAGCTAGGTACCAGGCCCAACCAAAAACACTAAAAATAAATATACATAAATCTGTATGTCATTAGCTAAGTACCAGGCCCAACCAAAACACTGAAAAATAAATATACATAAACCTGTATGTCGTTAGCTAAGTACCAGGTCCAACCAAAAACACTAAAAATAAATATACATAAACCTGTATGTCGTTAGCTAAGTACCAGGCCCAACCAAAAACACTAAAAATAAATATACATAAACCTGTATGTCGTTAGCTAAGTACCAGGCCCAACCAAAAACACTAAAAATAAATATACATAAACCTGTATGTCGTTAGCTAAGTACCAGACCCAACCAAAAACACTAAAAATAAATATACATAAACCTGTATGTCATTAGCTAAGTACCAGGCCCAACCAAAAACACTAAAAATAAATATACATAAACCTGTATGTCGTTAGCTAGGTACCAGGCCCAACCAAAACACTATAAATAAATATACATAAACCTGTATGTCGTTAGCTAAGTACCAGGCCCAACCAAAAACACTAAAAATAAATATACATAAACCTGTATGTCGTTAGCTAAGTACCAGGCCCAACCAAAACACTAAAAATAAATATACATAAACCTGTATGTCATTAGCTAAGTACCAGGCCCAACCAAAAACACTGTAAATAAATATACATAAACCTGTATGTCATTAGCTAAGTACCAGGCCCAACCAAAAACACTAAAAATAAATATACATAAACCTGTATGTCGTTAGCTAAGTACCAGGCCCAACCAAAAACACTAAAAATAAATATACATAAACCTGTATGTCGTTAGCTAAGTACCAGGCCCAACCAAAAACACTAAAAATAAATATACATAAACCTGTATGTCATTAGCTAAGTACCAGGCCCAACCAAAAACACTAAAAATAAATATACATAAACCTGTATGTCATTAGCTAAGTACCAGGCCCAACCAAAAACACTGTAAATAAATATACATAAACCTGTATGTCATTAGCTAAGTACCAGGCCCAACCAAAAACACTAAAAATAAATATACATAAACCTGTATGTCGTTAGCTAAGTACCAGGCCCAACCAAAAACACTAAAAATAAATATACATAAACCTGTATGTCATTAGCTAAGTACCAGGCCCAACCAAAAACACTGTAAATAAATATACATAAACCTGTATGTCATTAGCTAAGTACCAGGCCCAACCAAAAACACTAAAAATAAATATACATAAACCTGTATGTCGTTAGCTAAGTACCAGGCCCAACCAAAAACACTAAAAATAAATATACATAAACCTGTATGTCATTAGCTAAGTACCAGGCCCAACCAAAAACACTAAAAATAAATATACATAAACCTGTATGTCGTTAGCTAAGTACCAGGCCCAACCAAAAACACTAAAAATAAATATACATAAACCTGTATGTCGTTAGCTAGGTACCAGGCCCAACCAAAACACTATAAATAAATATACATAAACCTGTATGTCGTTAGCTAAGTACCAGGCCCAACCAAAAACACTAAAAATAAATATACATAAACCTGTATGTCGTTAGCTAAGTACCAGGCCCAACCAAAAACACTAAAAATAAATATACATAAACCTGTATGTCGTTAGCTAGGTACCAGGCCCAACCAAAACACTATAAATAAATATACATAAACCTGTATGTCGTTAGCTAAGTACCAGGCCCAACCAAAAACACTAAAAATAAATATACATAAACCTGTATGTCGTTAGCTAAGTACCAGGCCCAACCAAAACACTAAAAATAAATATACATAAACCTGTATGTCGTTAGCTAAGTACCAGACCCAACCAAAAACACTATAAATAAATATACATAAACCTGTATGTCGTTAGCTAAGTACCAGGCCCAACCAAAAACACTAAAAATAAATATACATAAACCTGTATGTCGTTAGCTAAGTACCAGGCCCAACCAAAAACACTAAAAATAAATATACATAAACCTGTATGTCGTTAGCTAAGTACCAGGCCCAACCAAAAACACTAAAAATAAATATACATAAACCTGTATGTCGTTAGCTAGGTACCAGGCCCAACCAAAAACACTAAAAATAAATATACATAAATCTGTATGTCATTAGCTAAGTACCAGGCCCAACCAAAAACACTATAAATAAATATACATAAATCTGTATGTCGTTAGCTAGGTACCAGGCCCAACCAAAAACACTATAAATAAATATACATAAACCTGTATGTCATTAGCTAGGTACCAGGCCCAACCAAAAACACTATAAATAAATATACATAAACCTGTATGTCATTAGCTAGGTACCAGGCCCAACCAAAAACACTAAAAATAAATATACATAAACCTGTATGTCATTAGCTAAGTACCAGGCCCAACCAAAAACACTAAAAATAAATATACATAAACCTGTATGTCGTTAGCTAGGTACCAGGCCCAACCAAAAACACTAAAAATAAATATACATAAATCTGTATGTCATTAGCTAAGTACCAGGCCCAACCAAAAACACTAAAAATAAATATACATAAATCTGTATGTCGTTAGCTAGGTACCAGGCCCAACCAAAAACACTAAAAATAAATATACATCAACCTGTATGTCATTAGCTAAGTACCAGGCCCAACCAAAAACACTAAAAATAAATATACATAAACCTGTATGTCGTTAGCTAAGTACCAGGCCCAACCAAAACACTAAAAATAAATATACATAAACCTGTATGTCATTAGCTAAGTACCAGGCCCAACCAAAAACACTGTAAATAAATATACATAAACCTGTATGTCATTAGCTAAGTACCAGGCCCAACCAAAAACACTAAAAATAAATATACATAAACCTGTATGTCGTTAGCTAAGTACCAGGCCCAACCAAAAACACTAAAAATAAATATACATAAACCTGTATGTCGTTAGCTAAGTACCAGGCCCAACCAAAAACACTAAAAATAAATATACATAAACCTGTATGTCATTAGCTAAGTACCAGGCCCAACCAAAAACACTAAAAATAAATATACATAAACCTGTATGTCATTAGCTAAGTACCAGGCCCAACCAAAAACACTGTAAATAAATATACATAAACCTGTATGTCATTAGCTAAGTACCAGGCCCAACCAAAAACACTAAAAATAAATATACATAAACCTGTATGTCGTTAGCTAAGTACCAGGCCCAACCAAAAACACTATAAATAAATATACATAAACCTGTATGTCATTAGCTAAGTACCAGGCCCAACCAAAAACACTGTAAATAAATATACATAAACCTGTATGTCATTAGCTAAGTACCAGGCCCAACCAAAAACACTAAAAATAAATATACATAAACCTGTATGTCGTTAGCTAAGTACCAGGCCCAACCAAAAACACTAAAAATAAATATACATAAACCTGTATGTCATTAGCTAAGTACCAGGCCCAACCAAAAACACTAAAAATAAATATACATAAACCTGTATGTCGTTAGCTAAGTACCAGGCCCAACCAAAAACACTAAAAATAAATATACATAAACCTGTATGTCGTTAGCTAGGTACCAGGCCCAACCAAAACACTATAAATAAATATACATAAACCTGTATGTCGTTAGCTAAGTACCAGGCCCAACCAAAAACACTAAAAATAAATATACATAAACCTGTATGTCGTTAGCTAAGTACCAGGCCCAACCAAAAACACTAAAAATAAATATACATAAACCTGTATGTCGTTAGCTAGGTACCAGGCCCAACCAAAACACTATAAATAAATATACATAAACCTGTATGTCGTTAGCTAAGTACCAGGCCCAACCAAAAACACTAAAAATAAATATACATAAACCTGTATGTCGTTAGCTAAGTACCAGGCCCAACCAAAACACTAAAAATAAATATACATAAACCTGTATGTCGTTAGCTAAGTACCAGACCCAACCAAAAACACTAAAAATAAATATACATAAACCTGTATGTCGTTAGCTAAGTACCAGGCCCAACCAAAAACACTAAAAATAAATATACATAAACCTGTATGTCGTTAGCTAAGTACCAGGCCCAACCAAAAACACTAAAAATAAATATACATAAACCTGTATGTCGTTAGCTAAGTACCAGGCCCAACCAAAAACACTAAAAATAAATATACATAAACCTGTATGTCGTTAGCTAGGTACCAGGCCCAACCAAAAACACTAAAAATAAATATACATAAATCTGTATGTCATTAGCTAAGTACCAGGCCCAACCAAAAACACTAAAAATAAATATACATAAATCTGTATGTCGTTAGCTAGGTACCAGGCCCAACCAAAAACACTATAAATAAATATACATAAACCTGTATGTCATTAGCTAGGTACCAGGCCCTACCAAAAACACTATAAATAAATATACATAAACCTGTATGTCATTAGCTAGGTACCAGGCCCAACCAAAAACACTAAAAATAAATATACATAAACCTGTATGTCATTAGCTAAGTACCAGGCCCAACCAAAAACACTAAAAATAAATATACATAAACCTGTATGTCGTTAGCTAGGTACCAGGCCCAACCAAAAACACTAAAAATAAATATACATAAATCTGTATGTCATTAGCTAAGTACCAGGCCCAACCAAAAACACTAAAAATAAATATACATAAATCTGTATGTCGTTAGCTAGGTACCAGGCCCAACCAAAAACACTAAAAATAAATATACATAAACCTGTATGTCATTAGCTAAGTACCAGGCCCAACCAAAAACACTAAAAATAAATATACATAAACCTGTATGTCGTTAGCTAGGTACCAGGCCCAACCAAAAACACTAAAAATAAATATACATAAATCTGTATGTCATTAGCTAAGTACCAGGCCCAACCAAAAACACTATAAATAAATATACATAAACCTGTATGTCATTAGCTAGGTACCAGGCCCAACCAAAAACACTAAAAATAAATATACATAAACCTGTATGTCATTAGCTAAGTACCAGGCCCAACCAAAAACACTAAAAATAAATATACATAAACCTGTATGTCGTTAGCTAGGTACCAGGCCCAACCAAAAACACTAAAAATAAATATACATAAATCTGTATGTCATTAGCTAAGTACCAGGCCCAACCAAAAACACTAAAAATAAATATACATAAATCTGTATGTCGTTAGCTAAGTACCAGGCCCAACCAAAAACACTATAAATAAATATACATAAACCTGTATGTCATTAGCTAGGTACCAGGCCCAACCAAAAACACTAAATATAAATATACATAAACCTGGATATCCTTAGCTAAGTACCAGGCCCAACCAAAAACACTAAAAATAAATATACATAAACCTGTATGTCGTTAGCTAAGTACCAGGCCCAACCAAAAACACTAAAAATAAATATACATAAACCTGTATGTCGTTAGCTAAGTACCAGGCCCAACCAAAAACACTAAAAATAAATATACATAAACCTGTATGTCGTTAGCTAGGTACCAGGCCCAACCAAAAACACTAAAAATAAATATACATAAATCTGTATGTCATTAGCTAAGTACCAGGCCCAACCAAAAACACTAAAAATAAATATACATAAATCTGTATGTCGTTAGCTAGGTACCAGGCCCAACCAAAACACTATAAATAAATATACATAAACCTGTATGTCGTTAGCTAAGTACCAGGCCCAACCAAAAACACTAAAAATAAATATACATAAACCTGTATGTCATTAGCTAAGTACCAGGCCCAACCAAAAACACTAAAAATAAATATACATAAACCTGTATGTCATTAGCTAAGTACCAGGCCCAACCAAAAACACTAACAATAAATATACATAAACCTGTATGTCGTTAGCTAAGTACCAGGCCCAACCAAAACACTGAAAATAAATATACATAAACCTGTATGTCATTAGCTAAGTACCAGGCCCAACCAAAACACTGAAAATAAATATACATAAATCTGTATGTCGTTAGCTAAGTACCAGGCCCAACCAAAAACACTAAAAATAAATATACATAAATCTGTATGTCGTTAGCTAGGTACCAGGCCCAACCGAAACACTATAAATAAATATACATAAACCTGTATGTCGTTAGCTAAGTACCAGGCCCAACCAAAAACACTAAAAATAAATATACATAAACCTGTATGTCATTAGCTAAGTACCAGGCCCAACCAAAAACACTATAAATAAATATACATAAACCTGTATGTCATTAGCTAAGTACCAGGCCCAACCAAAAACACTAAAAATAAATATACATAAACCTGTATGTCATTAGCTAAGTACCAGGCCCAACCAAAAACACTAAAAATAAATATACATAAACCTGTATGTCATTAGCTAAGTACCAGGCCCAACCAAAAACACTATAAATAAATATACATAAACCTGTATGTCATTAGCTAAGTACCAGGCCCAACCAAAAACACTAAAAATAAATATACATAAACCTGTATGTCGTTAGCTAAGTACCAGGCCCAACCAAAAACACTAAAAATAAATATACATAAACCTGTATGTCTTTAGCTAAGTACCAGGCCCAACCAAAAACACTAAAAATAAATATACATAAACCTGTATGTCGTTAGCTAAGTACCAGGCCCAACCAAAAACACTAAAAATAAATATACATAAACCTGTATGTCATTAGCTAAGTACCAGGCCCAACCAAAAACACTATAAATAAATATACATAAACCTGTATGTCATTAGCTAAGTACCAGGCCCAACCAAAAACACTAAAAATAAATATACATAAACCTGTATGTCGTTAGCTAAGTACCAGGCCCAACCAAAAACACTAAAAATAAATATACATAAACCTGTATGTCATTAGCTAAGTACCAGGCCCAACCAAAAACACTAAAAATAAATATACATAAACCTGTATGTCGTTAGCTAGGTACCAGGTCCAACCAAAAACACTAAAAATAAATATACATAAACCTGTATGTCGTTAGCTAAGTACCAGGCCCAACCAAAAACACTAAATATAAATATACATAAACCTGGATATCCTTAGCTAAATAGCAGGCCCAACCAAACCACTACACTATAAATAAATATAAATGTACTTAGCAAAATATATGTCATGTGCTATAGTCTGTGTTACACGAACCATTTTTTCCTAAATATGGTTCCTATTTTTTTATGTACCAATTCCTTTCCCTTTAGCGTTGAAAATCAAATATTCTAGCATGACGTCCTTCTTTCGCTTTGTAAAAACGAGCGATTGATCGATTGGGTATAATCTCATTAGCACATGCGCCGGTGCATGTGACTGGCTTTCCCCTCGTAAATGTACATGTTGATGAATGTCGTCTGCTCTAATTTGGCAGCATAAATTGTGTGCGACATTGTTCGCAAATGTAAATATAAATTATCGTCTTCAAATCAAAGAATACTACCGTATTTGTAGTTTTAGACATATCAGAATCGAAAAAAATCATGGAATACCAATATCCGCCAACCCATATTAAAACTCAAAACACATTCTGGCTTCCATGATTTATTTCTTAGCTATACTCCATCACCAAAGTAAATGGTCCATGTTTTATATTCTTCCATGACAATTTGTATGAATGAGTACGTCCTTGACTTTCTCTATGTAGATTTAACATTAGATGGTAACCATCTTTGTTTCTAAAGGGTCAACGAGTTTCTTTTTTATCTCGCTTTGTTAAGCATGCCTCTACATTTTCAATAAGATCTTTCTAATTTTCTGAGGTTGTTCGTGAGTTGAATACGACAATTTTGATTTACAGCGTCTTCAAATCTTTCGACTTCCATTCATCTACCGATTGCCATTAAGAGGAATTCCGAGGACACCCGACCAAGCGTAGCAAGGATACACTTTCGGTATAAACCATGGCCGAAAAGTGTTCGTGATAATTGATTTATTACACGCGATGAGAACTCCTACATTCAAACTATTCAAATGAAGATTATGTCATTGTGGAAATCAATTCACCATGCACAGTTTATGATTGCTTGATTTTGAATTTCATGAATAATATCATGTGATCTTCCAAATTTGAATCCTTGAGAAGCACTTCAGTTTGACTCAACGCGGTAAGTAATTTTTATATACGACGGTTTTAACAGATTTGAAACTCCGTGACACAGTGCATAGACTCAACGAAAACACAAACACTACAGATACATATATAATCATTTCAATTACCTGAATAAAAATCAAGGAATAGGATACGTTCAAAAACTCTTTCATATTCATTTGGATTTACAACTACCTGTGCAATCAGTGCCTATCACCACTGATGTTGTGCGTTCGAACCCCGTTCATGGTCAGGTGTACCCGATATAGCATTATGTGATGAAGTTTGTCAGTGACTAGCGACAGGTCGGTGGTTTTCTCCGGGTACTCCGGTTTCCTCCAACGCCACGATATAACTGAAATATTGCTGAAAGTGGCGTTAAACAACATAAACCACAAACCTGAAGCAGAGACTATGCTAATTCACCTAGAGTACAGTAAATCATCTCTGCCACACCGGAAAGAGATGCTTTTGTATTGGCTGACATTCGTGTAAGATTTTGCACGGAGAGTTGAGTAAAACGGATTTGTGGATAACATGATGGTGGACATGCTTACGTCACTATTTCACCAAACTAAATTTTTATGAAATTTTTTAATTCAACTCAAACCAATTACAAATTCTAAACATCATAAGAGAGCCGATAGAAGAAAGTACATGTAGTACTTCGTTTATATAAAAGCTTGAACAACGAATTGCAGAGGTAAACTTCTGATGAAGGAATGATGTAGCCTCTGTTTCGAAGATCAGTATTTGTTTCATTACTTTTAACAACGCTTGACTATGTTGGTCACCATGACTCTAAACCGACAAATACACATAGCGTCAATATACATTTTTTGTATGGCATATTTAAGCGAGTGAAGTATCAAACTAGACTCTGTCACCCATGGTATACATACCTGTTCTCCAATTGTTCTGAAGTTATTTATGTACAACAGATTGTACCACCATGAATCCTTACAGTAGTTTAACTCCATACCATCTTTAGCCCACATAGGACCACTTCCAAGATACGGAAATAACGGTATATAAACCATCATAATCAACATGTATGGCGGTGTTAACCTGTAAGATATGGAAGTAAACGTTAGAGAATACCGAAGTGGCAATCAATATAGGGCACACAAGAGGGAAAAAACCAAAAACACAACACAATATGAGTTGGACACAACTACACGCAAGCAAAAACAAATACCGGAAATAAGACACGCGCCATCCCACAAACAACTGGAGGTGAAGAGGAACCGAACATCGTTTTTATGCGGACATCGCAACATGGAACATGATCAACTTGTATGGAGGTGTTAAGATATGGAAACAACGGTATATAGATCATCATAATCAGCATGTATATGGGGGTGCTAACCTGTATATACAGACACAAAGAAATACACATGAGCTGGTAAAAAGGAACATATGCTACCATGGACAACACATTTCAGTTTTGTAAAGAAAACAGTTATACTTACAACAATGCTTAAATAATCGAATATTGTGTTTTATAAACAATTTTAATTGTATCTACATGTATATTAAAAATAAACATATCATCATATACTTAGAGGACATTGTTTTCTAAATATTTTGTGGGTATATTTTCACTATCTTATTTATATGTAGGAAATGACACACACGTTGGTGATCTCCTTATGTGACAACAGCTCCAATGTAGTGCAAATATGAAAAGGAAGTTTTAACAGTGATTGTCAACAATTCTACCAATATCAACAAAACCAACAATCACCTCTACTTCAACTCATTGAACATCAGAAAGACCGTTAATATTCGATGTAGAAACCGACACATATGCCTCGTTTGTGATCTCATATTAACACCACAGATATTACATAAATGTGATTTAATATCAATTAGTTGTTTCTTATTACCAATGCGAAAACTCAAAATATCAGATGTACTTGTCGAATTGATTAGACTAATTCTACCAAGACATTTACCGTGAAAGAGAGCAGTTTTCAGTTTATAACAAATAAATAAATATAAAATATACAATGTGTTACAACAAACCTCCAAACACGATGAAAGTAAAACATGGACCAATTCAGTTTTCCTTTTTGTTTCTTTAGCTGTTTTAATACTACGTAGGTCAAAAGGGTTCCACTAAAAAGACAGAATATGGTATTATATATGTTATACGATATAGTTTTTCTGGGTTTTTTGTTCTTGTTTTTTGTTATTGTATTTATGTTAATCGTCATCATTATTAAGGTGGTAAAATTGCTATGCTTGTACTTGACAAACGACCAATCAGAACTTTGTATCCGGTGTAAGCAATGTTTTGATTGGCTGATCTTGAAGTACGATTGCTACAATACACTGATTAGGAAAAAATATGTATTTGACATCTACATGTGTATCCGAAATTTGGATATATTTCGATAAAAAAGGGCACTAAAACATTCCCTTTAATGATAGCAGGAAACACATCAAGACACGTGATTCAAATTCCTTCACGGTAGCTGATCGGATAACAGGTAACAAATGTCTCATTTTCTGCTGCTCTAGAGTAAAAAACAATGAAATGAAAAAATACCACACTGTCGAAATAGCTCCAAAATACCACACTGTCGGAATAGCTCCAAAATACCACACTGTCGGAATAGCTCCAAAATACCACACTGTCGGAATAGCTCCAAAATACCACACTGTCGGAATAGCTCCAAAATACCACACTGTCGAAATAGCTCCAAAATACCACACTGTCGGAATAAGTCCAAAATACCACACTGTCGGAATAGCTCCAAAATACCACACTGTCGGAATAGCTCCAAAATACGACACTGTCGGAATAGGTCCAAAATACGACACTGTCGGAATAGGTCCAAAATAACACACTGTCGGAATAGCTCTAAAATACCACACTGTCGGAATAGCTCCAAAATACGACACTGTCGGAATAGCTCCAAAATACCACACTGTCGGAATAGCTCCAAAATACCACACTGTCGGAATAGGTCAAAAATACCACACGGTCGGAATAGGTTCAAAATACCACACTGTCGGAATAGCTCCAAAATACCACACTGTCGGAATAGCTCCAAAATACCACACTGTCGGAATAGCTCCAAAATACCACACTGTCGGAATAGGTCCAAAATACCACACTGTCGGAATGGGTCCAAAATACACTGTCGGAATAGCTCCAAAATACCACACTGTCGGAATAGCTCCAAAATACGACACTGTCGGAATAGGTCCAAAATACCACACTGTCGGAATAGGTCCAAAATACGACACTGTCGGAATAGCTCCAAAATACGACACTGTCGGAATAGCTCCAAAATACGACACTGTCGGAATAGGTCCAAAATACCACACTGTCGGAATAGCTCCAAAATACGACACTGTCGGAATAGGTCCAAAATACGACACTGTCGGAATAGCTCCAAAATACCACACTGTCGGAATAGGTCCAAAATACCACACTGTCGGAATAGCTCCAAAATACCACACTGTCGGAATAGCTACAAAATACGACACTGTCGGAATAGGTCCAAAATACCACACTGTCGGAATATGTCCAAAATACCACACTGTCGGAATAGCTCCAAAATCCAATTTAAGAATTGTAAAAACAGAGACAAAATGTATACACACAAATACATGACACATAACTTTTCTGGCCTGTTGCAGGCACTTCAATAACAAGTGGCGGGGTTAAACGAGTTTTATTGGTCCCGAGTCTGATAAAAGTACATAGTAAATAGAAATCTTGAGACAGGACTTTGAACACGTGACAATTATTGAAATCATACTACATATGACATTTTGAAACATGAGAGAGAATTGAGAGAATTGAGAACCATGGTTGTTTTTATATTGAACAGCAAATCATTATTTCAATATGACAAATATAATGCGTTAGATACGAATGTTTGCTCAGGCTGCAAATCTATGGTAACTGTTGCTTTGCATTGGACTGGTTTCATGTACCGTTAATTGACGCCGATTTCAACATAACAGATCTTTTGCATATTTCTGACTTTGATTCTAATATTATACGTTTTGCAGGAGTTATTTCCCTTCAAAATGGTCAGCTTGATGTAAAGTTCCGTGGAAATAACATATGTTTTTTTAACATAATCTGTATAAAATTTTAATGTTGTAGCGACTTGTGAATATTCTATTTGCTATAAAATTGTCTTCTGATTTTTATAAGATTCAAATATTTACAAATTATGAGAAAATTATGATCAAATTCGCTGTCCTTTCCATTGCTCTTGCTAGAACGGTCCGTAAAGAAAATACCTTGTTTAAAAAGGTATAAAAACGTATAATTGAACAATTAATAGCACTCCATTTGACATGATGCCTTAAAAATGATAAAGTTCTGCTAATAGACAACGTTTTATGACAATTTGTATATGGAGCTGGACATGCAAAATTGTATAGGAGATGACTTTAAGTGCAAAAATAGCTCTATGGCTAGACAGGAAAAAGCTACGTGCACAAACCTGTCGTACCTGTTATGTGTTATGCAGAATGATCGGTACATACGATTTCTGCATAAATACGATGTTCGGGTCGTTTTTACTTCCAGTTCTTTGTAGGAAGGCTCATGTCTTATTTACGTTATATGTGCTTGTTTGCGTATAGTGGTGTCCAACACATATTGTGTTGTGTTTATGTTTCTTCTCTTGCGTTCCATATGTTGCCAGTTTCTCTGGATTGTCCATTTTTGAGTGCCCCTTCTGTATTCTCTAACGTTTATTTAGCATTTCTTGCACGTTGCAGGAGTAATGGAGTAATGAATACCACACAACATGCCCAAATCATATATTCCCATAATTTCCACGACTGGCGCTTATTGCTTCCGTTGCTTCTACATGTTTATGTATATAATTAAAAACTCACCTCAGAGCAAAGAAAGTATCAACTGACACCTCTGCATTCATAATGGCCATGAATGATTTACGAGCAATGAACATAGGATATGCTGTAGCAACATTTCCTGAAAGATTTAAACATATAATGGTTTAGTCTCCTTGTGTGTAGAATTTATTTTTGTTGTTTTTGTTGTTTTTGTTGTTTTGTTGTTTTGTTGTTTTACTTTGTTTATTTGTTTTTTGTTTGTAAAAACACACACATTACATGACACATCTAGTGCAAATTAAATTGAAAAAGTAATAGTCTAAGAGTAGACATAATAACTTGTATGTCTTTTGTTTTATTGGTCGAATAGAACACATATTCACAGAAGTGTGCATTAATTTACTTAAAACACCTTTCGTACCCTTGAATGTTGGTCAACAGCCTAAAAAACTACCGGCTGAATTATTGCCACGATTTGCTTTCAAATGTCACATAACATGATTGCTTCAAAATTAATTTGAGGCGTAATATATGAACACTTGTGATGCTGTCTACATTATTTGTTTTCTAACTTTTATGCCCAAATAAAGTCAGATGTGCTAGACTTGCATATGATGTGTCATGCAGGCTATCTGTGTGTTGTCGACAAGAGACTCATCTCATATTAGTTTATAGAAACAAAATAATTGAGCTGAAAGAAGCAAAAAATAACCTGACTTGCAGTTTTTAACGAAAAAATGTCTTACATAATAACCCCCCAAACAAAATGGTCGGTCCCTTAAGTATACTTATGGATTTTCTGTATGCTCAATTATAAATTAAGATGAATGATATTTACAATTGCTGCAAAGGGTCTTCCAGGGAACATTGGAATAATTTTGATAGCTTTCAATTCTCATTTGGTTTCTTATAAGCTGATTTATTAAGTAAATGTATAATTTGGAACTAACAACCTGAACTATATTTCAATTGAAATACAGGGAGGTTCGGTTGTTTCTCTTAATTGTCTTGAGGATATGGAATATTAAAATGTGCATTCAAGTGATCCAAGAACGAAGAAGATAGCATTATATACGGAACATAATTAGAATATCTCCACCGTACCAAGTGAACTTTTAGAAAGGTATGTCTGATCAAGATTAAAAACTGTTGAACTCCAGGTTAAAATAAATCACTTATACATACCGATACCACCATTGAGAAGTCCAAAGGCAAATGTATGTCCGAGTATAACCCATGTCATACTGATAAACCGGATGCCGTTAACAGCTGTTAATGTTCCAGTTCCTTGTCGGGTACTCAGGATCTTAGGAACGTTTGTGTAAACAGAGAACGATAACAAGAGCTGGCCCAGTATACCTGATGAATAAGAACACATCACAATCACGATCATTGTATCATGTGGATTATATTGACAGACCATTGGCAGAAGTAAAAAGTACCACCCAGCTGCAGGCTAGGGGCAGTTTCACACTTATTTTATGGTAAGAGTTTTGCTCGTTGTTGAATAACCTACTGTGACATTGAAATACAAGACAGCAATAAAAGCGCTGTTCCATTACTTAAATTGTCTAAATGTAATGTTTGATAGTCTCTCAGGCTCATTTACATCCATGTTATTCTTTCTTGCTAATTTAATAAAACACACAAAATGCATATCTGTTGGAATTAATTTAACCTTTCATATGATGTAATAAATGGTTATTTTTACTCTGGATGGAGGTGTGGTTGGTGTGGTGTTTGAAAATTCTTTACGTGATATAGTGGGACAGACAAAGCTGAAAAAAAACAATATAAGAAGGGTTTTAGGGTTTGATGAATTTTGATCGATTTCTAATTATGTGCGCTAATTTTAATTCTGAACAGGCCATCGCAGTTACTATCGTATGGTAATTTGAGTTACATCTGCATATGCTCTCGGTATTTATCAGCTGTGAGTTCGATTCTAAATGTATTCTATATAACTTAATGTGATAAGCGACAGATCAGTGGTTTGAATTGGTACTTCACTAATAAAACTTATCATGAAATATTATTGAAAGTGTTATTTAAGCATTCGTAGACCATACATCAAAGTAACGTACACACAGTCATATAAATGTACGCACATGTGACAACATTTCCCATTGCTTTATTGAAAAAAATGTGTAATTATTAGCAATGGCCTTATGAATCTAAATCATACATTGATCTACCAAATGTTTTTACTATCACATCAAATATAACCATAAGCATATTGTTTAATTGTTTTAGTGGATTTCGATTTGCTCAAACTTTGGTTTTCTGTGTATCGTTTTCTGGATCATTGTTTATTCTTTTGTTCTTTTTCTATTGGTCATTGTATTGTCTGTCCTTCGATTTACGTCTTCAGATTACCCCTTTGGTATCTTAGATTTACGTTTTCAGATTACCCCTTTGGTATCTTAGATTTACGTTTTCAGATTACCCCTTTGGTATCTTAGATTTACGTCTTCAGATTACCCCTTTGGTATCTTCAAACTTTTCTTATAATGAATTGATTCAAGGTAGTCACCATCATGGAAATCGGCATAGGGGTAGTTTAGCCAATCAAAAAATAGTTAAAAGACAATAATCAGTCATGCCTTCCCAAATGTTCCAATTACCTATAAGCATGACACCATAGAACGGAAAAGGACAATAAAGTGAAGAATCACTGGCATTTCTGTTTCCATGCAATCTTGTGAACTATAAGGGAAATGTATAGCATTTGTATCATACTATGAACGTGAAGCATTGACGTCATTACTGTTTTTCTAATAACATGATAAATAATTATTGCAAGGAACATTGGTAACGTTTGTCGTAATCACAATCCGGTCTTTTCCTCATTCATTGCTTATCACCGGGTTTGTAGCCAGAGTAATACGACGTGTGTCACATGTAGAACAGGAACTGCTTATCCTTCCAGAGCATCTGAGTACCCCTCAGTTTTAGTGAGGTTTGTGTTGCTTGATCTTTTGTTTTCTGTGTAGTGTTTTGTAGATCGTTGTTTATCACTTTGTGGTTTTTTTCTTGTGGCCACTGTGTTGTCTGTTCTTCTTAGATTTACGGCTTCTGATCCCCCATGTGGTATCTTGTGACCTTTGTGTTGTCTGTTCTTATATTTACGGCTTCTGATCCTCCATGTGGTATCTTGTGGCCATTGTGTTGTCTGTTCTTCTTAGATTTACGACTTCTGACCCCCGATGTGGCATCTTCTGACCCCCCCCATGTGGTATCTTCTGACCCCCCATGTGGTATCTTCTGATTCCCCATGTGGTATCTTCTGATCCCCCATGTGGTATCTTCTGAACCCCCCCCCCCCCCATGTGGTATCTTCTGACCCCCCATGTGGTATCTTCTGATTCCCCATGTGGTATCTTCTGATCCCCATGTGGTATTTTCTGATTCCCCATATGGTATCTTCTGATCCCTCATGTGGTATCTTCTGATCCCCCATGTGGTATCTTCTGATCCCCATGTGGTATCTTCTGATCCCCCATGTGGTATCTTCTGATTCCCCATGTGGTATTTTCTGACCCCCATGTGGTATCTTCTGACCCCCCATGTGGTATCTTCTGATCCCCCATGTGGTATCTTCTGATTCCCCATGTGGTATCTTCTGATCCCCCATGTGGTATCTTCTGACCCCCCATGTGGTATCTTCTGACCCCCCATGTGGTATCTTCTGACCACCCATGTGGTATCTTCTGACCCCCCATGTGGTATCTTCTGATCCCCAATGTGGTATCTTCTGATTCCCCATGTGGTATCTTCAGATTCCCCATGTGGTATCTTCTGATCCCCCATGTGGTATCTTCTGATCCCCCATGTGGTATCTTCTGATCCCACATGTGGTATCTTCTGATTCCCCATGTGGTATCTTCTGATTCCCCATGTGGTATCTTCTGACCCCCATGTGGTATCTTCTGATCCCCCATTTGGTATCTTCTGATCCCCCATGTGGTATCTTCTGACCCCTCATGTGCTATCTTCTGATCCCCCATTTGGTATATTCTGATCCCCCATGTGGTATCTTCTGATCCCCCATGTGGTATCTTCTGATCCCCCATGTTGTATCTTCTGACCCCCCATGTGGTATCTTCTGATCCCCCATGTGGTATCTTCTGATTCCCGATGTGGTATCTTCTGATCCCTCATGTGGTATCTTCTGATCCCCCATGTGGTATCTTCTGATCCCCATGTCGTATCTTCTGATCCCCCATGTGGTATCTTCTGATCCCCCGTGTGGTATCTTCTGACCCCCCATGTGGTATCTTCTGACCCCCCATGTGGTATCTTCTGATCCCCCAAGTGGTATCTTCTGATTCCCCATGTGGTATCTTCTGATCCCCCCATGTGGTATTTTCTGATTCCCCATATGGTATCTTCTGATCCCTCATGTGGTATCTTCTGATCCCCCATGTGGTATCTTCTGATCCCCATGTGGTATCTTCTGATCCCCCATGTGGTATCTTCTGATTCCCCATGTGGTATCTTCTGATCCCCCATGTGGTATCTTCTGACCCCCATGTGGTATCTTCTGATCCCCCCCGTGGTATCTTCTGATTCCCCATGTGGTATCTTCTGATCCCCCATGTGGTATCTTCTGACCCCCCATGTGGTATCTCCTGACCCCCCATGTGGTATCTTCTGACCCCCCATGTGGTATCTTCTGATCCCCAATGTGGTATCTTCTGATTCCCCATGTGGTATCTTCTGATCCCCCATGTGGTGTCTTCAGATTCCCCATGTGGTATCTTCTGATCCCCATGTGATATCTTCTGATCCCCCATGTGGTATCTTCTGATCCCCCATGTGGTATCTTCTGATTCCCCATGTGGTATTTTCTGACCCCCCCCCCCCATGTGGTATCTTCTGACCCCCCATGTGGTATCTTCTGATCTCCCATGTGGTATCTTCTGATCCCCAATGTGGTATCTTCTGATTCCCCATGTGGTATCTTCTGATCCCCCATGTGGTATCTTCAGATTCCCCATGTGGTATCTTCTGATCCCCAATGTGGTATCTTCTGATCCCCCATGTGGTATCTTCTGATCCCCCATGTGGTATCTTCTGATCCCACATGTAGTATCTTCTGACCCCCATGTGGTATCTTCTGATCCCCCATTTGGTATCTTCTGATCCCCCATGTGGTATCTTCTGACCCCTCATGTGGTATCTTCTGATCCCCCATTTGGTATATTCTGATCCCTCATGTGGTATTTTCTGATCTCCCATGTGGTATCTTCTGATCCCCCATGTGGTATCTTCTGACCCCCCATGTGGTATCTTCTGATCCCCCATGTGGTATCTTCTGACCCCCCATGTGGTATCTTCTGATCCCCCATGTGGTATCTTCTGATTCCCGATGTGGTATCTTCTGATCCCCCATGTGGTATCTTCTGATCCCCCATGTGGTATCTTCTGACCCCCCATGTGGTATCTTCTGATTCCCCATGTGGTATCTTCTAATCCCCCATGTGGTATCATCTGACCCCCCATGTGGTATCTTCTGACCCCCCATGTGGTATCTTCTGATCCCCCATGTGGTATTTTCTGATTCCCCATGTGGTATCTTCTGATCCCCCATGTGGTATTTTCTGATTCCCCATATGGTATCTTCTGATCCCTCATGTGGTATCTTCTGATCCCCCATGTGGTATCTTCTGATCCCCATGTGGTATCTTCTGATCCCCCATGTGGTATCTTCTGATTCCCCATGTGGTATCTTCTGACCCCCCATGTGGTATCTTCTGACCCCCCATGTGGTATCTTCTGATCCCCCATGTGGTATCTTCTGATTCCCCTTGTGGTATCTTCTGATCCCCCATGTGGTATCTTCTGACCCCCCATGTGGTATCTTCTGACCCCCCATGTGGTATCTTCTGAACCCCCATGTGGTATCTTCTGATCCCCAATGTGGTATCTTCTGATTCCCCATGTGGTATCTTCTGATCCCCCATGTGGTATCTTCAGATTCCCCATGTGGTATCTTCTGATCCCCATGTGGTATCTTCTGATCCCCCATGTGGTATCTTCTGATTCCCCATGTGGTATCTTCTGACCCCCATGTGGTATCTTCTGATCCCCCATTTGGTATCTTCTGATCCCCCATGTGGTATCTTCTGACCCCTCATGTGCTATCTTCTGATCCCCCATTTGGTATATTCTGATCCCCCATGTGGTATCTTCTGATCCCCCATGTGGTATCTTCTGATCCCCCATGTTGTATCTTCTGACCCCCCATGTGGTATCTTCTGATCCCCCATGTGGTATCTTCTGATTCCCGATGTGGTATCTTCTGATCCCTCATGTGGTATCTTCTGATCCCCCATGTGGTATCTTCTGATCCCCATGTCGTATCTTCTGATCCCCCATGTGGTATCTTCTGATCCCCCGTGTGGTATCTTCTGACCCCCCATGTGGTATCTTCTGACCCCCCATGTGGTATCTTCTGATCCCCCAAGTGGTATCTTCTGATTCCCCATGTGGTATCTTCTGATCCCCCCATGTGGTATTTTCTGATTCCCCATATGGTATCTTCTGATCCCTCATGTGGTATCTTCTGATCCCCCATGTGGTATCTTCTGATCCCCATGTGGTATCTTCTGATCCCCCATGTGGTATCTTCTGATTCCCCATGTGGTATCTTCTGATCCCCCATGTGGTATCTTCTGACCCCCATGTGGTATCTTCTGATCCCCCCCGTGGTATCTTCTGATTCCCCATGTGGTATCTTCTGATCCCCCATGTGGTATCTTCTGACCCCCCATGTGGTATCTCCTGACCCCCCATGTGGTATCTTCTGACCCCCCATGTGGTATCTTCTGATCCCCAATGTGGTATCTTCTGATTCCCCATGTGGTATCTTCTGATCCCCCATGTGGTGTCTTCAGATTCCCCATGTGGTATCTTCTGATCCCCATGTGATATCTTCTGATCCCCCATGTGGTATCTTCTGATCCCCCATGTGGTATCTTCTGATTCCCCATGTGGTATTTTCTGACCCCCCCCCATGTGGTATCTTCTGACCCCCCATGTGGTATCTTCTGATCTCCCATGTGGTATCTTCTGATCCCCAATGTGGTATCTTCTGATTCCCCATGTGGTATCTTCTGATCCCCCATGTGGTATCTTCAGATTCCCCATGTGGTATCTTCTGATCCCCAATGTGGTATCTTCTGATCCCCCATGTGGTATCTTCTGATCCCCCATGTGGTATCTTCTGATCCCACATGTAGTATCTTCTGACCCCCATGTGGTATCTTCTGATCCCCCATTTGGTATCTTCTGATCCCCCATGTGGTATCTTCTGACCCCTCATGTGGTATCTTCTGATCCCCCATTTGGTATATTCTGATCCCTCATGTGGTATTTTCTGATCTCCCATGTGGTATCTTCTGATCCCCCATGTGGTATCTTCTGACCCCCCATGTGGTATCTTCTGATCCCCCATGTGGTATCTTCTGACCCCCCATGTGGTATCTTCTGATCCCCCATGTGGTATCTTCTGATTCCCGATGTGGTATCTTCTGATCCCCCATGTGGTATCTTCTGATCCCCCATGTGGTATCTTCTGACCCCCCATGTGGTATCTTCTGATTCCCCATGTGGTATCTTCTAATCCCCCATGTGGTATCATCTGACCCCCCATGTGGTATCTTCTGACCCCCCATGTGGTATCTTCTGATCCCCCATGTGGTATTTTCTGATTCCCCATGTGGTATCTTCTGATCCCCCATGTGGTATTTTCTGATTCCCCATATGGTATCTTCTGATCCCTCATGTGGTATCTTCTGATCCCCCATGTGGTATCTTCTGATCCCCATGTGGTATCTTCTGATCCCCCATGTGGTATCTTCTGATTCCCCATGTGGTATCTTCTGACCCCCCATGTGGTATCTTCTGACCCCCCATGTGGTATCTTCTGATCCCCCATGTGGTATCTTCTGATTCCCCTTGTGGTATCTTCTGATCCCCCATGTGGTATCTTCTGACCCCCCATGTGGTATCTTCTGACCCCCCATGTGGTATCTTCTGAACCCCCATGTGGTATCTTCTGATCCCCAATGTGGTATCTTCTGATTCCCCATGTGGTATCTTCTGATCCCCCATGTGGTATCTTCAGATTCCCCATGTGGTATCTTCTGATCCCCATGTGGTATCTTCTGATCCCCCATGTGGTATCTTCTGATCCCCCATGTGGTATCTTATGATTCCCCATGTGGTATCTTCTGATTCCCCATGTGGTATCTTCTGACCCCCATGTGGTATCTTCTGATCCCCCATGTGGTATCTTCTGATCCCCCATGTGGTATCTTCTGACCCCCCATGTGGTATCTTCTGACCCCTCATGTGGTATCTTCTGATCCTCCATGTGGTATCTTCTGATCCCCCATGTGGTATCTTCTGATCCCCTATGTGGTATCTTCTGACCCCCCCCCCCCCCATATGGTATCTTCTGACCCCCCATATGGTATCTTCTGATCCCCCATGTGGTATCTTCTGATCCCCCATGTGGTATCTTCTGACCCCCCATATGGTATCTTCTGATCTCCCATGTGGTATCTTCTTGACCCCCCCCCCCCATATGGTATCTTCTGACCCCCCATATGGTATCTTCTGATCCCCCATGTGGTATCTTCTGATCCCCCATGTGGTATCTTCTAACCCCCCCATATGGTATCTTCTGATCCCCCATGTGGTATCTTCAAACTTTTCTTACCGTTTTTTTCTCGCACGTGGCCTCTTGTTAGTCGATTTAAAATACAAACGTATAATTGGAACTGACAGTTATGTTAAATTCCAATCACAATACATGGATGTTAGTTCCTATCAATTGTCTTAATTGAGTGTAATCTTAAAATTTGCATACAATTGATACAAGAACGAAGAAGGCAGCAAAATATAAGGAACATAATTAAAATATTTATATTTTAACGACTCAATCGAGTTAGCTTTCAGAAAGGCAAATCTAAAACGCGTGACCCAGTAACGGGAAATGAATAGTGGAATGTTACCTGGTTTAATCTTCTTTTCTGTGAATTCTGCACTTGACTGGTCAACATTTGATTTACGATCTACATCGATGATTTTAGTGCCATTTTCAGGGTCGCTAATGGTATTAGTAGTATTGCCATTTTGTTTCATCTCATTGCCATCTTTTTGGTCCGGTTCATACTCTTTCTTGGTGACCTTATTATTAACCTCTCCGGTATGTTCATACTTCCTTCCTTTGGAATTGTTTCCTTTCTTTGGTATGATAAAGTGATTTATAATGACGTCATACGCTGTTGCAATGATCATCACCAGAACGAAAACTGAGATCACAGATCTGAAACGATTGTTTATATAAAAAGTTAAAAGGTGTCATAACTGCTTTTTTTTTTATTATAATGTTATAATTTCAATGTTCTCTCTGAATACAACAAGGAACAAAATTACGTCATTACATTTCTGAGAAAAAAACCCAATCAAACTCAATAAATAACATAAAAACCAACTCATGATATAACTAAATGGAAAAACGTGTATATATGTCAACTTACAACAGTTGATACTTGCTTTACATATGTTTTAGATTTGGGTCCATAAAACCAGTTAAGCCCCGCCACTTTTTATCGAAGTGTGTGTACCAATACAGGAAAGTGATCGGTCATGTATTTGTTTGTGTATTAGGAGCATACTAAAATTCCACGAGTGCCAGGAATACTACAACTCCTCTTGTGTGCTAGGAGTATCTAATTTGTCTCTTTCTACGGTTTTTCTATTGGATTTTGGAACTGTTCCGACTCTGAGGTTGCTTTCTTCATTTAATCATACCTTAGCATTATTTCTATATGGTGTACTTACAATGAAATAATAGCTTTAGTATCGTAAGATTTGTTTGGTTCCTGACACTTTAATTCAGCTACATACACTTGCTTGTTTGTAATCTGGGGTACGACTGAAATACAAGCGATTATTGATAAATACATGCAATATTTTCATAAATATCTACATAATTCAGCCCTTAATTATCGTTCTTAACGATGCTTTTATGGATTCAACAAAATATTATATCTGTGGTGTCTTCAAACTTTCCTAATATCTGTGAAAAACTTAAAATACTTGGTTGCCTGGTATATAGTATTACAATTTTTTAATTTGTCCTCCGACCAGTCCATAAATGTATCATTTATTTGTATTACAGATTTTGCAAGCTGAAATAAGCATTCTAGAAACTTTTTTGTTCACGATAGTCGAAATATGTTCAGTGAAGCATGTGTAAGCAGAACCTCTTTGGGACCAACTTAGGTATTCGGAATTTACAGTTGTTCGCGTTAGAGCTAGAGGCTCCTCTATTGCTTTTCATTGTATTAAACATCTAATCAATAATGGTATAGTGTCTAGATACCACGAGCCTAAGATAGTAATGCATATTCATGAATAGGGTACACTCAACAATATGGGGACATACACGTAATTTCTCCGTATACTTTGATTAATACCCAACCTCTGTCGCGCTTATAACACTTAAGTATGTGTTGTTGTATTTCGTGGCAATATAACCATCATAAATTGCAATTATATCGCTGTGCTATACATATTTCTGTGATAGAATACCTGAATTCAGAATGCTAAGCCCATCTGCCTCTGTACAGGAATCGGGAAGACATAGCCCAATTTTAGCTGGTATTCCTGGAGTTTGGGTAAGCTGAAGATAAATAAAAATTAATTATTTCAGAAACCACAACATTAAACATTGATGAAAATTAATTGCGTTGCAAACGAAAAAGGATTAGACAATACAATGGCCAAAAGAAAAAGAACAAAAGTACAAACAATGATCTACAAAACACTACACAACAAAATGTTTGTCAATTTAAGATAACTAATACAAATATATGTCTAATACAAGAAGAGTTTGAAGATACCAAAGGTGTAATCAGAATCCGTAAATAGAAGGATAGACAACACAATGGCAAAATGAAAAGGGACAAAAAGATTAACAACGATCTACAAAACAATACACATAAAACTAAAGATTGAGTAACACGAACTCCACTAAAAACTGGGGGTGAACTCAGGTGCTCTGGAAGGGTTAGAAATTCCTGCTCCACTAGTGGCACTCGTCGTGTTAATGCTAAACGACACTGGTATCAACTGATATGGAGATCGTGTGTGATGCCAGTATACGTAAATCATGCAAATAACATAAATAAAACATGAATCTCCTTGGAAACAAAAGGAGTCAAACGGTTTTTAAACGGAAATCATAACAGACATCACAACACGGAACTAAAATCGTGAAGACATGAAATTAGACGACACGGACCCCACTAAAAGCTGGAGGTGAACTCAGTTGCACCAGAAGGTTATTCAGTTCCTGCTTCACTAGTGGCACATATTGTGTTATCTTGTTACAAAGTCAGGAATGAAAAAAGGGCCGGATTGTGATTACGACAGATTTTCTATGTCCCTCCTATTAAAATGGTACAAATGTAATTGGATTTACATCAAACTGTGCAATCTGTACCTATCTCGACTAAATATCCTCCACGGCAAGGTGTGCTCGATACAACTTTATGTAATAAAATTTGTCAGTGTATGCGACAGGTTGGTATGTTCCTCTAGGTACTTCGGTTTAAATATCAAGAGGGAATAAACCCGTAACATCGGCGTAACATCTGACCTCTGACATCTAACACTGAGAACATGTGGCACAAACTCCATGTTTCATATAACAATGTAAATCTACTGCGACAGAAGATAAATTCGTAGATTCCGAATTGTCAAAAATAGGAAAAAAATATTTATAAACATGTATCAATTTGTTGACTAATATATAATTTATGTCTCTACAAAATATTCCGCTAATTGACAATTACCGGATTTTGAACTGCTACGATCCAAAACGTTGTAAGACAATATTGTCCGTTGAAGTCATCGGCCTTGACTGCCACACACTCTTCGTAATCTCCAAACCAATTTAACTTGAAATTCATCAGCCCAGATGGTGGTTTACCGGCTGCATCTACCACTGAAAGATCAAAGGAATAGCATGTAGCTATAGTTAGAACTAGGTTTATCTCCCTCGGGCATATGTAGACTTTCTGTTTATACAGTTTGGCTTTGCTTGCTCCAACATTTTTTGTAATAAATAACATAAGATTTAAGGCATAAGATATAATGTAAGTATAAATTGAAATTAGACTTTTCACGAAATGTTTATCATGTATTAATTTGTAATGTTATTTAACTTTAAGATGTTGACATTAAACGACTTGAATATTATTTAAACAACCTTATAAAAAAAAACCTGCTGAGATGTGCTAATCTGGGTCACGGGTCACTGTAATCGGGCGGCTGTATCGAGAAACAGATCCGGTGTTGAAAAAACTGTTGATACTCATACAATATTGATAAATGCAATAAAATTTTATGTTTGTCTTCAAGAAATATGATAGACAAAACCATGTGTGAAGTTTTATGACGAAATATCTCCGATTTCTATGTAAATTTACGAGTTGAAGTTGCGGCTGTATCGAGAAACAGATACGGTGTTGAAAAAACTGTTGATACTCATACAATATTGATAAATGCAATAAAATTTTATGTTTGTCTTCAAGAAATATGATAGACAAAACCATGTGTGAAGTTTTATGACGAAATATCTTCGATTTCTATGTAAATTTACGAGTTGAAGTGGGGAAATTTTATGTTAGATTTCTAAAAATCTTCTACTCTGAAACCACAGGTAAATTTACTTTAGCGATGTATTTTTATCTTGGACAAGAATAATGAGCGTCCTGATTGGATGACCGATTTAAAACACACTGACTCTGCATGGTAACAAGATGCATGTAAAAGAAATCTGTTATATTTATTCATTCATTTGTTTGATTCTGGAATATTGTTGATCATTGATTTAAACAAGAAAAAAGGGAAAAAGGGGGGGGGGGGGTGAATTTTATTTGTGAATTTTACAGTTAAATAAATGTTAT
Organism: Bathymodiolus septemdierum; assembly: GCA_963383655.1. Lineage (NCBI taxonomy): Eukaryota > Metazoa > Mollusca > Bivalvia > Mytilida > Modiolidae > Bathymodiolus > Bathymodiolus septemdierum. Next base: position 59,400,551 of record OY726528.1, on the reverse strand, counting down.
GTTTCGACAGTTTAAAGAGAAAAATAAAAAATTGTTGCGACTAAAGCTTAAATCAGCGTTAAAAATTGAACAAATATCAGTGGTTTTGTAAATGAAATTTATTTTAAATAGAAAATCTGAATTTATTATTTATTAATTTATTATTAATGATACAATTTTATATTCCTTGGGAGGGGGAGGGGGACTATGATGAAAATTTGAAATAAAAACACAGGACCGGATTTTAAGCAAAAATAATAATCCAGGATTAGTTTTTTATTAAGAAAAATCCAGGACCCTGTGTCCAGGATTTTTTTTTTTTAAAGTTAATAATATGAAATATTGACATCCACATTTGCCTTTTGGACAGCACATTTCTGTGTCCACACTTGTAAACCTTAAAATAAATATTTGAGATCATCCATCGATTCCCTAGGGATATTTTGTATGGCAATAGTTGTCCTTATATTTGTACGTAGCAATTAACGAACAAAAACACGTTTTAACCTTCACACTAATAAAAAAATAGAATACGAAAGAAAAAGAAAAAAAACAACCACGAACTCGCATAAAACAAGAAAAACAATAATAAACAAGGAAATGAAATGAAATATATTTGAACCATTTCCAGAGTGAGGTGGTGTGGTTGAATCCTTCAATGGCATCTGAACATTATCACAAAAATCCTTTAAAATAAAAATATCTTCTACTTTCTAACATATTTATATATTTTTCAGAAATAAATAAAAAACGACCAGGAAAAGCTTCGGTCCATAAAATTAGTTTAACCTAACTACTTTTTATTGAAATACCTGTACCAAGCTAGGAGAGGAAGCGATAATTTACCTGTACCAAGCTAGGAGAGGAAGCGATAATTTACCTGTACCAAGCTAGGAGAGGAAGCGATAATTTACCTGTACCAAGCTAGGAGAGGAAGCGATAATTTACCTGTACCAAGCTAGGAGAGGAAGCGATAATTTACCTGTACCAAGCTAGGAGAGGAAGCGATAATTTACCTGTACCAAGCTAGGAGAGGAAGCGATAATTTACCTGTACCAAGCTAGAAGAGGAAGCGATAATTTACCTGTACCAAGCTAGGAGCGGAAGCGATAATTTACCTGTATCAAGCTAGGAGAGGAAGCGATAATTTACCTGTACCAAACTAGGAGAGGAAGCGATAATTTACCTGTACCAAGCTAGGAGAGGAAGCGATAATTTACCTGTACCAAGCTAGGAGAGGAAGCAATAATTTACCTGTACCAAGCTAGAAGAGGAAGCGATAATTTACGTATGTTAGTATGATTTTTCGATTGGAGTTTGGAACCGTTCTGATGGTATGGTAATTGTCTGTTTTCACTTTATTATATAAAAATCATGTAAAATAGCATGATATTTATAAGGAGTTAATATCTTGGTTTGATGATCAAATGTTATAGATACACATACGGCCGATTCTTGTTATACCCCGAGCTCTGACAAGTCGTTTCATTGTACATCTCAAAATCAGTTTGTAGTAGTTTAAAGCAAAACATATCCTGGATAAATCGAATATTTGGTTACTATGAAGTAAGGTCATCAGTCCCTTCTGCTTTAGGGAGAGTTTTTGTGACTGTTCCAAGACAGGACTTGGATTTTCAACGCCATATATCGTACTACTTTTTGTGTGTTTAATGAATTTAAGCAATCTCTACCCAGTTTAATAAGTTTAATAATACCCAGGTGGGAATGTGATCGGTCGTTTTGTTGATAATGGTGGAATTGGTGACCATCCTTATTGAAATTTTATTTTCAAAATTTACCAAAGTTCAGCATGGTTATAAAAACTTATTCTTGAGTATATATGATACTAAATGTTCTTATTTGATAAATTAACATTTGCATGTGTCTTATAGTGACTTACATCTAAGAGCCCAGTCTTTCCCCTCCTGTACTCCAGGTGATATACTGCTGGTATCATTAAGACATTTCGGCGTTGTGCCTTTCAAACTTCCATCGCTGAGGATGCTGCTAAAATTGCTAATCGCTCCAACTACTTGCTGTATATCAATGACGTCATTTAACTGACTTATCAACTGTGCTGCCTGAATCAAAGAAGTCTGGTTTACGTTCCCAAAAGTATTCAAAACCGTTCTTATATTCTGTAAAATCTGTTGGTAACTGTTGGTTTCGTTTTGAGCAGCACAGCCCATAAAAATCGTTAAAACACACAAAGAACTAATCAAGATCTTCATTTTAAAATTCAGGTTGGTTGATTTATGATGTTTAAAGCCACTTTCAACAATATTTCAACTATATCAGCTAAAATTCAGAATTATGTTGTTCGGATGCCCTGGTTGTACACTTTTCGAATTATATAAGGACCAAAAACTGGCACTATATATTTATACGGATTCACATCATTGCGCAATGGAGACGTTCCAAATTTTAACGTGTATCTTAAACTTCACTCTGTTTGTGTAATAAGTATATAAGTAAGCATAAATCTGAAGTGATGATTTAAATATCATGCCTAAAGTTATTTATTTTAAATTCATATATCTATATGAATTAATTACGAAATCAAACTCTATGTACAAACACCTGATCACTCAGTGGTGTAGTGATATAATTGGACTTCGAAAAGTAATTATTGCAGGACTGTGGTATTCAATCAATCAATCAATCATCTTTATTCTCATAAACCATATACAACGGTACAGAGAAGACATACATATACATATAACAAATACAGAATAGATATAAACATATATACAGTATATACAACAAAGACATGGGTGTGAGACAGCCTAGAGAACAAAAGATTTATTTATATTTCGTATAAATTTACATAATTTTTCTAATTTTGTTTTTGATAAGCACTCATGATTTGCTTAAAGGGGCATTATCTGCCAAAATCGTAAATTGTTGTTACCCATAAAAACTATCAGATATGATTGATGCCTTAATAAAACGTGTTTCTGTAAATTACAAATGTTATGAAATGTAAGCGCATCGGGGGGGAAAGGTGCAACTGCTCGTGTTATGAGATCGATCAAGAAATGGACGCCATCTTATTAATTATCGGCATTGTTTACGGAGTTTGCCGAATCGTCATTAAATCAGTACAACAATGCACTTATTTCTTATTTTCTGTGCATCTGCTTTTAGTCGGCGTTAATTACGAACAAAGAACCATGCAAGTTTGTAGTTAATAAGCGACAAGTGTGTTTATCTTATTCCGCTAAACAGATTTAATTAAAGTGAATGAGTATTTATTTTAGTTTACAATCCCCCCTTTTTGCACCCCTAACGTCTGCATCTTTTCCCCCTTATTTTGCCTCGTTACATGTATCACGTAATTATACCGCTCCTGCATGTAGTTGCCGGCTGACATTTTTTTTTCTGCTGCTGCTTTGTGAATTTTTCAGGTGATGCTTGTTGGTGCTGGTACATGTATGAGAAATTCTGACGAAAGATGCTTGGCAATTAATGGACGAACTTGGAAATTGAACAGAGACTACTTAAAAGCCATCATACAGTCGTCGGAACAGGCCCTTGGTTGTTGATAAAAGAACAATTTCATTTTAAGTGACTATAACACATGCCATTTAATTTGTTCTCGCATCAGTCGGTATTATGTAAAGTGACTTTTTATTTCCTCTTTTAAATGAAGAACTCGATCTGTGGAAAATGACATTCGCCGAAGTTTTTATGAATAATCGCATCCTAGTTTATAATGTCAATTGATTTAATATGAGACTGTACATTTATGTATTTTTTAGTATTCAATTTTCTCAGAAGTTCAAGGAAAATTCGTAATAATAACACCAAAATTGTATTGTTATTTGCCTATCTCAATTCTTTGTAATTAATTTTTTTTACTAATTGATTAATAAAAATGTCACAGCTTCATTGAGTGTGTTGGCGGAATATGGCAAAATGATGACGGGGCATGTCGTTATCCCAAAATGTGCGTCAGCTTATATTTTGAGTTTTTTTCTTCTGTGTTACCACAGAGTTTCTATGGTCTTCTCTGTTCACCAGACAGACCGGTGATTTAATTGATACCAGTTCGGATCCTTAGGTTATATTATTGAACTTCTGCGTAAAAACCGGAGAGTTTGAGGTTAAAATATTTGCTCACGTATCAGGGTTCGAGTACCCGTTATCTCTCTTTCCCGTGTGTTATATCACGGTACCGGGAGGATTATTCTCGCTTCTGCTGTTACCAGTAGAGCACAGGCTTGCCAAATTACTGTAACCGGCGGTCTGCCTCTTCATCTTGCCATATCCAGTTCACGCAAACATTTAATTTTTTCGCTGTGGCCATTATACTCCAGCACTCGTCTTAATTACTGCCTTTTTACATGAATCTTTTATTAAAATACAAATTATTCGTTTTTACCTGTCACTAGTAAGGTCAGTTGCATACGGAGAAAGCGAGGTCAAATTATTTGCTTGTAAGGAAATAATAAATCGATGGTAATTTTCGATCTCAAAAGGCGAAAAGTGGTACGATAAGCTATTTAATGTGAAATATTTACCTTTATTTAATCATTTTAAAGCTATTTACCAATTTCCAAAGCATATAATTTTTTTGGTCAAAATCGTATCTAATGCCTCTTTAAATTTAAGATATTTGGTCTTTCTCGTAAATTTTTGAGGAGTCGGTTGATCAAGCGTGCCCTCCGAGTACAAGAAACCAATGCGGGAATGGCATGGACTTAAAACATGAAAAATTATTCTCATTAAGCAACCAATGAAATTATTGGATTTAGAAAAACATTATGATACCAATCAGAGGCTCGTTATGGACATGTAAAAGTCCAAGATAACCTCGTTTATTCGATACCCATCACGATTCGACCAAACAAAATGCTTAACATTATTTGGCGCCAATTATTTATTTTTTTAATAAAACAATATCACCATTGTGAAAAGACAGTTTAGCGGTGGTCAACAATTCCACCAATATCAACAAAACGAACAATCACCTCTCACTTTAAATCACTGAACACATCCACGACATATATGATGTTAGGTCAAAGATCCTGACTTGGAACAGGCACAAAAATGTGGCGGTGTTAACCCGGTTTGCTTGTGTGTATATTTGTATTATCAAAATCTTCTCGGGTTAATAATTTATCTCTTACTTGCTTAATTTTAAGAATATTGTAAATCTAAGGAAATTTAAGGTATACCTCGCCATGAGCGGGGGGATTCGAACTCACAAATATAGTGGTGATGGGCAAATATTGTATAGGTAGTTGTAAATCCAACTACCATACGATCACGACCACGGGAACACCTTACACAATCAAAAGGTAATGAATGCCAGCTAACTTATGATAAACAATATTGTGTGAAATGTCATTATATCTGGTCAACAAACTTTTAGTTAGGTTAAAGACACTTTTGAGGGTACCGTACTATATACCGAATCATAATATATTTTGATATGGCATAAGGTAGCCGAGTCATTTTAATCTATTGAAAAGAGTTCGTTTACTATCAGAGGTTTGATACTTCTGCTGAGGGACTATTATTCCCCGAAAGTAGCACCTGTCCAGTAGTCAGTGCTTTCGGCACATGGTTTATTTGCTTGAAATGTACAGTTCTAAATAATGTAATTTATCAAAAATAAGGTCAATCTCCCTTAAGCATAGGCGACCTTAGCAGATTTTGGTTATCCCGTTTAGGCCATTTTGTTTACTTGCTTCCACAGATTTTTGAATTATTTGGCTTTCCAATCATTCGACTTTGAGCGTACCGGATGATGGTTATTCCAGTAACGCGTCGTGCGCATTAGATTACATGTCTACTTGTTTAACAGTAAGTAAATGAACAAGGGAGACTATCCAAGTTAGATTGTATTTTGGTGTGCACTTTTGTGGATATAGTGAAAGACACTTTTGAGGGTACCGTACTACATACCGAATCATAATATATTTTGATATGGCATAAGGTAGCCGAGTCATTTTAATCTATTGAAAAGAGTTCGTTTACTATCAGAGGTTTGATACCTCTGCTGAGGGACTAAATCGATTCATGAATAAACCGGAATCCAGTATAAACTGGAATGTAGATAAAGTCACAATGTAGGAAACTTCTGTTAATTTCACCTGTAAAAACCGAAAACCTTTAGGTTTCTAACACAAAACTTGATTCCAAGGAGTTTCTGTTTAGACAGTATTTCACTGTATTAAGATATTGAGCAGTCTTGATTTCATACAAGATATATCTCGCAGTAGTATTAAAATGGATAGCAAGCATCTTCTATAGTTGTACCAAGATACATTATATGCAAAATAATTAGTGAAAAAGTGTATGCTTTGTGAACTCGACGCCTCTCTAGAATAACCATCACCATGGATACGCTCAAAGTTAAAAGATTGAACAAATTGTTTTCATTTTCCATTCTAAAAAAATGTTAACTTGTTGCCATGTCATAATAAACATACAAATAGTTTTCACTTTGACCCGAGAGAAATGATATATACTGTCCACTCTTTAATGTGTATGGTCAACACATCTTAAATCTAAAGTAAACATTTGAAGGTTTATATTGTTTACACGATAAGACTTCATAAGACTTCTCATAAGATATCGCTATGATGTACTTATGTGTGGACTTATTCATTGACCCTGTTATTGCTCTGTCCATGTTATGCTGTTGTGATTGTATGTGGTCTTTTTAAGCAGAAGCGAATCTGTGCAAGTCACATTTGTATCTAAAGTCATTGATAAATTTAATGTTAAAAAAGCAACAGGTGTTGATAAAATCTCTGTCAAATTGATGAAACTTGGTAAAATATCACTCTTATCATAAAAATAATAAACATGTCAATAGACTCAGGTATCTTCCCAAATAGACTATATGAAGCACAGGTTACACCCTTATTCAAAAAGAATGATCCCTTTTTAAAAAGTAATTATAGGCCTGTCAGCATATTACCTATACATGTACCTTCAAATTGTTCAATTGTCAGATTTTTTGGATAATATTTTTGACCATTTTTTATGTGCGTTTAGAAAAGGACATGGCTGTCAAACTACTCTTTTAAGACTTTTAGAAGATTGGAAGCAGGCTTTAGATTGTAATGAGTATATAGCAGCGATTTTAATGGATTTGTCGAAGGTATTCGACTGTTTGCCACATGATATTTTAATATGTAAATTGTCAGCGTATGGATTGTCAGATAATGCTACAAAACTCCTGCTATCTTATTTATCTAACAGAAAACAACAAATTAAAATACGGAATATTGTTAGCACATGGGCAAATATACAGAAAGGTGTTCCGCAGGGTTCAATTATCGGCCCACTGCTTTTTAATGTATTCATAAATGATATATTTTATTTTATAAAACATTGTGATTTATACAACTATGCAGACGATAACACCCTTTCTTTTCATTCTCCAAATTTTGACGAGGTAGTAAATGTTTTGCAACAAAAAAGTAATATACTCATAAATTGGTTTCATTTTAATTGCATGCAAGCAAATCCAGAAAAATTCCAAGCGATTGCAGTTGGTAAACAGTCTTTTGATAAATTACCCATTTTTCAGATTGGAACTGCAAATATATCATGTGATGAGGTAGTTAAACTCTTGGGTGTTAATATTGATTTCATGTTAAATTTTGATTGTCATATTAAAAATATTTGTAAGAAAGCAGTTCAACAGTTAAATATATTAATAGCATATAGGTAAAAATCTTAGTACATTGTAAATTGAAAAGCTTACTATTTTTCACACTTTTGTACTATCAAATTTTAATTTTTGCCCCCTGTCTTGGCATTTTTGCTCAGAAACTAATACGAAGAAAATCGAAAAGATACAGGAAAGAGCTCTACGTTTTGTTTACCAGGATTATGAGGCATCTTATGAAAACTTACTGATTAAAGCAAAAATGCCAACACAGCATATCAGGAGAATAAGAGCAATGGCACTGGAAACATTCAAAATTTTAAATGGTCTAGCACCACCTGTATTATCTAATTTAGTTAAAAAAACAAGACCATAAATATAATTTTCGATATACAAATCTATTAGGGACCAACCATTTAACTTGAAGGGGGGGGGGGGGGGTTATGGTTTTTTGTTTCATTCAGAATTTATTTTTCGGACAACATGAAAATTAGAATATTTATTTTTTTGGCGCACAAGGCGCGAATTTTTTTTTACAGTATTCAACATTAGATTATATGACAAAAACTCTGAATCATATTATTTTTTTTTCCTCCACCAAATTCAGAATATTTTTTTCAGCAATATTGGGAATCAGAATATTTCTTTAGAAAAAAACCATAACCCCCCCTTCAAGTTAAATGGTCGTTCCCTTACAGATTGCACAGGTAAAATCATCAAGGTACGGTAAGAGTTCATTTAGGTATGCTGCCCCGGTCTTATGGAATTCACTTCCAGACAATTATAGAAATTGTTCTAATTTCAATGAATTTAAAAATCTTATTTCTTTTTGGAATGGTAAATCCTGTACATGCATAGCATGTCAAAATTCTTAGTTATTTGTGACAGGGCAGTATACCAAAATTTTCAGTGTTCTGCTTTTTATTTTGTTGCTTTGCATTATCATTTTATTTGTGTGCTTTATTTTGTGCTTTGCTTTGCTGTGTTTTTATGTTTCATTGCATTATGTATTACCTGCTTTGCAATTTAATTGTGCATGCTTGATATTTATGAACATGTATGTGCTACTTGTGTCTGTGTGTACATGTATTGTATATGTGTTTATGTAATATTTATATATATAAGCTCATTGCGAGTTTATGTTATATTGTTTGTGTCTTGCCGACTTTAAATAAAACTTATTTGATTTTATTTTATTTGAAGTGCTTTTATTGTTTGTTTATCTCGGCAATGTCGTTGGAGATCCAATTATCAGAGGGGATCTCATTAACAGGTTTAATCGCGCCATATTTTTGTGTCTGTCCCAGTCATGACCTGGATTTACAATGCCATATGTCGTGGTCTTTTTGAGTTCAATTGTTTGAGATGTGATGTGATTGTTCGTTTTGTTGATATTGGTGAAATTGTTGACAATCACTGTTTCAACTATCTTTTCATACCTCATAGTAACACAGAGCAGTAGAACCTAGCAGAAGGTTAGTGATAGCCTCCATGCATGTTATTGTATGCAACACAAACCCCACTAATAACCAGTGGCGAACCTGAGTGCTCCGGAAAGGTAAGCAGTTCCTTTCTCACTAGTGGTCACCGTCGTATTGCTGTTAAACAATTAGAACACAATAAATAAAAATAACAATTAGAAAACATGAACTCCCTACAAAACAAATATGAGTAAAGACGAACCAAATGTCATTTTTATACGGAAATCGTAGAGTGCATCACATGATCTAAACACGCGAAGACATGCAATTGGACAAAATAAACCCTGCAGTCACCAAGTATTCCAGAAGGGTAACCAGCTGTTGCTCCACTAATGTAACTCGTAATGTTACTCTTGTTAAAATCATATTGCATGAGGAGAGTGTCCCGGTTATCTGTACTCTTATATAATAACAGATCTTTCAGAATTTTTCAGAATCAAAATACAAAAATTAGCATATTGGGCAAAAATTCCCTTTGGCCCTTTTCATCTTGGGGAACTATAAGACCTTTATCAAATGTGTAAAGAACACAAGCAGGAAATATCAAGGAATCTTAGGGGGGAAAAGCTATAAAAACTGGACTTAAAATAATATATTTTAAAAATCTGCTGACCCCATTGTGTGTGACCCAATGGTATCTTGACAATGGAAAGAGACATACAAAATTGGTTGGCAAATTACCTAAAGAGAATTTAATATGGAACTTAAGATAAAAAAAAATATCACCAAATTTGGTTGGTAAATTACCTTAAGAAAATTCAATAAGGAATTTAAGATACAAAAATCACCAAACTTGGTTGAAAAATAAATGCTCCAAATAAAAAACTCATCAATTTGTAGCACCTTGGCCTGTTGTTTCTGCAGTAGATGTTTGATTGGCCCGGTGGTTTTGAGGGAGATAAAAATGATTACATCATGAAACGCCCACAACGGCAACGTCATATGATCAAGGATGCAAAGTGAGGACACAAATTTACATTTAATCCAATTTAATTTCCACACAGAGGTTTGAAGTAATAAATTTTATTCCATACAAAATTAATATTCAAATCACATTATGACGTATGTATCTAAAACAGATCACTTTATATTAAGATTCTAAAAGATAAGTAAAGCTAAGATAAATACAAGAAATGTAAAGGAAAGGTAAAAATATATTAACAACAATATATACAAGTCAATAAACTTTTCATTTTAATTAACAATATAGTAGAGATGGTATGATAGATATACACTATTGTTGATTTGTCTTCCGAAAATGGATTTCTCTGAGCAATATCACATCAAAGGCGTCAGATGCAATGAGAAGTCCATTTCGATCAAAACTCATCAGCAATAGTATGCTTAATCGAGGATTTGGCAAGGTGACGTATATATAATGCCAAATGTTTATATCATGCTTGTTGCTTGATAAGTAATATTTCTACCACAGTTTTCTAAGTTAAACAGTTAAACAAGCGAACGTAAAACATGAGATTGTTTAACTGTTTAACTCGGAAAACCACGGTATAAATGATTCATAACATGAAGTCATGCAATATCACATCTAGGTTGATTATTGCATGGCTCTCTGAGCCCAGATTTCAAGTGTACAATATCTCGTATCTACGTGTATTATTTCATAGTTATTAACTGTTGCTTGCATTCTGGTATATAAACCATAAAAAGATCAAAGGAAAAGAATGTATTCATGTTACAACAACATTTATTCAATAGGATTATCACAGAAATGATAGATATATACTATCGTTGATTTGTTTTCTGAAAATGGATTTCTCAGAGAAATATCACATCGAAGGCAGAGATATGAGATACCATGAGAAGTCTATTTCAAGCAAAATGAATCAACAATAGTATGCCTAACAAGAATTTGGTATCTATAGTGACGTTAATCCTCCCTTATGACAAATCAACTGATCTCCTCATCCCAAGAATCACCAGAGGGTTTAGGATTAGGGTTAGGATGTTTAATGCCACTTTCAACAATATTTCTTCAGAAGATGAAAACTGATAAAAAAAAAATAACAGATCCCAGGTGATTGCCAAAACTCACCAGGCCTTAGGACCATAAAACATTTGAGCACGAGTTTGTACTCATATTCGAAAACAAATAAACAATTGCTAAACTGTATCAAATAAATACTTTGGACTATTTTTAAGAACAAGCACAAAAATAATATTTGAAAGTTTTATGACCAAAAGGTCTTTAATTAGTAACAGGGATGATTCTGGTTAGAAAATAAAAAAACTGAAAATCAATGAAAAATAGCTGAAACCATCTACACCCCCTTTCAAAAAGGTCATTTTTGATCAGTTCTGATTATCCTGCAACTTTCAGAATTTTTGTTTCAGAGGAAAATAGCTGAAATCTGTTAAATAACTGAAAAAAATATCCCTGTTAGTAGGATGAGATAAAAAATAGACTAAAAGCATTATTGAACCATTTTTTTCAATTTTACACTTACTGGGTAATAAACAGCATACATGTAATACAGGTATAAAAATAGGTTTATATTGTATACAGATTAAAAAATAAAATAAATAAATAAAATAGTAAAAACAAACTGGTAAAAATATACAATCTCATTAAAAAACAATTATTGTACGAGGTTGTGTATATCATGGTCCTTTCAATGGCTGATTATCTAAGATGCATGTAACTTTCTGAGTTCTTGTGTATAGTGGCTAACTAAATGATTTCCTTAGCAAAATAAGTGTGTATTATACAAAATTGATGACGGTAGTGGTCTAAAAATGGCATTTCAAAATTCCAAAATAAGTGTGCATTATACAAAACTGATGACGGTAGCAGTCTAAAAGTTGCATTTAAAAAAAGTGACCTGTCATCATTAGAGAAAATTTTACTTCCAATTTTTAAAATATGAAATCAAAATTTCACTTAAAATTACCAGCACCTCATAAAAGTAATACAACAGGAACTGTTTATTTTTGTTTATAATTGAACTATGCTAGTTTAGTTTAAACATATTTTATTGTCCAAAAACATGACAATAGGATCAGATACAAGTTTTTCAACTTAGAACATCTTCTCCTTTATATAAACAATATACAAATACAGTTGAACATAAATACACAAAAGCTACAGTCTTTCTTAATAATTAGAAAAACAACAACATGAAATGTACGAGTGCAACACAATTTGAAATTTACCCAATGACAAATCGAACAGACCTTTACACTAAATGGACTAGTTTATAGAACACACCTAGAATGAAGAAAATCAATAATTGTTATACAATGTAGTGGGATTATTAATTCGGTAAAGGTAGGATCTTTTAAAATTTAGTTTCAAAATATATAACAATATCATTATTTATTCAGTAAGAATTTTAACATAAAGTGCTTACACGTGTGTATTGCAACATTTACTAATTCACACCAGGTCAGCCACAAACCAATTGTCACCTGATTACATTCACGATAATCAGCGGAAAGAAAAGTGACATGTTTCCTTAATATATGTCTGTACAGTAATGAATACATGCCTATTTGTGTCAATATTATAAATTTTACTTCCAAACAGCAAGGTGTTTAAGTCAATGTGTACATTTGCAGCTAATAAAGAACGGTACAAAATATTTCTTTGTGCATCAAACCTCTTGCAGTACAATAAAAAATGTTCAGCATTCTCTGTGGAATATTCAAGAACTATGCTGTAAAAAGAGGGCTCTTCATGAGACTCTGTTGGGAACAACTGTATCAGATCAAATAGAATATAATGAGACAGTGTATATAATTTCTACTCTACAAAATTCTGTTTACAAATACCTCAATGTAATTGCTAAATATGAATATACAGTGCTGTTCCATAATTTACCGGCAAAATCCAAGATGGCGGCATTCAAGCGTAACGAGTGTCACAATAAATTACACTGTTGTATTTCATCCTGGGAAATAAATAAACATCTATTTTATGACAATGTATTTTTAAACCTTCTGTTTTTAAAATAAGTCTGGAAATAAACCTGTCGTCTGCTATGCTAGGGCAAAAAGTTGATATTTTCATCATGGCTGGAAAACGTAAACAGTTGTCAAATGACATCAAAAATGTGATCGTAGAAATGCGTAAGAGTGGTCATAAACTACAGGAGATTGCAGATACCTTGAATATTCCTAGAGGAACGGTTTCGGATGTAGTTGTTCGTTTTAAGCGCAGAGGATCAGTGGGAAAACAAGCCTCATACAGGACTCATCGCTTGCTGGACGAGAGAGACACACGGGGGCTTGTTAGGCTAGTTCGGAGTGATCGTAAGACCCCATTGAAGGACGTGACAACCAGATTTAATGAAAATAGAGAGACTCAGGTGTCTAAAAGAACAGTTCAGCGTTCCTTGTATCAAGAAGGATACAACAGGCGAGTTGTAAAGAAGAAAGTCAGGATTAGAGAGGTTAACAGGAAAAAGCGTATGAAATGGGCCCGAGAAAAGCTTCATTGGAGAATTGAAGGTCAGTGGGACAGAGTTATATTTTCAGACGAAAGTTAGGTGGTTGTTGGAAACAATAATCGGATTTATATTTGGCGGAAAAAGGACGATGCCGAGTCCAGAGATTGTGTTTGTACACCGGCCCAGAGAAGACTTTCGGTCATGATCTGGGGATGCATATCACACTACGGTGTGGGGACAATTACGACAGTGAATGGCACGATAAATAGACATAAATACATTGAAATTCTCGAGGACAACTTATGGCCTGTGATTGCGAGACATTTTCCAGAGCAGGACTGTTTATTTCAGGACGACAACGCTCCCATACATCGGGCAAACGATGTTAAACACTATAAGGAAGAGAACCATATAAATTGCCTCGAATGGCCTGCACAGTCACCCGACTTAAACGTAATCGAGAACGTGTGGCTAAAACTGAAAATACGATTGCAGCAGAGAGTTGAAGTATTGAACACTGCCGATGAATTGTCAGCGGCCATCAAAGACATTTGGGAAAATCTCAGTGTGGACTATATTCAAGGACTTTATCACTCAATTCCAAAGCGTTTACGCAAAGTATTGAAGGTGAAGGGAAAAATGACAAAGTATTGAGTAAAGGTAAGCACCTTTTTCATAAATTTATTGGTTTTTCATTAATGCAAAACTTGATGCTTTAATGCCGCCATCTTGGATTTTGCCGGTAAATTATGGAACAGCACTGTATGTAAATCATAACATAAACATTCATATTAATAAAAAAAAAAAAAAAAAAAAAGACTTATAAAAAATAAAATTGTGACTACAAAGACACTCGTTGTTATTAAAAAGTAGATATAGTAATACTTTGACAGTCTAAACACCCCGGCCCCCTTTCAACATTTGATGGACAGATTAAGAAACGTATTTGACGATATGTTTAGACTGTCAAATGTGTGTTTGGAATAGGTGAAGCGAATTTGTAGGTTAAATTTGTCCATGTAAAAGTACCTTAAATAGTAGGAACCATTGATTTTACTTTGAGTGATCCAAGTGAAAATGTCCAAATTGTCGGTACCGATAAAGTCTGTTACTTCACAATGCATTGTTAAATTTCTTCATGTACAAAATCAGATAAACATTTATTATTCATTTCAAATATCAATTAATTTTCAATTCTATCAGACAAAGGTCATGTATACAAGCTTAATTAAAAATCATTAAATACAAAGTTTTATGCCCCCTTTTTTTCTGACAAAGGTCATGAATACAAGCTTAATTAAAAATCAATAATTACAAGGTTTAATGTCCCCTTTATTTTTGAGACAAATTAGAATGAGACTGAACAACAGTTTTTCTTTTTTTTTCTTTAGCAAACAACAAGAAATATAATTAATGAACATGTTCAATTTTTGAACAGGTTATACAAGTTTAATCTGTTCAAAAATTGAACGTATTCCTTATAATTTAATTTTTACAACAAAATTTAATGATTCCACGATTTTAATTACGATTATTTCATGGGTCTATTTGAATTTCTTGTTGGCGACGTCACAATACCAACCCAGGTTATTAAGTATAACCAATGTTGTTCCAGGTGGAACAGCCAATCAGATTGCAGTATTCACATCAAATTAAATTATATCACAATATATAATGTTACTAATACAGATAGGAAACAAGTAACAATATAAAATAGAATGGTAATTTTCTTCCTGGTTTATTTTCGTCTTTGTTAATCCCTTTTCTCTCCACGTTTAAAGATGACCTTCTCTAGACCCATCATCGGAGATTCGAATGCTAGGGAAGCTACGAAGGCAACTGCATACGACAGGCATATGCTTGGTAGAAACAGATAAATCTAAAAATAAGTATAACAGAATAATCATTAGATAGGATAACATTTTTATGAATCCTTAACACAGGAAATGTGGCATTGATGTTTGACTGAGTAATAAATATTATTTTGATTGTGTTTTTTAATTTATAAAGTAATTCCAATGAGTGAGTGATTGTTGTTTAACACAAAATGAGTGATTTGTCAGCAATATCATGGTGAGAATAAGTTATATTTCTGTCTTGGACTAGACCAACACACTTAGTTGGTTCCAGTTCAGTGAAAGGAGTCTACGAGTAGAGACGTCGCTCTACTCAGATGCATGATCCTGATACTGAGCCAACCAGTTTTTGCTTATAATACTTAATGCTGCATGCTTAGCGGAGAAGCAACAAATACCAAATTGATAGTCTTTGGATTGACCTGACCGTGACTGGTACCTGTGATCTACTGTACTTGAGGTGAGCATACTAGGTAACCATTACACCACTAATGTAGTTTAAATGAAAAGACAATGCACTTACTACTTGAAGATCTGTAAAATGTATTAATCGTTGTGCCGTATTTATGTAGTAGTATATAACAATAGGATGAACCAGATAGGCACAATACGTCAGTCTACTCAGTGGGATGAAGGCTTTCCACGACAGAATTGTGTTTACATAACCTGAAATAAAAGTATGATTTGTCACGATTAAGATGATGTTTTTCTAAGATAGTTAGTTACTTGTTTATTAATACATTTATTCAATCAAAACACAATGACACCTGTCTATAACGAACCCTGAATAAACTAGAATCTTTGTATAATCCAAACTTTAAATAAAATCTTTGTTAATTTAACCTGCATAAACTGAGCACCTGTCTATTCTGATCACAAAACTTCGTCACAAGAGCACTCTAAATGAACAAGTATTTAATAATGTAGAATTTTAAATTACAACAAATATTTTTTACTGAGTAAGGTTGAAATAATAAAATGCACTGAAGGAATACTATGATAAATTATATAATCCTGCTGTGGAGGCCATATTGGATTCAGATCCTTGATAAATAATAATCCTGCTATGGAGGTCATATTGGATTTAGGATTGCTAGTATCACTGCTTGTTATTGCTTTTATCGATAACATCATATTTGTGTTTTTTACACCACATCGACCAATAATTCTCAGTAACTGATACAGTTTGTTGACACAGAATATATCTGTCTTTAGGACCAAAAGAAAAACACATAAATTGAACCCCCCCCACCCCCCAAATGTATTTGTATCAATTACCTCCATTTCCTGTGGCACATGCAAAAATCACCCAACAAACACAAGCCCCCCATAAAGTTCTGTGTACAGTATTGTACAAGGCCGCTACGTTTACAGACATGGGGTGTCCGTTGACTTCCTCATATAAACCATACAATATAGCTATAGCAAGTCCTGCTGATATCGTCCACAACAGGAGGTTCACATACTGAAAATACAAAGAAGACATGTGATTGTCTACCACATTAAAAATCTACACAGATAGCCCTACTGTTAAAATACACAACAAAAAGCACACATACTGAAAGTACTACCAAAGGCTTACATGCTCAGCTGAGTAGCAACAAAAACCAATTTCATAGTTTTTGGTTTGACAAGATCAGACTCCCAATCCACTGCACTTGAGGCAGGACCCCTAAGCATTACACCACTGTTGCATTTTTATTAATTAGTGACAGATGGCAAGAATCACATATGAACTTCAGATATATGTCATGCTTATATTTACGATATTCTGGTATTTATGCCTCTTGCTGAAATTGTTAATTTCTTAATATTCCTAAAATGGGTAGAAATTGACTATTAAAACCAATACCCATTCACAACACTAATAACCTCTTTTACTTAACTACTAAAAGCTTTTGCTGCTCAGCCATATTTGTACTTTCAATATATAAAGATCAGTCCGGATTCCGTCCGATCGGCGCTTTAAAATTTTTCCGACTTCTATTATAAAGAGAAACACGACTGAAAAACGTGAACATATTAAATGATTTTTGTTTTCGATTAAAACTGAAACTTGGCGATTGGGCAACTGCTTATTTCAAACCCTGCCATTTTGCTAATATTGGTGTAATTATTGACAATCAGTTTATAAAACTTGTTCTTACCCTATTAATTCTACATCTACAGTTTGTTTTGTACAGTATATAACCTGTGAACATTCCAACTAGGTAAGGTCCAAAACGACAGTAAGGCCTGACGTAGTATTTATCAAAATAATCTACAAAATCTCCCCTGTTTAAATAAACAATGCACAATATTTAGACTAAGTAGAGTTTCAAAAATTGTACAATAATTATACATAACTTATACAAAAGTTATACATTTACAAAAATAATACAATAATTATACAAAATCATAAAATAATTACATGTATACAAAAATTATACACCCATCTAGAATGTACCATAGCAGGGTTTCAGATTGGGGCAATTTTTAGGTCATTGACCTAAAGATTTTAGAAATGGCCTAAATTTTTAAAACTTATAGGACATTTTTTTGGTTACATTATTAAGGCATGACTGATAGGAAATGCTGGTTTTAGGACAATTGTCCTGAACATGTCTGAGCAGAAACCCTGTTCTACAGTAGTGGTAAAGAGGACCACTCAATTGCATGCTAGGGGTCGTTCCACACTCATTTTAAGGTACAAGTTATGTTCATTATTGAAGACCCCCCAGTGACCATAAAATGTAGAACAGCAATACAAGCACTGTTCCTTTATTTTAATTTGTGCATAATGTGCAAAGTTGAATAGTTCTCATGTTCATTTGCATCCATATCTTTTCTTATTACGATGAATATTTATTTATTGATTGACTGATTGTTGATCGTTTCACGTCTAGCGGCAAAATTTCATACACATTCAAGACAAACAGTGAATAAACTCAAATACAATTTCTGCAATAAAATTGTATATAACCTTCTACATACATTAAAGATTAACTACAAGACTTAAATATGATACTACAATAATCCACCTCTTATAAGACAACTTCCTCCAAAGGTCACTTTCTTATCAGACCAGGGCCCGGGTGGCTCAATGAGTTAGATAATTGGATTACCTAACAACTCATACAAGCCTATCACCAATACAGCGTCATAGATGCCAACCCCTTTTTGGTGCAATCAGTAACAAAAAGTTGAGATGTCAGTAATTTGTGATTTTTTTCAGTAATCATCATTTTTCATAAAATTTTACCATAATCGTACTACAGTTTGAATACATGTATGTTCACTTACAAATGTATTCCATGTTTCAACTTACTGTCAATAGAAATTATAATTTCCTGGAGTGGCCCTTCCTCACCCCCCCCCCCCCCCCCCCATAGAATAATTAATGTCTAATTCTGGAGTGCCTGATATGTTGTTGACTTGGCACTTTTCAACTGTTTTGTTGTATATGTGTGTTCATCCCGACCACCGTGCTGAATGGACAAGTCGTGTTTGCAATAGGCATAATGTTCCCGTGTCGATTTCATAAGGCAAGAGAACTCAATGCAATATTCGGGACGAAATCGTTGTCCCAGTTTCCTTTTCTTCGCTGCAGAAGCTTCACTTACTCCTTCAGACATCGTGAAATTGACAAAAACGTGCTGTGTTCATTAACTACTCGGGATTTAACAAGAAATGGATAGATCATTTTCTACTATAGATAGTCCCGAAAATCCCAAAAGTATTAAATAATCGAAATCCCTCAAGCGCTTATCATTACGCGATTTTAACAGACAATGAAGCGTCTAAATGATCACAATGATATTTAAATGGGGAACGGTTCCGGGCCGGCAATAATTGGAAATCCGTAACAAGTAGACTGTTGACCGTAACACCGTAATTTTGGTCCGAAATTCGTAACAATTACGGAAAAATCGTAATGGTTGGAATCTATGCAGCGTGGGTTCGTGCCCGGCTTTGTAAATTACAAAAAAGGGTGCACTTGACTCGCAGCCGCAAGTGATAAAGCTTACCAGTTGGCTTGCTTGCCCATGGTCGGTGGTTCTCTCCGGGTACTCCGGCTTCTTTCACCACTAAAACTGGTCGTCATGATATAGCTGACATATTGCTGAAAGTGGCATTAAACACCAAAAATCAATCAATCAATCAAATTTATCAGGCCAATTTCAGATGTTTTGAAATAGTAAAATACCACTAAATTGTCCACATCAATAGAGACCATCCTGCTTATAAAACCAATTCTTTTCAATGCAGAAAAGATGTGGGTGGCTTTATAAGAGTATGATAATGGATTCTATATGTTTACATTCTTGTTATCTGACCTTGCTATCTGACCTTGTTATCTGACAATCTGATTAAAATTACAGGTTAAAGGGGTATATTTGCTAACTATCAAAATTGGCCCCACATTTTAAAGAAAAATAAACAGGCTTTGTTAATTCAATTAGTGTGATATTTTATTAGTGAACACCTCAGCCTTTCTTAAAATGATAGAATTACACAACTTGTTTGTTTGTGTTTTATAGAATTTCCACCCATTTACACCTTTGTATGACAAATTATCGCATAGTTCATCAATTTCTGGTCGCTACATCCAAAAAATCAATATCAGCACATTCACTGACAATACTAACATTTGACCCAACTCAATGTAACCTTACATCCAGGTAAACTCTAGATTAACCACTGAGCAAGTAGGTTCAGTTACAGTATAGGAAAACTCCCAAGAGAATCAAAAAGATACTAAAGTTCACCCGTAAGGTTAAAGGTTGCATTGAGTTGTGTCACATTTTAATGCAGTTCAAAATATACTTAATATACCAAGAAAAACATAAAATACCAAGCCGTCCAAACGATTAAAAAATCCAATGCACATATATATGACTGCTGACTTTCCTGGTTTGGTACAGGCACTTCAATAAAAAGTGGCAGGGTAAAACTAGCTTTAAGAGCTCCTGGCTTGGTAGACACTTTAATAAAAAGTGGCAGGGTAAAACTAGCTTTAAGAGCTCCTGGCTTGGTAGACACTTTAATAAAAAGTGGCAGGGTAAAACTAGCTTTAAGAGCTCCTGGCTTGGTAGACACTTTAATAAAAAGTGGCAGGGTAAAACTAGCTTTAAGAGCTCCTGGCTTGGTAGACACTTCAATAAAAAGTGGCAGGGTAAAACTAGCTTTAAGAGCTCCTGGCTTGGTAGACACTTCAATAAAAAGTGGCAGGGTAAAACTAGCTTTAAGAGCTCCTGGCTTGGTAGACACTTCAATAAAAAGTGGCAGAGTAAAACTAGCTTTAAGAGCCCAAACCTCCCAACATACAATTTTAATCAGATTGGTCATCTAGTACATTTTATTTTTAAAACAAATAAAATATGTGCACATTGAATATTACCCTGCAACCAATGTTGGACCTAGTTTATAATGAGCAGAAATAACTCCCGTCGTGATCCAGGTACCTAGCAGGAACACGGCCATAATAATCATCCCTGCGATCTTTGAACTAAAATACGGAAACAATTTTTGTAAATACAGTCAAACCTGTCTGATGTGACCTTCCAAGGGAACATTGAAATAGGGTCACATAAGACAAGTGGTCACTTAATACAGGTTCAATTAATATGAAATAGACTGTGAAGGGAAATAAACATAATACAAGTCATTGCTTAATAGAGGTGGTCACTATAGCAAGTTTGACTGCATTTGTTTACAGTATACAGTTGACTCTCGTTGTCTCGAACTCGGTTGACTCGAATTTCCGGTTGAGTCGAATTTTTATCGAAGTCCTGAACTTCGTTGTGTATAAATATATATAATTTGACTCCTGTTGAGTCGAATTCGGATGAGTCGAAATTTCGGTTGTCTCGAATAAAAGTTTTGGTCCCGAGATGTAGAAAACCATATTATTTACATTCCTTAAGTCAAAATTATCTGTCAAAACATGTGTATTACCTTGGGATTAAAATCGGATCACAGGTGAAACATCCGGTCATTGACTTTGACATTTTTTCCTTAGGCTATTTCACATGTTTATTTTAACAATCTGTCAAATTAATTAGTGATAATATTTGAATTGGCTTGGTGTAATCTATTATGACACAGGTTAAATGTGTACAATAACAAATTATCGATTTATAATAAGTGCACTTGGGTCGGCATACATCAATGATTGTGATTTATTTGTCGGAAATTAATTTTCATTAAAGATGTATAATTTCTCAATTTTGAGAGATTTGAAAAAAATGTTACTCTTAATTAACTGTTGTAATAAAAGGGGAAATCACGCTATTTCTCAGAATTGGCGTTATTTTCGGTCGAGAAAAGTTTTATTTTACACTTTATTGAATCAATGCAACACAACAGATAAACATAATCATACACACACAAAAAAAAGATATCTAGCAGTTATCAGTCATTCCACAAGATTCAAAGAATTTAACAGAAAAAAAACAGCAACAAAAACATCGAATAA
Source organism: Bathymodiolus septemdierum (assembly GCA_963383655.1). Taxonomy (NCBI): domain Eukaryota; kingdom Metazoa; phylum Mollusca; class Bivalvia; order Mytilida; family Modiolidae; genus Bathymodiolus; species Bathymodiolus septemdierum. The sequence continues at coordinate 59,378,742 of OY726528.1, read as the reverse complement.
GTTTTAAATCGTTCCGAGAATCGAGACATGCGATGCTGGTTTTAGCTCTTCAAAATTTTGCTCGAGTTGTCTCCCTTTCGTCGTTAAACAAACAACACTTCCGGTATTTTCACAGCTCCTCTTGAGTCAAACTATGGTTGACTCGAATTTTTTCCATGGTCCCATCGAATTGTATTTTACAATCAAGATTAATTGATCAATTTTCATGTAATTTTATTGTCAATTTGGACATTTTTCTTTTAATCTCACCATGTGATACTGTCAGTAACAATGAACTGACTCATGTGATATTGTCAGTAACAATGAACTGACTCATGTGATATTGTCAGTAACAGTGAACTGACTCATGTGATATTGTCAGTAACAATGAACTGACTCATGTGATATTGTCAGTAACAATGAACTGACTCATGTGATATTGTCAGTAACAATGAACTGACTCATGTGATATTGTCAGTAACAATGAACTGACTCATGTGATATTGTCAGTAACAATGAACTGACTGATAACGTTAGTTTTGAAGGTCTCGAAATAATTATATTATCACTAGTATTGCAGGTCGTCCTATCAGACTCGCTGCTATACTAGTGATAATGTCTGTCTCGACCATCAAAACTGTCGTTATTCTATATGCAACTAAATTTTAATCAATGTTTACTTTGACATGTACAGTGTTTTTGACCAGTGACGTTACTTTGTTATTTCAGTGTATGTATGTCTAAGAAGGCATTAGTTTCTGAATTTACTGATTTGGCTCTCCTGTCTAAAGAATAGGTGAATTAAGCAGATTTTGGCAATCCTGTATAAGGCCCTTAGGTTTTCTTGATCCTAATCTTTTGATTTTTAGTGTACATGACGAGGGTTCTTCCAGAGAGAGGCATGTCGTGTGTACTCAATTTGATATATATGTTTTTATTGATACAAATGTACCACTAATAGGAAACATTGCTAAATATTTTTTTCCGACAATTTAGAAATTCATATAGAAATCAGACAATTACGCACAAGATGTGTGTCCCCACTGCAGTGAATTTTTTTCTTCTTTCTAGTTTGACAGGATAAGCTTGAGAGGTTAGGTTGGGCTATGGTGTTTAACGCCACTTTCAACAATGTTTCAGTCAAATCGTGGAGGAAACCAGAGTACCCGAAGAAAACTACCGACCTGTCGTAAGTAACTGACAAATTTTGATACATAATGTTGTGTCAAATACACCTTGCCATGAGTGGGATTCTGAAGTATGGGTGACCTTAGCCGATAATGGCAATCCTGTATAAGGCCCTTAGGTTTTCTTTATCCCAAAACTTTTAAAGTATTTGACTTTCAAATGTTTGGATTTTGAGCGTACATGGTGAGGGTTCTTTCAGAGGCATGTCATGTGTACTAAATTTGATATTTTATATTTTGATACGTTTTTATTGATATAAATGTACCACTAATAGGAAACATTATTAAAAAAAAATTCAGACAATTTAGGGATTTATATAGAAATCAGACATTACACATAAGATGTGTGTCCCCATTGCAGTGAAAAAATATAGGAACTAGTTAGTTACACACATCAGTCGATCTTTTGATACGGAAAACCATAAACAAATCATTTGGATCCACAGACAAAACAGAATATTTTTTTCTATTTTGACAGGACGCATCATAGTTGGATTTACAACTACCTATGCAATTAGTGCCTGTCACTATTAAAGTTGCGAGTTTGAATCCTGTTCATGGCGAGGTTTACTCGATACAACATTATGTGATAAAGTTTGTCAGTGACTTGCGAAAAGTCAGCGGTTTTCTCTGGATACTCCTGTTTCCTCCATCAATAAAACTGACCGTCATGATATAACTGAAATACTGTTGAAAGTGGCACTAAACACCATAAACCCTAACACTAAATTACAATATAGGAAGACGACAATACTACAAAGTAAAGAAAATGCTATACTTATGTGTCAGCTAATATACATAGAAAACAAAACGTTTGTGTTGAATACTTACTAAAATAATGGAACAATAATTATTGGACTAATCAGAAAAAACTGCATGTCATTGGCTAGATACCATGACCATCCCATACACTGAAAAAAAATACAATGAAATAAACAAGAGGTCTTCTTATTACACAAAGCGATGGAAAGACTCAATAAATGTTAAGTGTAGTAAACATAAAGTCACCTGTTTTACTTGTGTAAATCTTCAGCCAATCAGAATCGACTATTTTGGAGTGTGGTGGCCATGTTTGTTACCAAAAGTTATATCATAGTAACAACACTTGGTAGAAACCATTAAATGAACATGTTGCTAAGCTTGGTCTCATTTGGTTCAGAATCAATCTTTAGAAGAAGATTGATGTGGTTAAAGACGGATGATGGACTCCAAGTGATCGCAATAGCTCACATGAACCTTTGAGTCAGATGAGCTATCTTAAGTAAATTCAAAGTACTCAGCAAGCTTGTATTTTGATTTGGGAAACTGATCAAAATGTATTGTCTGCTTATAATTAGCCGCCACTAAATTTATGAGACAACAATAGTTATTCCTGCTCCACTTAGTGGCACCTGTCATGTTACTGGTTAATGTAAATACAATGAAACCTGTTTAAATTGAACATCCTTAGGATCAACTTTAGTGTTTGGAATAGACATGTTATATTAACAAAGATTTTCAACATAAGGACTTTATTTTAAGTTCGGTTTATACAGGATTCCGGTTTATTCAGGGTTCAGTTTAGACAAGTTTCACAGTAAATACATAAAAATAAATACACATTGTAACATAAATCATCAATAAAGATAACAAGGCCATATTGATTACAGTAATTTCTCTTTTTCTTTCGACTAGGAAAAACACCCCTTTTTGGTCATTTTTACAAAAGTGATGAAAAATATCATCGTGACTGATGCAGGTAAAAAAAATCCACAAAAATATGTAATTTAACTGGTGAATCAACACAGTTTTAAAGGTAAGAATGGTCTGTATATTTGAAGATTTTAATTCAATTTTTTTAATCCCTTTTATTTTTTCTATTTCTATTACTGACCTGTTTCTCTGGATCGGTAATGCTGACAAAGTTATTGATATACAGGATGTTGTACCACCAGGAATTTTTACAATAGTTAACTTCCATGCCGTCCTTTTTCCACATCGGTCCACTTCCAGTGTAAGGATATAATGAAACATATGTCATCAGGATGAGCATGTAAGGTGGTGTTAATCTGAAAAAACATATGTCATCAGGATGAGCATGTAAGGTGGTGTTAATCTGAAAAAACATATGTCATCAGGATGAGCATGTAAGGTGGTGTTAATCTGAAAAAACATATGTCATCAGGATGAGCATGTAAGGTGGTGTTAATCTGAAAAAACATATGTCATCAGGATGAGCATGTAAGGTGGTGTTAATCTGAAAAAACATATGTCATCAGGATGAGCATGTAAGGTGGTGTTAATCTGAAAAAACATATGTCATCAGGATGAGCATGTAAGGTGGTGTTAATCTGAAAAAACATATGTCATCAGGATGAGCATGTAAGGTGGTGTTAATCTGAAAAAACATATGTCATCAGGATGAGCATGTAAGGTGGTGTTAATCTGAAAAAACATATGTCATCAGGATGAGCATGTAAGGTGGTGTTAATCTGAAAAAACATATGTCAAAACAATAGACCATTTGCACATTTCCGACTTTATTCTAAAATTATACATTTTACAGGAGTTATTTCCCCTTAAGGTGGACAATAGAATACCATTAGTAGTAAGGGAAATAAATAGTACAAAAATGGCATAAAAATGGAAAATTTTAGTTTTTTGTTTGTTTGTTTGATGGTGTTTAACGCCACTTTCAACAATATTTCAGTTATATCGTGGCAGTCAGTTTTATTGGTGGAGGAAACCGGAGGAGACCACTGACCTGTCACAAGTCACTGACAAACTTTATCACATAATGTTGTACATCTCGCCCTGATCGAGATTTGAACTCACAACATCAGTGGTGATAGGCACAGATTGCATAGGTAGTTGTAAATCCAACTATCATACGATCATGACCACGACGGCCCCGTAAAATTTTAGAATCAAACCAGTAATTTACAAAAGATCTATTAACATGTAAAACATATGTTATAATGATTACCATGTAACATTTCATTAATCTGATAAAACATGTCATAAGGATTATCATGAAAGGTGGTAATAATCTGAATATTAGATTAAAATTATGACATTTTCTTCTTTTTTTTTCTGACTGCAAATGTCTGCCATTTTCTTAACTCAATGGCTCATATCAAATTTCCTCTCATTAATGCATAATAGGCCATAAATTAAAATTGGTTTAGGAAATATATATTTTCCATTTTGGGAGTACAAAAACCAATCTATGTTTGGACTTATAAAACCCTGTTGCATCCATACATTGGGATTCCATTAACCAAATTAACACAGCCACATTTTTATGCCTGTCCCAAACCTGGAACTGGATTTCCAACGTCATATGTCATGGTCTTTTTTTGTGTTCTCAGTATGATGAGAGGTGATTGTTCGTTTTGTTGATACTGGTGGAATTGTTGACCATCACTGTTTAAACTTTCTTTTCATAATTTCGTACACTAACCTCCAGAATCTATGGAAATAAAACATGAACCAGTTCATTCGTCCATCACGTCTCTTTAATTCTTTCATGATGAGATAGGTAAGTAATAATCCACTGTGAGAAAAAAATTAAACAACATTACAGACAGACATGGGTAGAACTTAATGTACACAATGCCTAGCGGCCAGGAATAAAAATATTGCTTGCTAGAGGAGAAATGTTATCTTTGTTGTTGAATCATAATTAAACAGTCCTATGCAATGATTACAACATATAAATGTAATATATCAAGAGTGCCTTAAAACTTATTTATAAAAAGAATATGTCACAGTGACCTTCTTCTATTGTATAGAACTAATATTGATTATTTTTTTAACTTCATACAAGCAGTATTACAGCAATATGAATGAGTAAGAAAGATATGGATGTAAATGAACCAGTTTATACAATGTACAAATTCTATTATCATAAATTACATTTCCATAAACCTAGTTTCCAGCAAATGACATTTTAATCAATCAAAGCATAAGAAAGGCATTTATCAGTAATCAAATCATATTTCTTAAATGGTCTATCAAATAAAACAGTCATATTTGACACAACGGTCACCTTGAATTACCAGTCACCTACTGTAAACGGCCAGTTTAAAACCCTCCCAACCTGATTTACGTGTTATTTTTAACTCAAATACACAGTCACTGCACTAACATGGTCAGAGGTCACTAAAAAATGTACGGCTAATCTTAAAACAGCAATCTAAACAGACAAATTTCTTCAATGTTCTATTACTGATATTAACTTGTTTGATTGAAGTTTAGATATTTAAGTTTTGTACTCACCTGAGTGTGAAAAATGTATCAACAGAAACCAAAGCATTCAGTATTGCTCCAAATGACCACCTCTTAATCATCTTCATAAAAAATGGCAGCGCATTATCTACATTGTGAAATAAAAATGAAAAAAAGATATTCAATTACTATACAATGTGTATACACTGTGAAACAACGCCTGATATAGTCAAGTACAGTAACATATACAGTAATAGGTCAAGAATCTTTCTCCACTGAAATATTTCCCTATATATTTTGTATTAAACGATAATTCTTTTAAAAAATTCTTGTCAAGTCATTTCTTACTTGATTTTCATGAAATTTTCGGCATTAAGAGCTGAAACAAATATAGTTTGTTCTTCTTATAATTTTCGTGCCATTTTATTTCTGCGTTCCTTAAAACCTTAGCAGATTTTTACTATCCTGTTTAGACCCTTTGGTTTTCTTGCTCCCAAACACTTTTAAATTATCTGGCTTTCCAATCTTTCGGCTTTGAGCATACCTGATGAAGGTTATTCAAGAAACGTGTCGTGCACCACTAAATTTGATATCTACGTTGTTATTAAGCACAAAGTTTGTTCATCAACTCTAGCTATATAATCAAAGAATCTCCTCACATAAAGAATTGGGTGTAATCTTCAATATTTTCTTTTAATATAACTGTTTTTTTTAATAAAATCCAAGTTCATTGATGTAAAAACATTTTGGGTCTATATAATCAATGCTATAAATAATCAATAAAATACGGTACTTCTTAAAGCATAAAATGTAAACCTACCAGCAATTCCAATATAAAACACATAGGTGTGGCCTAATATAACCCAAGACATACTGATAAACCGAACACCATTTACAGCCGACAGACTTCCAGTTGGTTGGTTGGTGTTAAGAATCTTGGCTCCGTTGGTGTAGATTGAAAATGAAAGTAAGATTTTACCAGCTAAGCCTAGAAAATATTTATACTTCAAATATTGGTTGAGTTAAATACCAACGAATGGTTCGCTATTGAATAATGTCTGATAGATATATATATACAGTGCTGTTCCATAATTTACCGGCAAAATCCAAGATGGCGGCATTCAAGCGTAACGGGTGTCACAGTAAATTACACTGTTGTATTTCATCCTGGGGAATAAATAAACATCTATTTTATGACAATGTATTTTTAAACCTTTTATTTTTAAAATAAGACCGGAAATAAACCTGTCGTCTGCTATGTTAGGGCAAAAAGTTGATATTTTCATCATGGCTGGAAAACGTAAACAGTTGTCAAATGACATCAAAAATGTGTAAGAGTGGTCATAAACTACAGGAGATTACAGACACCTTGAATATTCCTAGAGGAACGGTTTCGGATGTAGTTGTTCGTTTTAAGCGCAGAGGATCAGTGAAAAACAAGCCTCATACAGGACGGCATCATTTGCTGGACGAGAGAGACACAATGGGGCTTGTTAGGCTAGTTCGGAGTGACCGTAAGACCCCATTGAAGGACGTGACAACCAGATTTAATGAAAATAGAGAGACTCAGGTGTCTAAAGGAACAGTTCAGCGTTCTTTGTATCCAAAAGGATACAATAGGCGAGTTGTAAAGAAGAAAGTCAGGATCAGACAGGTTAACAGGAAAAAGCGTGTGAAATGGGCTCGAGAAAAGCTTCATTGGAGAATTGAAGGTCAGTGGGACAGATTTATATTTTCAGACGAAAGTCAGGTGGTCGTTGGAAACAATAATCGGATTTATATTTGGCGGAAAAAGGACGATGCCGAGTCCAGAGATTGTGTTTGTCCACCGGCCCAGAGAAGACTTTCGGTCATGATCTGGGGATGCATATCACACTACGATGTGGGGACAATTACAACAGTGAATGGCACGATAAATAGACATAAATACATTAAAATTCTCGAGGACAACTTATGGCCTGTGATTGCGAGACATTTTCCAGAGCAGAATTGTTTATTTCAGGACGACAACGCTCCCATACATCGGGCAAACGATGTTAAACACTATAAGGAAGAGAACCATATAAATTGCCTCGAATGGCCTGCACAGTCACCCGACTTAAACGTAATCGAGAACGTGTGGCTAAAACTGAAAATAGAATTGCAGCAGAGAGTTGAAGTATTGAACACTGCCGATGAATTGTCAGCGGCCATCAAAGACATTTGGGAAAATCTCAGTGTGGACTACATTCAAGGACTTTATCACTCGATTCCAAAGCGCTTACGCAAAGTATTGAAGGTGAAGGGAGAAATGACAAAGTATTGAGTAAAGGTAAGCACCTTTTTCATAAATTTATTGGTTTTTTATTAATGCAAAACTTGATGCTTGAATGCCGCCATCTTGGATTTTGCCGGTAAATTATGGAACAGCACTGTATATATAGAGTTAGGATTAATGTGTTAAGCACCACTTTCAACAATATTTCAAATATATATTATATATTAATAACAAAATATGATTATGCTACAATGTAAATTCATGACATTTATTTTTTATTTACCGATTTCTTTTATATACATTTGCAATCAAATAAATTAACAGATGATTTTTAAAAGTTTCATTAGCATTTAAAGAAAAAAGATTTTTTACTAGTGATGTTATTCTTTTCTCTAAATTTTACCCAAAAAAGATTTGAAAAATTACCAATAACAGAACTCGTTTTTTGTTTCATTATGCATTTTATTTTTCTTGCCAAATTTTAAGCTTTATTTCCATATCTATCCTCCTCAGGTTCCCCGCCCCCCCCCCCCCCCCCAAGATTTTGGGAGCCAAAAGGGGTGTGGATAGTGTTAAAATGTGGATATATATATATGGCCGGTTATGGTAGGTTTTGCTTAATCAGGTTGTTGCATACAAAAATAATAATTATTTACACATACTCTAAAAGTCTATCAGCAGTAAATCATATCAGATTTATCAGTATGTCTGTGGCCATTCCCTCTGATACAATACAAATGTAACAATTCCTGACTTACCATGCTTATCAGAAATTTAAATTTTTTTTTAATATAAGTTTTGATATTTTGCCAACATAAAAACTATTTTGCTTAAAAAAATATACTTTTGAAAAAATCTATATAAAATAAGAAGAATATTCTATCTTCATTCTCTTCAACAATAATTTTGATGATTTCTTAAAGAAATTACAGATTCTCAGAATAACTTTGGCCAGGCACTGTCATTAACTCAAAGCTGGAAAAATACCTACCCGCAATTGAAACAGAAAATCCTATCACATGACCCAAAATAACCCACAACATACTGATGAATCTGATGCCGTTTACTGCCGACAGACTTCCAGGTGGTTGTTTGGTACTTAGAATCTTTTCTCCATTTGCGCAGATAGAAAATGAAAGTAAAACCTTACCAGCCAATCCTATGAGACAAGTACAATTATTATTTTAAATACAATTAAACCTCCTAAACAAAACCTCCATCACGGGACTAACTTTTGTGTTCTGAAAAGACAGGTGTTTGGTTTATATGTATAATTGAAAAGACTTGTGAAGAAAAGATATTTAGCATGTTTTTTTCCCCCTCTAAAGTTCAAAATTCAAGACATTATTTCTAAAAAACTGTTTAAAGATACTGAAAATGTCTATGATTTTTCATAAATTATTAACGTTTGGGCCTCATAAAATGGCATTATCAGTTGTGTGTAATAAATTTCAATTTTACCCCTTGTGCATCTGATTGTGACTGTCGACCTGACAGGTTAAATTAACAAAGATTTCCTACATTAATTTTTTTTTTTTTTTTTAATTTAAACAATATTTATTTAGAAAATAATCAGAATATACAGTACATCAAACATAGTAAATACAGACAGGATTCAGAAACAAGCAATTATTGCTTTTATAAATCTGTCTTCCTACATTGGGACTTTATTTGAAGTTTGATTTGTACAGGTTTCTGTTTTATTCACGATTCAGTTTAGACCGGTTTCACTATACATTAATTTTTGTAATAATCACAAGAAACTGTGTGCTCTCTTAATGTACTTTGTAATAAATATAGATTCTGTTATGGTTACCCAGTCCTCAAAATTTGAATATACTGGTCTGAATCAATTTCTTGAATTTATTTTCATATAGTTCTAAAAAAAAAATTGAAAAATTTACCGGTCTGAACAAAGTTTTACTGGTCTTGGGCCGGAAGACAGGTGCTCTTTGTGAGGACTGGTTACGAATGTATTATTGAATTTACCAATCAATTTAAAGATTAATTTTGAAAATTTAAAACATATATGTGTATCATATTAAATTTATCATTATACTTGATGCAAATTTCTACATTAATCAAGTAGTTTCATTGGACAAACAGAATTTGCTTAATTTTCCACGGCAACACTAAGGTCAAGAGAACATGACATTATATAAAACTTTTTTTAATTGATTCAATGAAATATCGTGTTTTTAAAACTAAGGTTGTCCTTCCCTCAGATATAGGTGACCTTAGATGATTTTGGCTATCATGTTTAAGACTAAGGTTGTCCTTCCCTCAGATATAGGTGACCTTAGCTGATTTTAGCTATCATGTTTAAGACTAAGGTTGTCCTTCCCTCAGATATAGGTGACCTTAGCTGATTTTAGCTATCATGTTTAAGACTAAGGTTGTCCTTCCCTCAGATATAGGTGACCTTAGCTGATTTTAGCTATCATGTTTAAAACTAAGGTTGTCCTTCCCTCAGATATAGGTGACCTTAGCTGATTTTAGCTATCATGTTTAAAACTAAGGTTGTCCTTCCCTCAGATATAGGTGACCTTAGCTGATTTTGGCTATCATGTTTAAAACTAAGGTTGTCCTTCCCTCAGATATAGGTGACCTTAGCTGATTTTAGCTATCATGTTTAAGACTAAGGTTGTCCTTCCCTCAGATATAGGTGACCTTAGCTGATTTTAGCTATCATGTTTAAAACTAAGGTTGTCCTTCCCTCAGATATAGGTGACCTTAGCTGATTTTAGCTATCATGTTTAAGACTAAGGTTGTCCTTCCCTCAGATATAGGTGACCTTAGCTGATTTTGGCTATCATGTTTAAGACTAAGGTTGTCCTTCCCTCAGATATAGGTGACCTTAGCTGATTTTGGCTATCATGTTTAAGACTAAGGTTGTCCTTCCCTCAGATATAGGTGACCTTAGCTGATTTTGGCTATCATGTTTAAAACTAAGGTTGTCCTTCCCTCAGATATAGGTGACCTTAGCTGATTTTGGCTATCATGTTTAAAACTAAGGTTGTCCTTCCCTCAGATATAGGTGACCTTAGCTGATTTTGGCTATCATGTTTAAAACTAAGGTTGTCCTTCCCTCAGATATAGGTGACCTTAGCTGATTTTGGCTATCATGTTTAAAACTAAGGTTGTCCTTCCCTCAGATATAGGTGACCTTAGCTGATTTTGGCTATCATGTTTAAAACTAAGGTTGTCCTTCCCTCAGATATAGGTGACCGTAGCTGATTTTAGCTATCATGTTTAAAACTAAGGTTGTCCTTCCCTCAGATATAGGTGACCTTAGCTGATTTTAGCTATCATGTTTAAGACTAAGGTTGTCCTTCCCTCAGATATAGGTGACCTTAGCTGATTTTAGCTATCATGTTTAAGACTAAGGTTGTCCTTCCCTCAGATATAGGTGACCTTAGCTGATTTTAGCTATCATGTTTAAGACTAAGGTTGTCCTTCCCTCAGATATAGGTGACCTTAGCTGATTTTGGCTATCATGTTTAAGACTAAGGTTGTCCTTCCCTCAGATATAGGTGACCTTAGCTGATTTTGGCTATCATGTTTAAAACTAAGGTTGTCCTTCCCTCAGATATAGGTGACCTTAGCTGATTTTGGCTATCATGTTTAAAACTAAGGTTGTCCTTCCCTCAGATATAGGTGACCTTAGCTGATTTTGGCTATCATGTTTAAAACTAAGGTTGTCCTTCCCTCAGATATAGGTGACCTTAGCTGATTTTGGCTATCATGTTTAAAACTAAGGTTGTCCTTCCCTCAGATATAGGTGACCTTAGCTGATTTTGGCTATCATGTTTAAAACTAAGGTTGTCCTTCCCTCAGATATAGGTGACCTTAGCTGACTTTGGCTATCATGTTTAAAACTAAGGTTGTCCTTCCCTCAGATATAGGTGACCTTAGCTGATTTTGGCTATCATGTTTAAAACTAAGGTTGTCCTTCCCTCAGATATAGGTGACCTTAGCTGATTTTGGCTATCATGTTTAAAACTAAGGTTGTCCTTCCCTCAGATATAGGTGACCTTAGCTGACTTTGGCTATCATGTTTAAAACTAAGGTTGTCCTTCCCTCAGATATAGGTGACCTTAGCTGACTTTGGCTATCATGTTTAAAACTAAGGTTGTCCTTCCCTCAGATATAGGTGACCTTAGCTGACTTTGGCTATCATGTTTAAAACTAAGGTTGTCCTTCCCTCAGATATAGGTGACCTTAGCTGACTTTGGCTATCATGTTTAAAACTAAGGTTGTCCTTCCCTCAGATATAGATGACCTTAGCTGACTTTAGTTATCATGTTTAAGACTAAGGTTGTCCTTCCCTCAGATATAGGTGACCTTAGCTGACTTTAGCTATCATGTTTAAGACTAAGGTTGTTCTTCCCTCGGTGACCTTAGCTGACTTTGGCTATCATGTTTAAAACTAAGGTTGTCCTTCCCTCGGTGACCTTAGCTGACTTTGGCTATCATGCTTTGGTTTATTGCTCCCAAAAACTTTAAAATTATTTGGTTTTCCAATCTTTCGGTATTGAGCGTCACCTGATAAAGGTTAATCCAGAAATGCATCGTGAACACTAAATTAGATATCTATCTTTTTATTTTTGTCACTTTTTAGAAATTGAATTGAAAATGTGATTCAAGGATGTACATGTATGAATATACCTTTATAGCAGCATGGAATTATTGATGCGTAAACTTTTAAATTGTGGCTGTTTTGTCCAAAGATATGCAAGAAAACAGAAGCAGCAATATACAAATCAAAATAGAATTACTCTTCATTGACAATGATATAATATACAATACAAGGTTTAGGCTTATGGTGCTTAACACCACTTTCAACAATATTTTAGTTATATCGTGGAGGTCAGTTTCATTGGTGGGGGAAACCGGAATACCCAAAGAAAACCACAGACCTGTCGCAATTCGAACTCACAACTTCAGTGGTGATAGACACTAGTACAATGATGAGGTACTGTCCTACCTCAATGTATCCAAGTCAAAAATATCAACATACATACAATTGTCTGCAAATATAAAATTTATTTGTAAGACCTTTAGAAACAGGTAGAAAAGTAAGCCTCTTGTACATTTTTCTTTCTTATTTCGAGGCAAGTACAAATAAATTGTATATTTCCAGACAATTTATTTATATTGTGCTTATACTACAACGTCATTTATTTAAAAAAAAGTTAAATCTACACACAAAAAACTTTGCTAATTTTGGTTGAATTTCTTATTGGATGTCTACAGCGCAGCCTGTGTTGGACCAATGTCTATAATTTATCATTCTACATAAGATGTGTGGTACCAGGATACTTTATACATCTAGTAAATATATAAAACACTTTATATAGGGAGTAAATGCACTGATTATTTGTTATCAGAGATAAATGAGGCTGTTTTCTAGAACTGAAATAAGATGAATTATGGTTTGGTTTGGTTTGGTTTTTTGCTGTTTAATGCCACTTTCAGCAATATTTCAGCTATATCATGGCGACCAGTCTTAGTGGTGGAAGAAGCCGGAGTACCCGGAGAGAACCACCGACCATGGGCAAGTAACTGGTAAACTTTATCACTTGCGGCTGCGAGTAGAGTGCACTCTTTTTTGTAATTAACAAAGCTGGGCGCAAACCCAAGCTGTATTGGTGATAGGCTTGTATGAGTTGTTAGGTAATCCAACTACCTAGCTCATTGAGCCACCCGGGCCCTTAAGATGAATTATGAAAATTTAAGACATAAATATGTAGTATTATACTTGATGCAAATTTCTATGCTAACAAGGGCAACGCAAAGCGTGGCGTATCCGCTCGCCTAAAAATTAGACCCTGTGACCTTGACCTTTGACCTTGAAAATCAATAGGGTTCCAGATCCTCTTAAGGTCTAAGTATGTACCAAGTTTGGTCAAAATCCATTGAAGAATGTTGATTCTAGTGTTCACAAGGATGTTATGCAGTAAAAATTTGACCTGGTGACATTGACCTTTGACCTTGAAAATCAATAGAGTTCCAGACTCTCCTAAGGACTATGTATGTACCAAGTTTGGTCAAAATCCATTGAAGGATCTTGATTCTAGAGTGTTCACAAGGATGTTATGTGGTAAAAATTTGACCCTGTGACCTTGACCTTTGACCTTGAAAATCAATAGGGTTCCAGACTCTTGTAAGAACTAAGTATGTACCAAGTTTGGTCAAAATCCATTGAAGGATGTTGATTCTAGAGTGTCACAAGGATGTTACACGGTAAAAAATTTACCCAGTGACCTTGACCTTTGACCTTGAAAATCAATAGGGTTCCAGACTCTCCTAAGGACTAAGTATGTACCAAGTTTAGTCAAAATCCATTGAAGGATGTTGATTCTAGTGTTCACAAGGATGTTATGCGGTAAAAATTTGACCCTGTGACCTTTGACCTTGAAAATCAATAGGGTTCCAGATTCTTTTAAGGACTAAATATGTACCAAGTTTGGTCAAAATCCATTGAAGGATGTTGATCCTAGAGTGTTCACAAGGTTTGTGACGGACGGACGGACGGTAGCGTTACTATATCCCCTCGCAACTTCGTTGGCGAGGGGATAATAAAATCTGATGGTGATTCCTATCGGACTCAGACTTGGACTCGTTGTGATACTAGTGATAATAATGTCTGTCTCGACTTTAATAACTACCGCTATTCTATATCAGTTACCTGGTTTATGTTCTGATGATACTTTTTCTCCTAGTAATGGAGTCACTTCATCCTCAATGATTTTACGTTCGTAATCTTCATTAACTTCACCATTTAACATGGTCGTTATTGTTTTCATCTCCTGCCATTTCGGCCATTGTATCCAAATAACATCATATGCTGTAGCTGTCAGCATTACTGCTATAAACAGACACACTATTACCCTGTAATACAAAAAAAAACAAGTTTCTGATTAACATTACAGATATATGTAGTTTAAATGAACTGAACAAATGGACATACAAACTTCTTCAAACATCAAAAAAAATATTCCAAAAGGCCATCATCTCTCTTTTATAGAACTAATATTATTATATACAAATGACAAATTCTATCTTATGAAGATTAAATATATTATGTATAAAGTTCAAGATTAGGACTAAGCATTCTTTACAACTTCTCACCCAGTTATATGTCAGGGTTGGCATTTTACTCACATGTGGAAAATACTTGCATGACACCATCAATTCAGCAAGAGGGGAGGTTTGAGCCCAAAAAACTAGTGAAGTGCTTGTACTAAGCTAGGAGAGTGAGCGGTCAGGTATATGTGTACTAAGCTAGGAGAGTGAGCGGTCATGTATATGTGTACTAAGCTAGGAGAGTGAGCAGTCATGTATATGTATGTACTAAGCTAGGAGAGTGAGCAGTCATGTATATGTATGAACTAAGCTAGGAGAGTGAGCGGTCATGTATATGTATGTACTAAGCTAGGAGAGTGAGCGGTCATGTATATGTATATACTAAGCTAGGAGAGTGAGCGGTCATGTATATGTATGTACTAAGCTAGGAGAGTGAGCAGTCATGTATATGTATGTACTAAGTTAGGAGAGTGAGCAGTCATGTATATGTATGTACTAAGCTAGGAGAGTGAGCAGTCATGTATATGTATGTATTAAGCTAGGAGAGTGAGCAGTCATGTATATGTATGTACTAAGCTAGGAGAGTGAGCAGTCATGTATATGTAAGTACTAAGCTAGGAGAGTGAGCTGTCATGTATATGTATGTACTATGCTAGGAGAGTGAGCAGTCATGTATATGTATGAACTAAGCTAGGAGAGTGAGCAGTCATGTATATGTATGTACTAAGCTAGGAGAGTGAGCAGTCATGTATATGTATATACTAAGCTAGGAGAGTGAGCGGTCATGTATATGTATGTACTAAGCAAGGAGAGTGAGCGGTCATGTATATGTATGTCCTAAGATAGGAGAGTGAGCAGTCATGTATATGTATGTACTAAGCTAGGAGAGTGAGCAGTCATGTATATGTATGTACTAAGCTAGGAGAGTGAGCAGTCATGTATATGTATGTACTAAGCTAGGAGAGTGAGCAGTCATGTATATGTATGTACTAAGCTAGGAGAGTGAGCAGTCATGTATATGTATGTACTAAGCTAGGAGAGTGAGCAGTCATGTATATGTATGTATTAAGCTAGGAGAGTGAGCAGTCATGTATATGTATGTACTAAGCTAGGAGAGTGAGCTGTCATGTATATGTATGTACTAAGCTAGGAGAGTGAGCAGTCATGTATATGTATGTACTAAGCTAGGAGAGTGAGTGGTCATGTATACGTATGTACTAAGCTAGGAGAGTGAGCAGTCATGTATATGTATGTACTAAGCTAGGAGAGTGAGCAGTCATGTATATGTATGTACTAAGCTAGGAGAGTGAGTGGTCATGTATATGTATGTACTAAGCTAGGAGAGTGAGTGGTCATGTATATGTATGTACTAAGCTAGGAGAGTGAGCAGTCATGTATATGTATGTACTAAGCTAGGAGAGTGAGTGGTCATGTATATGTATGTACTAAGCTAGGAGAATGAGTGGTCATGTATATGTATGTACTAAGCTAGGAGAGTGAGCAGTCATGTATATGTATGTATTAAGCTAGGAGAGTGAGTGGTCATGTATATGTATGTACTAAGCTAGGAGAGTGAGCAGTCATGTATATGTATGTACTAAGTTAGGAGAGTGAGCAGTCATGTATATGTATGTACTAAGCTAGGAGAGTGAGTGGTCATCTATATGTATGTATTAAGCTAGGAGAGTGAGCTGTCATGTATATGTATGTACTATGCTAGGAGAGTGAGCAGTCATGTATATGTATGTACTAAGCTAGGAGAGTGAGCAGTCATGTATATGTATGTACTAAGCTAGGAGAGTGAGTGGTCATGTATATGTATGTACTAAGCTAGGAGAGTGAGCTGTCATGTATATGTATGTACTATGCTAGGAGAGTGAGCAGTCATGTATATGTATGTACTAAGCTAGGAGAGTGAGCAGTCATGTATATGTATGTACTATGCTAGGAGAGTGAGCAGTCATGTATATGCATGTACTAAGCTAGGAGAGTGAGCAGTCATGTATATGTATGTACTAAGCTAGGAGAGTGAGCAGTCATGTATATGTATGTACTAAGCTAGGAGAGTGAGCAGTCATGTATATGTATGTACTAAGCTAGGAGAGTGAGCAGTCATGTATATGTATGTACTAAGCTAGGAGAGTGAGCAGTCATGTATATGTATGTACTAAGCTAGGAGAGTGAGTGGTCATGTATATGTATGTACTAAGCTAGGAGAGTGAGCAGTCATGTATATGTATGTACTAAGCTAGGAGAGCGAGCAGTTATGTATATGTATGTACTAAGCTAGGAGAGTGAGCAGTCATGTATATGTATGTACTAAGCTAGGAGAGTGAGCAGTCATGTATATGTATGTACTAAGCTAGGAGAGTGAGCAGTCATGTATATGTATGTACTAAGCTAGGAGAGTGAGCAGTCATGTATATGTATGTACTAAGCTAGGAGAGTGAACAGTCATGTATATGTATGTACTAAGCTAGGAGAATGAACGGTCATGTATATGTATGTACTAAGCTAGGAGAGTGAACGGTCATGTATATGTATGTACTAAGCTAGGAGAGTGAGTGGTCATGTATATGTATGTACTAAGCTAGGAGAGTGAGCGGTCATGTATATGTATGTACTAAGCTAGGAGAGTGAGCAGTCATGTATATGTATGTACTAAGCTAGGAGAGTGAGCAGTCATGTATATGTATGTACTAAGCTAGGAGAGTGAGCAGTCATGTATATGTATGTACTAAGCTAGGAGAGTGAGCAGTCATGTATATGTATGTACTATGCTAGGAGAGTGAGCAGTCATGTATATGTATGTACTAAGCTAGGAGAGTGAGCTGTCATGTATATGTATGTACTAAGCTAGGAGAGTGAGCAGTCATGTATATGTATGTACTAAGCTAGGAGAGTGAGCAGTCATGTATATATATGTATGTACTAAGCTAGGAGAGTGAGCAGTCATGTATATGTATGTACTAAGCTAGGATAATGAACGGTCATGTATATGTATGTACTAAGCTAGGAGAGTGAGCAGTCATGTATATGTATGTACTAAGCTAGGAGAATGAACGGTCATGTATATGTATGTACTAAGCTAGGAGAGTGAGCTGTCATGTATATGTATGTACTAAGCTAGGAGAGTGAGCAGTCATGTATATGTATGTACTAAGCTAGGAGAGTGAGCAGTCATGTATATGTATGTACTAAGCTAGGAGAGTGAGCAGTCATGTATATGTATGTACTAAGCTAGGAGAGTGAGCAGTCATGTATATATATGTATGTACTAAGCTAGGAGAGTGAGCAGTCATGTATATATATGTATGTACTAAGCTAGGAGAGTGAGCAGTCATGCATATGTATGTACTAAGCTAGGAGAGTGAGCAGTCATGTATATGTATGTACTAAGCTAGGAGAGTGAGCAGTCATGTATATGTATGTACTAAGCTAGGAGAGTGAGCAGTCATGTATATGTATGTACTAAGCTAGGAGAGTGAGCAGTCATGTATATGTATGTCCTAAGATAGGAGAGTGAGCAGTCATGTATATGTATGTACTAAGCTAGGAGAGTGAGCAGTCATGTATATGTATGTACTAAGCTACGAGAGTGAGCAGTCATGTATATGTATGTACTAAGCTAGGAGAGTGAGCAGTCATGTATATGTATGTACTAAGCTAGGAGAGTGAGCAGTCATGTATATGTATGTCCTAAGATAGGAGAGTGAGCAGTCATGTATATGTATGTACTAAGCTAGGAGAGTGAGCAGTCATGTATATGTATGTACTAAGCTAGGAGAGTGAGCAGTCATGTATATGTATGTACTAAGCTAGGAGAGTGAGCAGTTATGTATATGTATGTACTAAGCTAGGAGAGTGAGCAGTCATGTATATGTATGTACTAAGCTAGGAGAGTGAGCAGTCATGTATATGTATGTACTAAGCTAGGAGAGTGAGCAGTCATGTATATGTATGTACTAAGCTAGGAGAGTGAGCAGTCATGTATATATATGTATGTACTAAGCTAGGAGAGTGAGCAGTCATGTATATGTATGTACTAAGCTAGGAGAGTGAGCAGTCATGTATATGTATGTACTAAGATAGGAGAGTGAGCAGTCATGTATATGTATGTACTAAGCTAGGAGAGTGAGCAGTCATGTATATGTATGTACTAAGCTAGGAGAGTGAGTGGTCATGTATATGTATGTACTAAGCTAGGAGAGTGAGCAGTCATGTATATGTATGTACTAAGCTAGGAGAGTGAGCAGTCATGTATATGTATGTACTAAGCTAGGAGAGTGAGCAGTTATGTATATGTATGTACTAAGCTAGGAGAGTGAGCAGTTATGTATATGTATGTACTAAGCTAGGAGAGTGAGCAGTCATGTATATGTATGTACTAAGCTAGGAGAGTGAGCAGTCATGTATATGTATGTACTAAGCTAGGAGAGTGAGCAGTCATGTATATGTATGTACTAAGCTAGGAGAGTGAGCAGTCATGTATATGTATGTACTAAGCTAGGAGAGTGAGCGGTCATGTATATGTATGTACTAAGCTAGGAGAGTGAGCAGTCATGTATATGTATGTACTAAGCTAGGAGAGTGAGCAGTCATGTATATGTATGTACTAAGCTAGGAGAGTGAGCAGTCATGTATATGTATGTACTAAGCTAGGAGAGTGAGCAGTCATGTATATGTATGTACTAAGCTAGGAGAGTGAGTGGTCATGTATATGTATGTACTAAGCTAGGAGAGTGAGCAGTCATGTATATATATGTATGTACTAAGCTAGGAGAGTGAGCAGTCATGTATATATATATGTACTAAGCTAGGAGAGTGAGCAGTCATGTATATGTATGTACTAAGCTAGGAGAGTGAGCAGTCATGTATATGTATGTACTAAGCTAGGAGAGTGAGCAGTCATGTATATGTATGTACTAAGCTAGGAGAGTGAGCAGTCATGTATATATATGTACTAAGCTAGGAGAGTGAGCAGTCATGTATATGTATGTACTAAGCTAGGAGAGTGAGCAGTCATGTATATGTATGTACTAAGCTAGGAGAGTGAGCAGTCATGTATATGTATGTACTAAGCTAGGAGAGTGAGCAGTTATGTATATGTATGTACTAAGCTAGGAGAGTGAGCAGTTATGTATATGTATGTACTAAGCTAGGAGAGTGAACAGTCATGTATATGTATGTACTAAGCTAGGAGAGTGAGCAGTTATGTATATGTATGTACTAAGCTAGGAGAGTGAGCAGTCATGTACAATGTATGTACTAAGCTAGGAGAGTGAGCAGTTATGTACAATGTATGTACTAAGCTAGGAGAGTGAACAGTCATGTATATGTATGTACTAAGCTAGGAGAGTGAGCAGTTATGTACAATGTATGTACTAAGCTAGGAGAGTGAACAGTCATGTATATGTATGTACTAAGCTAGGAGAGTGAGCAGTTATGTACAATGTATGTACTAAGCTAGGAGAGTGAGCAGTTATGTATATGTATGTACTAAGCTAGGAGAGTGAGCAGTTATGTATATGTATGTACTAAGCTAGGAGAGTGAACAGTCATGTATATGTATGTACTAAGCTAGGAGAGTGAGCAGTTATGTACAATGTATGTACTAAGCTAGGAGAGTGAACAGTCATGTATATGTATGTACTAAGCTAGGAGAGTGAGCAGTCATGTACAATGTATGTACTAAGCTAGGAGAGTGAGCAGTTATGTACAATGTATGTACTAAGCTAGGAGAGTGAACAGTCATGTATATGTATGTACTAAGCTAAGAGAGTGAGCAGTTATGTACAATGTATGTACTAAGCTAGGAGAGTGAACAGTCATGTATATGTATGTACTAAGCTAGGAGAGTGAGCAGTCATGTATATGTATGTACTAAGCTAGGAGAGTGAGCAGTCATGTATATGTATGTACTAAGCTAGGAGAGTGAGCAGTCATGTATATGTATGTACTAAGCTAGGAGAGTGAGCAGTCATGTATATATATGTATGTACTAAGCTAGGAGAGTGAGTGGTCATGTATATGTATGTACTATGCTAGGAGAGTGAGCAGTCATGTATATGCATGTACTAAGCTAGGAGAGTGAGCAGTTATGTATATGTATGTACTAAGCTAGGAGAGTGAGCAGTTATGTATATGTATGTACTAAGCTAGGAGAGTGAGCAGTTATGTATATGTATGTACTAAGCTAGGAGAGTGAGCAGTCATGTATATATATGTATGTACTAAGCTAGGAGAGTGAGTGGTCATGTATATGTATGTACTATGCTAGGAGAGTGAGCAGTCATGTATATGTATGTACTAAGCTAGGAGAGTGAGCAGTCATGTATATGTATGTACTAAGCTAGGAGAGTGAGCAGTTATGTATATGTATGTACTAAGCTAGGAGAGTGAGCAGTTATGTATATGTATGTACTAAGCTAGGAGAGTGAGCAGTTATGTACAATGTATGTACTAAGCTAGGAGAGTGAACAGTTATGTACAATGTATGTACTAAGCTAGGAGAGTGAACAGTTATGTACAATGTATGTACTAAGCTAGGAGAGTGAACAGTTATGTACAATGTATGTACTAAGCTAGGAGAGTGAGCAGTTATGTACAATGTATGTACTAAGCTAGGAGAGTGAGCAGTTATGTACAATGTATGTACTAAGCTAGGAGAGTGAACAGTTATGTACAATGTATATGTATTGGAATGGTTTCTACAGTGTGTTATTTTTTGCTTAACGTTTCATCCCTAAGTTGTTTGACTTTCCTGTCTTGAACACTTATTGTTGTTTAATTCTGGATATTTCTACCAACTCTTCATTTTGTTTATTTAATCCTTAAAAAGAGAGCTGTGCTAAAGGTACCAATAAAACTAATTGTAAAAAAACTGAACACTTTGCTTCTTTATCTAACGTATGACAAATCATCTGCAATTTGAACATTTTTATTTATTTGACATCACCAAGTGATATTGTCAGTATCGGTGAACCAACTCTGAAAAACTGAAAATTGTTGGTCAGTGTGACATCAAACACATTATGACATTACTTGTGAAAAAAAACAATCATGTCTGTTTTGAAGTTTTCAACTTACATTATCACTAGTACCACAGCTCAACCTTTCGGTCTTGCTGTGATATTAGCAATAATGTCTGTCTCGACCTTCATAGCTGCCATTATTCTATATTTAATACAATCATTACAATAACTGTCTGTTTTGAAGTTTTTGACATGCATTATCACTAGTGCCACAGCTCAACCTTTCAAACTCGATGTGATATTAGCAATAATGTCTGTCTCGACCGTGATAGCTGCCATTATTCTATATTTAATACAATCATTACAATACCGTAAATCGGGAAATTTTTGTCATGGTTTTATTTTGGCCCCTAAATAGGAAGTGCCAAAATTTAACACACCAAAATATGTCACACTCCAAAAATTAACCGCCAAAATTGAACACTGCCTTAATATCTTTTTATATTTATATTCCCTAGTCTGTACCTTTTTGTCTTACTTCTTTCCTAAGTAAAACTTTGTCAATTACCGTTATACATGTATATACACACACAAGTCAAACTGAAAAGTGTTCACGATGTGAAATCATTGGCTTGGATGACAAGAGAGAAATTACAGGTAAATAAAGTACATTGATAAAAACCATGCAATACCAAGGACGTATATATACGTCCTTGGCAATACCAATAAAATTTATTCAATAACAAAATGTCAAATATCATTAAAATGACAATTACCTATAGAAAAAAGAAAAATCATTAAACACGTAATTAGTGTCTTATCAGTTTTATTTATATCAACATAAAATTCACAGTCAATAATCAAATAGATTTACAGGTACAAAATCCAATTATAAAGGTGTAATCTGTCATATACATTTTTTTGTAACTTTTGATCTGTTTATTATGTATAATTGTTGTGTAAACAAATACATGTACTGACCGCTATAATAAGACTGTTTACCTGTAAAAGCGATGATTAATACCAGTGAAAAATTATTATTTGTTGTTATTATATTAAATGCATTTTACTTTATGCATACCTGTTAACCCTCCCCCTTTGCACGGGAGTCTCCCGCGTAAGAGCCTTATCTCCCGCATGGACTGGTTCTCCTGCACGGGAGACATTAATCTCCTGCACACACCTTTTCCTCCCGCACGATCCCCCCCCCAACAAAAAAAATCAAGTACAATAAAATCTTGACCTACATTTTGCGATCAATATTTCTGGAAATTCCCCATTTGGAACTACCACGCTGATGAAA
The DNA here is from genome assembly GCA_963383655.1 of Bathymodiolus septemdierum. Lineage (NCBI taxonomy): Eukaryota > Metazoa > Mollusca > Bivalvia > Mytilida > Modiolidae > Bathymodiolus > Bathymodiolus septemdierum. Next base: position 59,355,744 of record OY726528.1, on the reverse strand, counting down.
AACGCCGAGAGATACGAATGGTCAAGGTGTTTAAATGATATCCGGTTATTGATCTGTTTGACACCTTTACAGGTAAATTGGGTCATGGAGATTAATTAAGGTGTTGATGATTATACAACAATTATCCACTGATTGACAGTTAATTGGGGATAAGGAAGTGGGTTTGTGGCACACGCTTAGATGATTAGAAGTGTGATAGCGGCAATTAAAAATAGTTATAAACCGTTGTCGAGGAAAACTTCTTATTTCGATCAAACATGCAATGAATTCATCTCGGATTGAGCTATGGCTTGTTTGGGACCAAAGCCGATCAAAGTATTATTTAAGGACTAAGTTCCAGGATGGAATTGATAAACCACAAAAATGCCGAAACGTATGCTATCACCCAACGCACCAGCAGCAAAGTGACTTTAATTTTAGTGCTCTATGACTTTATTGTTCTAAACATTCTGTCTTCATTGTTATTGCTTTGTTATAACCTTATGATTATGAATGACTATGAATAAATTATAAATACAGTTTTTATCCTTCATTCATCATATGAAACACTACTAATAAGACAGAAATGTAAACAATATATATTGAAATGGTATGCAGTTGGTTCAATACTGAAACAAACAAAAAGAAAACATCAATTAACAATAAAAACATGCATCAAATACGTCGATAAAAAATCTCCAGTTATAAGACCAAATCTCCAGCCAAATATTTACAAATCTCCAGTTGTAGCATAGCAACTCTATCACATGTATGCAACTACAAGGTACAATTTTGTGTGTTTAAAGGTGACGCACAAAATCTCCCCTTAGAAGAGTTGGTAGGGGGGAGATCTCCCCTCTAGCAGTTCCCAGAGGTTAACAGGTATGCTTTATGCTGTTTAAATATTTAAATTCCTAGTTTTAATAAATATCACAATTTATCCATAATCAATTTGGTCTTTAGTACGACATCAAAATATCCGGTAAGTAACAGTAAAAACGTAGTATTGCTGGTTGAAATGAGAACGCTTCTATTTACGTTCTGAATGAACTGACGAAATAATTATACACATGGGAACCAAAAGTGGCCAAAATTAAACACACTAGAAACGAAAATGGCCAAAATTTCACACACCAAAATAAAACAACCCTCTTCTGGAGAAAAAAGGCCAAAATTAACCTACACCAAAATATCCCGATTTACAGGTAACTGTCTGTTTTGAAGTTTTTGACATGCCACTAGTTTTCACTAGTGCCACAGCTCACCCTTTCAGACTCGATGTGATATTAGCAATAATGTCTGTCTCGACCTTCATAGCTGCCATTATTCTATATTTTAATACAAATGTACTAACATTACAATAACTGCTCTGGTATCAAATGTTCTGTCTGGTTCCTGGCATACTGCTGACTTCGCTAATATAGTATTGCTAGGAATGTTAGATAAGACTGAAAACAAATAAAAAAATATAATCTACATATAATTTTTTTTTTTATTAAATCCTGTTAACATATATATCATGTAGTTTAATTAGCTTAAAAATTGATAAATTAATTAATGATTTGATTTATTGTGCCTAACGCCACTTTCAGCAATATTTCAGCTATATCATGGCGACCAGTTTTAGTGGTGGAAGAAGCCGGAGTACCTGGAGAGAACCACCGACCCTGGGTAAGTAACTGGTAAACTTTATCACTTGCAACAGTGAGTCAAGTGCCCCCGGATTAATTAATTAAAACATACATTACAACATAAACATCTATTTCCTTCTTTCTGTAAATCGATGACAGCGAGACGATACAATGGCTAAACAAAAAAGGACAAACAATGATCTACAAAACATTAACAATAAATTAATCAATGGAATGCAAAAACAGGCTATAACAACTTATATTAATTTGTTTCCATGGAAATAAGTCATACAATATATGAATGGGATATTGTAAGATAAAGATATAATGTAATTTATTGAATAATCATGTATAATGATACAATTTTGGATGAGAAATTAGAGGCTCACCTGAGCCTGTATCGCTAACCTGATTAATCATATGCAGTTAATGTTCAATGTTTAATGAAGTCTAGATTTTCAGAAAAATTACTATATTCATTTTTACATAGGATCCGATGTTCAATTGTAACCCATCAAAAATGGGTGTTGATAGAGGAAATCTGTCAATATGCTACAGAAAACTCTCATCACCATCCAATTAACAGCAAAGATAATTCAAAATTGGATGAAAAAAAAATAAAAAAATAATGAAATATTGTATTGTAAGTGAAAAATGGGCAATATTACTGATGCCATGATTAAAATAAATTGTATTTTACCAGTATTAAAGAAAAGAACAGCATCTTCTTCACTGCAGCTATCAGGAACACATAATCCTATCTGTAACATTATCAGCTGACCAGGGTTTAGCTGAAATAACCATCAATAAATCATTTCACAAGAAATAATCAACAAACACGAAATGCATATCTGAAAATTTTCATGAAAAAGTACACGGTAGATTTAATGCCAGTTTCATCTAGTGAATGATTGTTGCTTAACACCAAAATCAGCAATTTTTCAGCTATATCAAGGCTAGAACAAGTTACATTTGATGAGATGATGTCGGCTTTGTACTAGACCAACACGCTTCCATGAACTTGGATCTTTATAATGCTAGCTCACTGAAATAATAGTCAAAAAGCAGATAGACATGTTGCTCCACTCAGACACATTATCCTGATTCCGAGCAAAACAGTCTTTGCTCTTTCTCCTTAGTGCTGCGTGCTTAGCGGAGAAGCAACAAATACCAATTTAAGTCTTAAGATTGACCCGAAGGGAGCTCGAATCCACGATTTACTACATTCAAGGTAATCACGCTAACCATTATTACACCACCGATGCAGTTTTTCTGAATTTCATCTCTGAGTAAATATATTGAATAAGTACATCTGTTTTTCTCTGCACCTAACCTTAAATGGTTTATTGAGAGTAATGATATTTATAATTTCCTCATTCATGACTTATCACCGGGTTTGTAACTAGATTAACACGATGGGTGCCACTAGTGGCGCAGGAATTGCTTACCCTTCCGGAGCACCTGAGTTCACCCCCCCCCCCTCCCCCAGTTTTTAGTGGGGTTCGTGTTACTTAATCTTTAGATTTATGTGTATGTTTTGTAGATTGTTGTTTGTCCTATTGTCATTTGGTCGTTGTGTTGTCTGTTCTTCTTCAATTTACAGATTCTGATTACCCCTTTGGTATCTTTATCTCTAATGACAGCAATTTCGCTTGGAGGTCACAATAGATAAAATCATATGTATCTGTATTTGTTTTTACTCATGAATTTCTTCACATTTACTTACAGGATTTGGAGGTACGTTGAGAGGAATACCAACAAGACAATATTCTCCATTGAATGCTGGGATAGGATTTAACGTAACGCTGCTATTAAATGTAAAGTTGCTATGTATGGCAAGACACTCTTCATAATCTCCCAACCAAATAATATCCCCATCTAACACGTCAGCGGGAGGTTTACCAGTGGCATCTATCACTGAAAATATAAAACCAATTAAAATCATCTTAAATAGGGACGGATTACTCAACTTTTTGGGGAGAGATTTGTATTTTTCTCCAGAGCCCAAAAAATGTCACCCGAAACAAAAATAAACAAAACTCAGATTATTTTGTTTTGGACATGAAAAATCTGTAATGTTTCTTCATATTGTACCAACATTTCTTGTGGAAAACAGCAAGGTAAGATTATTTTTTTTCATCTTTCATGTCAAGATATTATTTTAAAATAATAGTTGGCACCCCAAAATACCTCCCCCCCCTCTAAAAGTTAAATGACTAATACCTTAAAGTTTATACCAGTAATTTTTTGATCAAATATCTCAAAATAACGGTCTCCGCAAAGAATTTCTCTTCATCTTTTACTGTACAATATTAAGTGTATACATATGCCATTACATTTACAACACCTTGATACATTTACAACACCTTGGTACATTTTCTAACATTTATTGATTAAGCTTATTTTACCCAAAGGGATTGAAGGCATATGCCGGTACATGTACATGAATGTAACAGTCAACTCACCACAATTACAATACAAATATACAATTAAAATAGTAAGACCTCAAAAATATGGGAGCTGTCGTAGTCATGATCATATAGTAGTTGGATTTACAACTACCTATACAAATGGTGCCTATCACCACTGAAGTTGTGAGGTCAAATCCATGTTATTGGGGGTGTACTCAATACAACATTAAATGTGATAAAGTTTGTCACTGTCTTGCGGCAGGTTGGTGGTTTTCTCCGGGTACTCCAGTTTCCTGACCGCCATGAACAGGCCCATACAATATTTTTTATTTGCTGTTAACTGACCAAACAACTAAAATTGGCCCAATCCAAAATATTTTTTTAAACACTTTTTCAACAAATAATATTTATTTTACTATTTTAAACATGCTTTTACAACAAAACTGTGTCTTGAATTTTTGAAGAAAAATGAATTGCCTATGTACATGTAACTACGCACTTAGTATTATACATGAATCTACCAATGTCTTAAGAATTAACTTATTTAAACAAAAGAAACCGTAGGAATGCATGTACAATAACATTTGTATTTGTTTATTTATTTCATTATTTTTTAATTATTTATAACATCACAATCTAATCAAAATTAGATGTTTGTTGGACATTTCATTTCATTATTTGACAAAATTTATTGGGGAAACCAAAAACCAACTAATTTTTTAAGCATTGCTTAGAGTACAAAAAAGAGAAATATGTAGTATTTCATAAACACAAAACGTATATCTTTTTCACAATATACCACAATCTAATCAAAATTTGATGTTTGTTGGATTTTTTTCTTATTATTTGACGATGCTTAAAAACTTCTAGTTCTAATGATAGATGTACATGTATCAAATATCTACTGTTTAAGTAAGATGTATAAATCGTGAACCTTTAAACTTAAATTGACATTTTACATCATAAAGTACAAATGATCACAGGTTGTTGACAAATAAATCAGTTGTTGACATTTAAAAAAGGGGAGTCATTCACCTTTGGGTTCAAAGGATAAAATCTGGTGTACATTTTGAGTGTATATTTTCTTAATCTATTTTTAGAATGTAAGGTCATATTAATGTGTGCTAATGTCTACAAATAATGTTTAACCAAATATGGTTTGTCTATGAACAATATTTAAATCATGTTGAGGCATTAATCAGTTTTACTGTTGAAAAAATCAACAGTGTACTCAAAGAACTGTCTAGCCCACAGGTGCGAGACGAGTTAAATAAAAGATCCTTGTATGATAAAATTTTGATGAGTCCCAACCAAAATATGGTGTGCCACTATAGTGCATTATTTGTTATTTTATTGTAAAAAATGGCGAGTCCAGGACTCACTTAGTCCAAGACTCACTTAGAAGAGTTGCAAGTATCTCTGTACATTACATATATAAAAATTCTTGTCTCAAACCTGTGCTTGAACCCACGATATACCACACTCGAGGCAAGCATGCTCACCATAACACCACCGATGAACATCTATGGGGTGAAAAATAGATTATGTTTCATTAGATTGTGTTTCATTAGATTGTGTTTCATTAGATTGTGTTTCATTACATTATGTTTCATTAGATTATGTTTCATTAGATTGTGTTTCATTAGATTTTGTTTCATTAGATTGTGTTTCATTAGATATGTTTCATTAGGTTGTGCTTCATTAGATTGTGTTTCATTAGATTGTGTTTCATTAGATTTTGTTTCATTAGATTATCTTTCATTAGGTTGTGTTTCATTAGATTGTGTTTCATTAGATTTTGTTTCATTAGATTATGTTTCATTAGATTGTGTTTCATTAGATTGTGTTTCATTAGATTTTGTTTCATTAGATTATGTTTCATTAGGTTGTGTTTCATTAGATTATGTTTCATTAGATTTTGTTTCATTAGATTATGTTTCATTAGATTATGTTTCATTAGATTATGTTTCATTAGATTTTGTTTCATTACATTATGTTTCATTAGATTATGTTTCATTAGATTATGTTTCATTACATTATGTTTCATTACATTATGTTTCATTACATTATGTTTCATTAGATTATGTTTCATTAGATTTTGTACTTCAAATATTTAGTAAAGAACGAGAAAAGAGATATGAATACAATGATGAATAGACAAAAAACAAACAAAAACAAACATACTATATAATACATGTACAATGTACATGTATATACCGTACATGTATATATAGTAATACAAGAACTGGTCATGAGGTTGCTATTTACATGTAGTAATACAAGAACTGGTCGTGAGGTTACTATTTACATGTAGTAATACAAGAACTGGTCGTGAGGTTACTATTTACATGTAGTAATACAAGAACTGGTCGTCAGGTTACTATTTACATGTAGTAATACAAGAACTGGTCGTGAGGTTGCTATTTACATGTAGTAATACAAGAACTAGTCGTGAGGTTGCTATTTACATGTAGTAATACAAAAATTGGTCGTGAGGTTGCTATTTACATGTATATAGTAATACAAGAACTGGTCGTGAGGTTACTATTTACATGTAGTAATACAAGAACTGGTCGTGAGGTTGCTATAGTAATACAAGAACTGGTCGTGAGGTTACTATTTACATGTAGTAATACAAGAACTGATCGTGAGGTTACTATTTACATGTAGTAATACAAGAACTGGTCGTGAGGTTACTATTTACATATAGTAATACAAGAACTGGTCGTGAGGTTACTATTTACATGTAGTAATACAAGAAATGGTCGTGAGGTTACTATTTACATGTAGTAATACAAGAACTGGTCGTGAGGTTGCTATTTACATGTAGTAATACAAGAACTGGTCGTGAGGTTACTATTTACATGTAGTAATACAAGAACTGGTCGTGAGGTTACTATTTACATGTAGTAATACAAGAACTGGTCGTGAGGTTACTATTTACATATAGTAATACAAGAACTGGTCGTGAGGTTACTATTTACATGTAGTAATACAAGAACTGGTCGTGAGGTTACTATTTACATGTAGTAATACAAGAACTGGTCGTGAGGTTGCTATTTACATGTAGTAATACAAAAATTGGTCGTGAGGTTGCTATTTACATGTATATAGTAATACAAGAACTGGTCGTGAGGTTACTATTTACATGTAGTAATACAAGAACTGGTCGTGAGGTTGCTATAGTAATACAAGAACTGGTCGTGAGGTTACTATTTACATGTAGTAATACAAGAACTGATCGTGAGGTTACTATTTACATGTAGTAATACAAGAACTGGTCGTGAGGTTACTATTTACATATAGTAATACAAGAACTGGTCGTGAGGTTACTATTTACATGTAGTAATACAAGAAATGGTCGTGAGGTTACTATTTACATGTAGTAATACAAGAACTGGTCGTGAGGTTGTTATTTACATGTAGTAATACAAGAACTGGTCGTGAGGTTACTATTTACATGTAGTAATACAAGAACTGGTCGTGAGGTTACTATTTACATGTAGTAATACAAGAACTGGTCGTGAGGTTACTATTTACATATAGTAATACAAGAACTGGTCGTGAGGTTACTATTTACATGTAGTAATACAAGAACTGGTCGTGAGGTTACTATTTACATGTAGTAATACAAGAACTGGTCGTGAGGTTGCTATTTACATGTAGTAATACAAGAACTGGTCTTGAGGTTACTATTTACATGTAGTAATACAAGAACTGGTCGTGAGGTTGCTATTTACATGTAGTAATACAAGAACTGGTCGTGAGGTTGCTATTTACATGTAGTAATACAAGAACTGGTCGTGAGGTTGCTATTTACATGTAGTAATACAAGAACTGGTCGTGAGGTTACTATTTACATATAGTAATACAAGAACTGGTCGTGAGGTTACTATTTACATGTAGTAATACAAGAACTGGTCATGAGGTTACTATTTACATGTAGTAATACAAGAACTGGTCGTGAGGTTATTATTTACATGTAGTAATACAAGAACTGGTTGTGAGGTTACTATTTACATGCAGTAATACAAGAACTGGTCGTGAGGTTGCTATTTACATGAAGTAATACAAGAACTGGTCGTGAAGTTGCTATTTACATGTAGTAATACAAGAACTGGTCGTGAGGTTACTATTTACATGTAGTAATACAAGAACTGGTCGTGAGGTTACTATTTACATGTATATAGTAATACAAGAACTGGTTGTGAGGTTACTATTTACATGCAGTAATACAAGAAATGGTTGTGAGGTTATTATTTACATGTAGTAATACAAGAACTGGTCGTGAGGTTACTATTTACATGTAGTAATACAAGAACTGGTCGTGAGGTTACTATTTACATGTAGTAATACAGGAACTGGTCGTGAGGTTACTATTTACATGTAGTAATACAAGAACTGGTCGTGAGGTTACTATTTACATGTAGTAATACAAGAACTGGTCATGAGGTAACTATTTACATGTAGTAATACAAGAACTGGTAATGAGGTTACTATTTACATGTAGTAATACAAGAACTGGTCATGAGGTTGCTATTTACATGTAGTAATACAAGAACTGGTCGTGAAGTTACTATTTACATGTAGTAATACAAGAACTGGTCGTGAGGTTACTATTTACATGTAGTAATACAAGAACTGGTCGTGAGGTTGTTATTTACATGTAGTAATACAAGAACTGGTCGTGAGGTTACTATTTACATGTAGTAATACAAGAACTGGTCGTGAGGTTACTATTTACATGTAGTAATACAAGAACTGGTCGTGAGGTTACTATTTACATGTAGTAATACAAGAACTGGTCATGAGGTTACTATTTACATGTAGTAATACAAGAACTGGTCGTGAGGTTACTATTTACATGTAGTAATACAAGAACTGGTCGTGAGGTTACTATTTACATGTAGTAATACAAGAACTGATCGTGAGGTTACTATTTACATGTAGTAATACAAGAACTGGTCGTGAGGTTACTATTTACATATAGTAATACAAGAACTGGTCGTGAGGTTACTATTTACATGTAGTAATACAAGAAATGGTCGTGAGGTTACTATTTACATGTAGTAATACAAGAACTGGTCGTGAGGTTGCTATTTACATGTAGTAATACAAGAACTGGTCGTGAGGTTACTATTTACATGTAGTAATACAAGAACTGGTCGTGAGGTTACTATTTACATGTAGTAATACAAGAACTGGTCGTGAGGTTACTATTTACATGTAGTAATACAAGAACTGGTCGTGAGGTTACTATTTACATGTAGTAATACAAGAACTGGTCGTGAGGTTGCTATTTACATGTAGTAATACAAGAACTGGTCATGAGGTTACTATTTACATGTAGTAATACAAGAACTGGTCGTGAGGTTACTATTTACATGTAGTAATACAAGAACTGGTCGTGAGGTTGCTATTTACATGTAGTAATACAAGAACTGGTCGTGAGGTTGCTATTTACATGTAGTAATACAAGAACTGGTCGTGAGGTTGCTATTTACATGTAGTAATACAAGAACTGGTCGTGAGGTTACTATTTACATGTAGTAATACAAGAACTGGTCGTGAGGTTACTATTTACATGTAGTAATACAAGAATTGGTCGTGAGGTTACTATTTACATGTAGTAATACAAGAATTGGTCGTGAGGTTACTATTTACATGTAGTAATACAAGAACTGGTCGTGAGGTTACTATTTACATGTAGTAATACAAGAACTGGTCGTGAGGTTGCTATTTACATGTAGTAATACAAGAACTGGTCGTGAGCTTATTATTTACATGTAGTAATACAAGAACTGGTCGTGAGGTTACTATTTACATGCAGTAATACAAGAACTGGTCGTGAGGTTACTATTTACATGTAGTAATACAAGAACTGGTCGTGAGGTTACTATTTACATGCAGTAATACAAGAACTGGTCGTGAGGTTACTATTTACATGTAGTAATACAAGAACTGTTCGTGAGGTTACTATTTACATGTAGTAATACAAGAACTGGTCGTGAAGTTACTATTTACATGTAGTAATACAAGAACTGGTCGTCAGGTTGCTATTTACATGTATAGAGTAATACTAGAACTGGTCGTGAGGTTGCTACATGTATAGTAATAAAAGAACTGGTCGTGAGGTTGCTATAGTAATAAAAGAACTGGTTGTGAGGTTACTATTTACATGTAGTAATACAAGAACTGGTCGTGAGGTTGCTATTTACATGTAGTAATACAAGAACTGGTCGTGAGCTTACTATTTACATGTAGTAATACAAGAACTGGTCGTGAGGTTACTATTTACATGCAGTAATACAAGAACTGGTCGTGAGGTTACTATTTACATGTAGTAATACAAGAACTGCTCGTGAGGTTACTATTTACATGTAGTAATACAAGAACTGGTCGTGAGGTTACTATTTACATGTAGTAATACATGAACTGGTCGTCAGGTTGCTATTTACATGTATATAGTAATACAAGAACTGGTCGTGAGGTTACTATTTACATGTAGTAATACAAGAACTGGTCGTGAGGTTGCTATTTACATGTATATAGTAATACAAGAACTGGTCGTGAAGTTACTATTTACATGTAGTAATACAAGAACTGGTCGTGAGGTTACTATTTACATGCAGTAATACAAGAACTGGTCGTGAGGTTACTATTTACATGTAGTAATACAAGAACTGTCCGTGAGGTTACTATTTACATGTAGTAATACAAGAACTGGTCGTGAGGTTACTATTTACATGTAGTAATACAAGAACTGGTCGTGAGGTTACTATTTACATGTAGTAATACAAGAACTGGTCGTGAGGTTACTATTTACATGTAGTAATACAAGAACTGGTCGTGAGGTTGCTATTTACATGTAGTAATACAAGAACTGGTCGTGAGCTTACTATTTACATGTAGTAATACAAGAACTGGTCATGAGGTTACTATTTACATGCAGTAATACAAGAACTGGTCGTCAGGTTACTATTTACATGTAGTAATACAAGAACTGGTCGTGAGGTTACTATTTACATGCAGTAATACAAGAACTGGTCGTGAGGTTACTATTTACATGTAGTAATACAAGAACTGTCCGTGAGGTTACTATTTACATGTAGTAATACAAGAACTGGTCGTGAAGTTACTATTTACATGTAGTAATACAAGAACTGGTCGTCAGGTTGCTATTTACATGTATAGAGTAATACTAGAACTGGTCGTGAGGTTGCTACATGTATAGTAATAAAAGAACTGGTCGTGAGGTTGCTATAGTAATAAAAGAACTGGTTGTGAGGTTACTATTTACATGTAGTAATACAAGAACTGGTCGTGAGGTTGCTATTTACATGTAGTAATACAAGAACTGGTCGTGAGGTTACTATTTACATGTAGTAATACAAGAACTGGTCGTGAGGTTACTATTTACATGCAGTAATACAAGAACTGGTCGTGAGGTTACTATTTACATGTAGTAATACAAGAACTGCTCGTGAGGTTACTATTTACATGTAGTAATACAAGAACTGGTCGTGAGGTTACTATTTACATGTAGTAATACATGAACTGGTCGTCAGGTTGCTATTTACATGTATATAGTAATACAAGAACTGGTCGTGAGGTTACTATTTACATGTAGTAATACAAGAACTGGTCGTGAGGTTGCTATTTACATGTATATAGTAATACAAGAACTGGTCGTGAAGTTACTATTTACATGTAGTAATACAAGAACTGGTCGTGAGGTTACTATTTACATGCAGTAATACAAGAACTGGTCGTGAGGTTACTATTTACATGTAGTAATACAAGAACTGTCCGTGAGGTTACTATTTACATGTAGTAATACAAGAACTGGTCGTGAGGTTACTATTTACATGTAGTAATACAAGAACTGGTTGTGAGGTTACTATTTACATGTAGTAATACAAGAACTGGTCGTGAGGTTACTATTTACATGTAGTAATACAAGAACTGGTCGTGAGGTTGCTATTTACATGTAGTAATACAAGAACTGGTCGTGAGCTTATTATTTACATGTAGTAATACAAGAACTGGTCGTGAGGTTACTATTTACATGCAGTAATACAAGAACTGGTCGTGAGGTTACTATTTACATGTAGTAATACAAGAACTGGTCGTGAGGTTACTATTTACATGCAGTAATACAAGAACTGGTCGTGAGGTTACTATTTACATGTAGTAATACAAGAACTGGTCGTGAGGTTACTATTTACATGTAGTAATACAAGAACTGGTCATGAGGTAACTATTTACATGTAGTAATACAAGAACTGGTAATGAGGTTACTATTTACATGTAGTAATACAAGAACTGGTCATGAGGTTGCTATTTACATGTAGTAATACAAGAACTGGTCGTGAAGTTACTATTTACATGTAGTAATACAAGAACTGGTCGTGAGGTTACTATTTACATGTAGTAATACAAGAACTGGTCGTGAGGTTGTTATTTACATGTAGTAATACAAGAACTGGTCGTGAGGTTACTATTTACATGTAGTAATACAAGAACTGGTCGTGAGGTTACTATTTACATGTAGTAATACAAGAACTGGTCGTGAGGTTACTATTTACATGTAGTAATACAAGAACTGGTCATGAGGTTACTATTTACATGTAGTAATACAAGAACTGGTCGTGAGGTTACTATTTACATGTAGTAATACAAGAACTGGTCGTGAGGTTACTATTTACATGTAGTAATACAAGAACTGATCGTGAGGTTACTATTTACATGTAGTAATACAAGAACTGGTCGTGAGGTTACTATTTACATATAGTAATACAAGAACTGGTCGTGAGGTTACTATTTACATGTAGTAATACAAGAAATGGTCGTGAGGTTACTATTTACATGTAGTAATACAAGAACTGGTCGTGAGGTTGCTATTTACATGTAGTAATACAAGAACTGGTCGTGAGGTTACTATTTACATGTAGTAATACAAGAACTGGTCGTGAGGTTACTATTTACATGTAGTAATACAAGAACTGGTCGTGAGGTTACTATTTACATGTAGTAATACAAGAACTGGTCGTGAGGTTACTATTTACATGTAGTAATACAAGAACTGGTCGTGAGGTTGCTATTTACATGTAGTAATACAAGAACTGGTCATGAGGTTACTATTTACATGTAGTAATACAAGAACTGGTCGTGAGGTTACTATTTACATGTAGTAATACAAGAACTGGTCGTGAGGTTGCTATTTACATGTAGTAATACAAGAACTGGTCGTGAGGTTGCTATTTACATGTAGTAATACAAGAACTGGTCGTGAGGTTGCTATTTACATGTAGTAATACAAGAACTGGTCGTGAGGTTACTATTTACATGTAGTAATACAAGAACTGGTCGTGAGGTTACTATTTACATGTAGTAATACAAGAATTGGTCGTGAGGTTACTATTTACATGTAGTAATACAAGAATTGGTCGTGAGGTTACTATTTACATGTAGTAATACAAGAACTGGTCGTGAGGTTACTATTTACATGTAGTAATACAAGAACTGGTCGTGAGGTTGCTATTTACATGTAGTAATACAAGAACTGGTCGTGAGCTTATTATTTACATGTAGTAATACAAGAACTGGTCGTGAGGTTACTATTTACATGCAGTAATACAAGAACTGGTCGTGAGGTTACTATTTACATGTAGTAATACAAGAACTGGTCGTGAGGTTACTATTTACATGCAGTAATACAAGAACTGGTCGTGAGGTTACTATTTACATGTAGTAATACAAGAACTGTTCGTGAGGTTACTATTTACATGTAGTAATACAAGAACTGGTCGTGAAGTTACTATTTACATGTAGTAATACAAGAACTGGTCGTCAGGTTGCTATTTACATGTATAGAGTAATACTAGAACTGGTCGTGAGGTTGCTACATGTATAGTAATAAAAGAACTGGTCGTGAGGTTGCTATAGTAATAAAAGAACTGGTTGTGAGGTTACTATTTACATGTAGTAATACAAGAACTGGTCGTGAGGTTGCTATTTACATGTAGTAATACAAGAACTGGTCGTGAGCTTACTATTTACATGTAGTAATACAAGAACTGGTCGTGAGGTTACTATTTACATGCAGTAATACAAGAACTGGTCGTGAGGTTACTATTTACATGTAGTAATACAAGAACTGCTCGTGAGGTTACTATTTACATGTAGTAATACAAGAACTGGTCGTGAGGTTACTATTTACATGTAGTAATACATGAACTGGTCGTCAGGTTGCTATTTACATGTATATAGTAATACAAGAACTGGTCGTGAGGTTACTATTTACATGTAGTAATACAAGAACTGGTCGTGAGGTTGCTATTTACATGTATATAGTAATACAAGAACTGGTCGTGAAGTTACTATTTACATGTAGTAATACAAGAACTGGTCGTGAGGTTACTATTTACATGCAGTAATACAAGAACTGGTCGTGAGGTTACTATTTACATGTAGTAATACAAGAACTGTCCGTGAGGTTACTATTTACATGTAGTAATACAAGAACTGGTCGTGAGGTTACTATTTACATGTAGTAATACAAGAACTGGTCGTGAGGTTACTATTTACATGTAGTAATACAAGAACTGGTCGTGAGGTTACTATTTACATGTAGTAATACAAGAACTGGTCGTGAGGTTGCTATTTACATGTAGTAATACAAGAACTGGTCGTGAGCTTACTATTTACATGTAGTAATACAAGAACTGGTCATGAGGTTACTATTTACATGCAGTAATACAAGAACTGGTCGTCAGGTTACTATTTACATGTAGTAATACAAGAACTGGTCGTGAGGTTACTATTTACATGCAGTAATACAAGAACTGGTCGTGAGGTTACTATTTACATGTAGTAATACAAGAACTGTCCGTGAGGTTACTATTTACATGTAGTAATACAAGAACTGGTCGTGAAGTTACTATTTACATGTAGTAATACAAGAACTGGTCGTCAGGTTGCTATTTACATGTATAGAGTAATACTAGAACTGGTCGTGAGGTTGCTACATGTATAGTAATAAAAGAACTGGTCGTGAGGTTGCTATAGTAATAAAAGAACTGGTTGTGAGGTTACTATTTACATGTAGTAATACAAGAACTGGTCGTGAGGTTGCTATTTACATGTAGTAATACAAGAACTGGTCGTGAGGTTACTATTTACATGTAGTAATACAAGAACTGGTCGTGAGGTTACTATTTACATGCAGTAATACAAGAACTGGTCGTGAGGTTACTATTTACATGTAGTAATACAAGAACTGCTCGTGAGGTTACTATTTACATGTAGTAATACAAGAACTGGTCGTGAGGTTACTATTTACATGTAGTAATACATGAACTGGTCGTCAGGTTGCTATTTACATGTATATAGTAATACAAGAACTGGTCGTGAGGTTACTATTTACATGTAGTAATACAAGAACTGGTCGTGAGGTTGCTATTTACATGTATATAGTAATACAAGAACTGGTCGTGAAGTTACTATTTACATGTAGTAATACAAGAACTGGTCGTGAGGTTACTATTTACATGCAGTAATACAAGAACTGGTCGTGAGGTTACTATTTACATGTAGTAATACAAGAACTGTCCGTGAGGTTACTATTTACATGTAGTAATACAAGAACTGGTCGTGAGGTTACTATTTACATGTAGTAATACAAGAACTGGTTGTGAGGTTACTATTTACATGTAGTAATACAAGAACTGGTCGTGAGGTTACTATTTACATGTAGTAATACAAGAACTGGTCGTGAGGTTGCTATTTACATGTAGTAATACAAGAACTGGTCGTGAGCTTACTATTTACATGTAGTAATACAAGAACTGGTCATGAGGTTACTATTTACATGCAGTAATACAAGAACTGGTCGTCAGGTTACTATTTACATGTAGTAATACAAGAACTGGTCGTGAGGTTACTATTTACATGCAGTAATACAAGAACTGGTCGTGAGGTTACTATTTACATGTAGTAATACAAGAACTGTCCGTGAGGTTACTATTTACATGTAGTAATACAAGAACTGGTCGTGAAGTTACTATTTACATGTAGTAATACAAGAACTGGTCGTCAGGTTGCTATTTACATGTATAGAGTAATACTAGAACTGGTCGTGAGGTTGCTACATGTATAGTAATAAAAGAACTGGTCGTGAGGTTGCTATAGTAATAAAAGAACTGGTTGTGAGGTTACTATTTACATGTAGTAATACAAGAACTGGTCGTGAGGTTGCTATTTACATGTAGTAATACAAGAACTGGTCGTGAGCTTACTATTTACATGTAGTAATACAAGAACTGCTCGTGAGGTTAATATTTACATGTAGTAATACAAGAACTGGTCGTGAGGTTACTATTTACATGTAGTAATACATGAACTGGTCGTCAGGTTGCTATTTACATGTATATAGTAATACAAGAACTGGTCGTGAGGTTACTATTTACATGTAGTAATACAAGAACTGGTCGTGAGGTTGCTATTTACATGTATATAGTAATACAAGAACTGGTCGTGAAGTTACTATTTACATGTAGTAATACAAGAACTGGTCGTGAGGTTACTATTTACATGTAGTAATACAAGAACTGGTTGTGAGGTTGCTATTTACATGTAGTAATACAAGAACTGGTCGTGAGGTTGCTATTTACATGTAGTAATACAAGAACTGGTCGTGAGGTTGCTATTTACATGTAGTAATACAAGAACTGGTCGTGAGGTTGCTATTTACATGTAGTAATACAAGAACTGGTCGTGAGGTTACTATTTACATGTAGTAATACAAGAACTGGTCGTGAGGTTACTATTTACATGTATATAGTAATACAAGAACTGGTCGTGAGGTTACTATTTATATGTAGTAATACAAGAACTGGTCGTGAGGTTGCTATTTACATGTAGTAATACAAGAACTGGTCGTGAGGTTACTATTTACATGTAGTAATACAAGAACTGGTCGTGAGGTTACTATTTACATGTAGTAATACAAGAACAGGTCGTAAGGTTGCTATTTACATGTAGTAATACAAGAACTGGTCGTGAGGTTGCTATAGCAATACAAGAACTGGTCGTGAGGTTACTATTTACATGTAGTAATACTAGAACTGGTCGTGAGGTTGCTACATGTATAGTAATAAAAGAACTGGTCGTGAGGTTGCTATAGTAATAAAAGAACTGGTTGTGAGGTTACTATTTACATGTAGTAATACAAGAACTGGTCGTGAGGTTGCTATTTACATGTAGTAATACAAGAACTGGTCGTGAGCTTACTATTTACATGTAGTAATACAAGAACTGGTCGTGAGGTTACTATTTACATGCAGTAATAGAAGAACTGGTCGTGAGGTTACTATTTACATGTAGTAATACAAGAACTGGTCGTGAGGTTACTATTTCCATGTAGTAATACAAGAACTGGTCGTGAAGTTACTATTTACATGTAGTAATACAAGAACTGGTCGTCAGGTTGCTATTTACATGTATATAGTAATACAAGAACTGGTCGTGAGGTTACTATTTACATGTAGTAATACAAGAACTGGTCGTGAGGTTGCTATTTACATGTATATAGTAATACAACAACTGGTCGTGAAGTTACTATTTACATGTAGTAATACAAGAACTGGTCGTGAGGTTGCTATTTACATGTATATAGTAATACAAGAACTGGTTGTGAGGTTGCTATTTACATGTAGTAATACAAGAACTGGTCGTGAGGTTGCTATTTACATGTAGTAATACAAGAACTGGTCGTGAGGTTGCTATTTACATGTAGTAATACAAGAACTGGTCGTGAGGTTGCTATTTACATGTATATAGTAATACAAGAACTGGTCGTGAGGTTACTATTTACATGTAGTAATACAAGAACTGGTCGTGAGGTTGCTATTTACATGTAGTAATACAAGAACTGGTCGTAAGGTTACTATTTACATGTAGTAATACAAAAACAGGTCGTGAGGTTGCTATTTACATGTAGTAATACAAGAACTGGTCGTGAGGTTGCTATAGTAATACAGGAACTGGTCGTGAGGTTACTATTTACATGTAGTAATACAAGAACTGGTCGTGAGGTTGCTATTTACATGTATATAGTAATACTAGAACGGGTCGTGAGGTTGCTACATGTATAGTAATAAAAGAACTGGTCGTGAGGTTGTTATAGTAATAAAAGAACTGGTTGTGAGGTTACTATTTACATGTAGTAATACAAGAACTGGTCGTGAGGTTGCTATTTACATGTAGTAATACAAGAACTGGTCGTGAGGTTGCTATTTACATGTATATAGTAATACAAGAACTGGTTGTGAGCTTACTATTTACATGTAGTAATACAAGAACTGGTCGTGAGGTTACTATTTACATGCAGTAATACAAGAACTGGTCGTGAGGTTACTATTTACATGTAGTAATACAAGAACTGGTCGTGAAGTTACTATTTACATGTAGTAATACAAGAACTGGTCGTCAGGTTGCTATTTACATGTATATAGTAATACAAGAACTGGTCGTGAGGTTACTATTTACATGTATATAGTAATACAAGAACTGGTCGTGAAGTTACTATTTACATGTAGTAATACAAGAACTGGTCGTGAGGTTGCTATTTACATGTATATAGTAATACAAGAACTGGTCGTGAGGTTACTATTTACATGTAGTAATACAAGAACTGGTCGTGAGGTTGCTATTTACATGTAGTAATACAAGAACTGGTCGTGAGGTTACTATTTACATGTAGTAATACAAGAACTGGTCGTGAGGTTACTATTTACATGTAGTAATACAAGAACAGGTCGTGAGGTTGCTATTTACATGTAGTAATACAAGAACTGGTCGAGAGGTTGCTATAGTAATACAAGAACTGGTCGTGAGGTTACTATTTACATGCAGTAATACAAGAACTGGTCGTGAGGTTACTATTTACATGTAGTAATACAAGAACTGGTCGTGAAGTTACTATTTACATGTAGTAATACAAGAACTGGTCGTCAGGTTGCTATTTACATGTATATAGTAATACAAGAACTGGTCGTGAGGTTACTATTTACATGTATATAGTAATACAAGAACTGGTCGTGAGGTTGCTATTTACATGTATATAGTAATACAAGAACTGGTCGTGAAGTTACTATTTACATGTAGTAATACAAGAACTGGTCGTGAGGTTGCTATTTACATGTATATAGTAATACAAGAACTGGTTGTGAGGTTGCTATTTACATGTAGTAATACAAGAACTGGTCGTGAGGTTGCTATTTACATGTAGTAATACAAGAACTGGTCGTGAGGTTGCTATTTACATGTAGTAATACAAGAACTGGTCGTGAGGTTGCTATTTACATGTATATAGTAATACAAGAAGTAGTAATACAAGAACTGGTCGTGAGGTTACTATTTACATGTATATAGTAATACAAGAACTGGTCGTGAGGTTACTATTTACATGTAGTAATACAAGAACTGGTCGTGAGGTTGCTATTTACATGTAGTAATACAAGAACTGGTCGTGAGGTTACTATTTACATGTAGTAATACAAGAACTGGTCGTGAGGTTACTATTTACATGTAGTAATACAAGAACTGGTCGTGAGGTTACTATTTACATGTAGTAATACAAGAACAGGTCGTGAGGTTGCTATTTACATGTAGTAATACAAGAACTGGTCGTGAGGTTGCTATTTACATGTATATAGTAATACAAGAACTGGTCGTGAGGTTGCTACATGTATAGTAATAAAAGAACTGGTCGTGAGGTTGCTATTTACATGTAGTAATACAAGAACTGGTCGTGAGCTTACTATTTACATGTAGTAATACAAGAACTGGTCGTGAGGTTACTATTTACATGCAGTAATACAAGAACTGGTCGTGAGGTTACTATTTACATGTAGTAATACAAGAACTGGTCGTGAGGTTACTATTTACATGTAGTAATACAAGAACTGGTCGTCAGGTTACTATTTACATGTAGTAATACAAGAACTGGTCGTGAGGTTACTATTTACATGTAGTAATACAAGAACTGGTCGTGAGGTTGCTATTTACATGTATATAGTAATACAAGAACTGGTCGTGAGGTTACTATTTACATGTAGTAATACAAGAACTGGTCGTGAGGTTACTATTTACATGTAGTAATACAAGAACTGGTCGTGAGGTTGCTATTTACATGTAGTAATACAAGAACTGGTCGTGAGGTAACTATTTACATGTAGTAATACAAGAACTGGTCGTGAGGTTGCTATTTACATGTAGTAATACAAGAACGGGTCGTGAGGTTACTATTTACATGTAGTAATACAAGAACTGGTCGTGAGGTTACTATTTACATGTAGTAATACAAGAACAGGTCGTGAGGTTGCTATTTACATGTAGTAATACAAGAACTGGTCGTGAGGTTGCTATTTACATGTATATAGTAATACAAGAACTGGTCGTGAGGTTGCTACATGTATAGTAATAAAAGAACTGGTCGTGAGGTTGCTATTTACATGAAGTAATACAAGAACTGGTCGTGAGCTTACTATTTACATGTAGTAATACAAGAACTGGTCGTGAGGTTACTATTTACATGCAGTAATACAAGAACTGGTCGTGAGGTTACTATTTACATGTAGTAATACAAGAACTGGTCGTGAGGTTACTATTTACATGTAGTAATACAAGAACTGGTCGTGAGGTTACTATTTACATGTAGTAACACAAGAACTGGTCGTGAGGTTACTATTTACATGTAGTAATACAAGAACTGGTCGTGAGGTTGCTATTTACATGTATATAGTAATACAAGAACTGGTCGTGAGGTTACTATTTACATGTAGTAATACAAGAACTGGTCGTGAGGTTACTATTTACATGTAGTAATACAAGAACTGGTCGTGAGGTTGCTATTTACATGTAGTAATACAAGAACTGGTCGTGAGGTTACTATTTACATGTAGTACTACAAGAACTGGTCGTGAGGTTGCTATTTACATGTAGTAATACAAGAACTGGTCGTGAGGTTACTATTTACATGTAGTAATACAAGAACTGGTCGTGAGGTTACTATTTACATGCAGTAATACAAGAACTGGTCGTGAGGTTACTATTTACATGTAGTACTACAAGAACTGGTCGTGAGGTTGCTATTTACATGTAGTAATACAAGAACTGGTCGTAAGGTTACTATTTACATGTAGTAATACAAGAACTGGTCGTGAGGTTACTATTTACATGTAGTAATACAAGAACTGGTCGTGAGGTTGCTATTTACATGTAGTAATACAAGAACTGGTCGTGAGGTTACTATTTACATGTAGTAATACAAGAACAGGTCGTGAGGTTGCTATTTACATGTAGTAATACAAGAACTGGTCGTGAGGTTGCTATAGTAATACAGGAACTGGTCGTGAGGTTACTATTTACATGTAGTAATACAAGAACTGGTCGTGAGGTTGCTATTTACATGTATATAGTAATACTAGAACGGGTCGTGAGGTTGCTACATGTATAGTAATAAAAGAACTGGTCGTGAGGTTGTTATAGTAATAAAAGAACTGGTTGTGAGGTTACTATTTACATGTAGTAATACAAGAACTGGTCGTGAGGTTGCTATTTACATGTAGTAATACAAGAACTGGTCGTGAGGTTGCTATTTACATGTATATAGTAATACAAGAACTGGTTGTGAGCTTACTATTTACATGTAGTAATACAAGAACTGGTCGTGAGGTTACTATTTACATGCAGTAATACAAGAACTGGTCGTGAGGTTACTATTTACATGTAGTAATACAAGAACTGGTCGTGAAGTTACTATTTACATGTAGTAATACAAGAACTGGTCGTCAGGTTGCTATTTACATGTATATAGTAATACAAGAACTGGTCGTGAGGTTACTATTTACATGTATATAGTAATACAAGAACTGGTCGTGAGGTTACTATTTACATGTATATAGTAATACAAGAACTGGTCGTGAAGTTACTATTTACATGTAGTAATACAAGAACTGGTCGTGAGGTTGCTATTTACATGTATATAGTAATACAAGAACTGGTCGTGAGGTTACTATTTACATGTAGTAATACAAGAACTGGTCGTGAGGTTGCTATTTACATGTAGTAATACAAGAACTGGTCGTGAGGTTACTATTTACATGTAGTAATACAAGAACTGGTCGTGAGGTTACTATTTACATGTAGTAATACAAGAACAGGTCGTGAGGTTGCTATTTACATGTAGTAATACAAGAACTGGTCGAGAGGTTGCTATAGTAATACAAGAACTGGTCGTGAGGTTACTATTTACATGCAGTAATACAAGAACTGGTCGTGAGGTTACTATTTACATGTAGTAATACAAGAACTGGTCGTGAAGTTACTATTTACATGTAGTAATACAAGAACTGGTCGTCAGGTTGCTATTTACATGTATATAGTAATACAAGAACTGGTCGTGAGGTTACTATTTACATGTATATAGTAATACAAGAACTGGTCGTGAGGTTGCTATTTACATGTATATAGTAATACAAGAACTGGTCGTGAAGTTACTATTTACATGTAGTAATACAAGAACTGGTCGTGAGGTTGCTATTTACATGTATATAGTAATACAAGAACTGGTTGTGAGGTTGCTATTTACATGTAGTAATACAAGAACTGGTCGTGAGGTTGCTATTTACATGTAGTAATACAAGAACTGGTCGTGAGGTTGCTATTTACATGTAGTAATACAAGAACTGGTCGTGAGGTTACTATTGACATGTATATAGTAATACAAGAAGTAGTAATACAAGAACTGGTCATGAGGTTGCTATTTACATGTAGTAATACAAGAACTGGTCGTGAGGTTGCTATTTACATGTAGTAATACAAGAACTGGTCGTGAGGTTGCTATTTACATGTAGTAATACAAGAACTGATCGTGAGGTTACTATTTACATGTATATAGTAATACAAGAACTGGTCGTGAGGTTACTATTTACATGTAGTAATACAAGAACTGGTCGTGAGGTTGCTATTTACATGTAGTAATACAAGAACTGGTCGTGAGGTTACTATTTACATGTAGTAATACAAGAACTGGTCGTGAGGTTACTATTTACATGTAGTAATACAAGAACTGGTCGTGAGGTTACTATTTACATGTAGTAATACAAGAACAGGTCGTGAGGTTGCTATTTACATGTAGTAATACAAGAACTGGTCGTGAGGTTGCTATTTACATGTATATAGTAATACAAGAACTGGTCGTGAGGTTGCTACATGTATAGTAATAAAAGAACTGGTCGTGAGGTTGCTATTTACATGTAGTAATACAAGAACTGGTCGTGAGCTTACTATTTACATGTAGTAATACAAGAACTGGTCGTGAGGTTACTATTTACATGCAGTAATACAAGAACTGGTCGTGAGGTTACTATTTACATGTAGTAATACAAGAACTGGTCGTGAGGTTACTATTTACATGTAGTAATACAAGAACTGGTCGTCAGGTTACTATTTACATGTAGTAATACAAGAACTGGTCGTGAGGTTACTATTTACATGTAGTAATACAAGAACTGGTCGTGAGGTTGCTATTTACATGTATATAGTAATACAAGAACTGGTCGTGAGGTTACTATTTACATGTAGTAATACAAGAACTGGTCGTGAGGTTACTATTTACATGTAGTAATACAAGAACTGGTCGTGAGGTTGCTATTTACATGTAGTAATACAAGAACTGGTCGTGAGGTAACTATTTACATGTAGTAATACAAGAACTGGTCGTGAGGTTGCTATTTACATGTAGTAATACAAGAACGGGTCGTGAGGTTACTATTTACATGTAGTAATACAAGAACTGGTCGTGAGGTTACTATTTACATGTAGTAATACAAGAACAGGTCGTGAGGTTGCTATTTACATGTAGTAATACAAGAACTGGTCGTGAGGTTGCTATTTACATGTATATAGTAATACAAGAACTGGTCGTGAGGTTGCTACATGTATAGTAATAAAAGAACTGGTCGTGAGGTTGCTATTTACATGAAGTAATACAAGAACTGGTCGTGAGCTTACTATTTACATGTAGTAATACAAGAACTGGTCGTGAGGTTACTATTTACATGCAGTAATACAAGAACTGGTCGTGAGGTTACTATTTACATGTAGTAATACAAGAACTGGTCGTGAGGTTACTATTTACATGTAGTAATACAAGAACTGGTCGTGAGGTTACTATTTACATGTAGTAACACAAGAACTGGTCGTGAGGTTACTATTTACATGTAGTAATACAAGAACTGGTCGTGAGGTTGCTATTTACATGTATATAGTAATACAAGAACTGGTCGTGAGGTTACTATTTACATGTAGTAATACAAGAACTGGTCGTGAGGTTACTATTTACATGTAGTAATACAAGAACTGGTCGTGAGGTTGCTATTTACATGTAGTAATACAAGAACTGGTCGTGAGGTTACTATTTACATGTAGTACTACAAGAACTGGTCGTGAGGTTGCTATTTACATGTAGTAATACAAGAACTGGTCGTGAGGTTACTATTTACATGTAGTAATACAAGAACTGGTCGTGAGGTTACTATTTACATGCAGTAATACAAGAACTGGTCGTGAGGTTACTATTTACATGTAGTACTACAAGAACTGGTCGTGAGGTTACTATTTACATGTAGTAATACAAGAACTGGTCGTGAGGTTACTATTTACATGTAGTAATACAAGAACTGGTCGTGAGGTTGCTATTTACATGTAGTAATACAAGAACTGGTCGTGAGGTTACTATTTACATGTAGTAATACAAGAACTGGTCGTGAGGTTACTATTTACATGTAGTAATACAAGAACTGGTCGTGAGGTTGCTATTTACATGTAGTAATACAAGAACTGGTCGTAAGGTTACTATTTACATGTAGTAATACAAGAACTGGTCGTGAGGTTGCTATTTACATGTATATAGTAATACAAGAACTGGTCGTGAGGTTACTATTTACATGTAGTAATACAAGAACTGGTCGTGAGGTTACTATTTACATGTAGTAATACAAGAACTGGTCGTGAGGTTGCTATTTACATGTAGTAATACAAGAACTGGTCGTGAGGTTACTATTTACATGTAGTACTACAAGAACTGGTCGTGAGGTTGCAATTTACATGTAGTAATACAAGAACTGGTCGTGAGGTTACTATTTACATGTAGTAATACAAGAACTGGTCGTGAGGTTGCTATTTACATGTAGTAATACAAGAACTGGTCGTGAGGTTACTATTTACATGTAGTAATACAAGAATTGGTCGTGAGGTTGCTATTTACATGTAGTAATACAAGAACTGGTCGTGAGGTTACTATTTACATGTAGTAATACAAGAACTGGTCGTGAGGTTACTATTTACATGTAGTAATACAAGAACTGGTCGTGAGGTTACTATTTACATGTAGTAACACAAGAACTGGTCGTGAGGTTACTATTTACATGTAGTAATACAAGAACTGGTCGTGAGGTTGCTATTTACATGTATATAGTAATACAAGAACTGGTCGTGAGGTTACTATTTACATGTAGTAATACAAGAACTGGTCGTGAGGTTACTATTTACATGTAGTAATACAAGAACTGGTCGTGAGGTTGCTATTTACATGTAGTAATACAAGAACTGGTCGTGAGGTTACTATTTACATGTAGTACTACAAGAACTGGTCGTGAGGTTGCTATTTACATGTAGTAATACAAGAACTGGTCGTGAGGTTACTATTTACATGTAGTAATACAAGAACTGGTCGTGAGGTTGCTATTTACATGTAGTAATACAAGAACTGGTCGTGAGGTTACTATTTACATGTAGTAATACAAGAACTGGTCGTGAGGTTACTATTTACATGTAGTAATACAAGAACTGGTCGTGAGGTTGCTATTTACATGTAGTAATACAAGAACTGGTCGTGAGGTTACTATTTACATGTAGTAATACAAGAACTGTTCGTGAGGTTACTATTTACATGTAGTACTACAAGAACTGGTCGTGAGGTTACTATTTACATGTAGTACTACAAGAACTGGTCGTGAGGTTACTATTTACATGTAGTAATACAAGAACTGGTCGTGAGGTTGCTATTTACATGTAGTAATACAAGAACTGGTCGTGAGGTTACTATTTACATGTAGTAATACAAGAACTGTTCGTGAGGTTACTATTTACATGCAGTAATACAAGAACTGGTCGTGAGGTTACTATTTACATGTAGTAATACAAGAACTGGTCGTGAGGTTACTATTTATATGTAGTAATACAAGAACTGGTCGCGAGGTTACTATTTACATGTAGTAATACAAGAACTGGTCGTGAGGTTACTATTTACATGTAGTAACACAAGAACTGGTCATGAGGTTACTATTTACATGTAGTAATACAAGAACTGGTCGTGAGGTTGCTATTTACATGTATATAGTAATACAAGAACTGGTCGTGAGGTTACTATTTACATGTAGTAATACAAGAACTGGTCGTGAGGTTACTATTTACATGTAGTAATACAAGAACTGGTCGTGAGGTTGCTATTTACATGTAGTAATACAAGAACTGGTCGTGAGGTTACTATTTACATGTAGTAATACAAGAACTGGTCGTGAGGTTGCTATTTACATGTAGTAATACAAGAACTGGTCGTGAGGTTGCTATTTACATGTAGTAATACAAGAACTGGTCGTGAGGTTACTATTTACATGTAGTAATACAAGAACTGGTCGTGAGGTTGCTATTTACATGTAGTAATACAAGAACTGGTCGTGAGGTTACTATTTACATGTAGTAATACAAGAACTGGTCGTGAGGTTGCTATTTACATGTAGTAATACAAGAACTGGTCGTGAGGTTACTATTTACATGTAGTAATACAAGAACTGGTCGTGAGGTTACTATTTACATGTAGTAATACAAGAACTGGTCGTGAGGTTGCTATTTACATGTAGTAATACAAGAACTGGTCGTGAGGTTACTATTTACATGTAGTACTACAAGAACTGGTCGTGAGGTTGCTATTTACATGTAGTAATACAAGAACTGGTCGTGAGGTTGCTATTTACATGTAGTAATACAAGAACTGTTCGTGAGGTTACTATTTACATGTAGTAATACAAGAACTGGTCGTGAGGTTACTATTTACATGTAGTAATACAAGAACTGGTCGTGAGGTTACTATTTACATGTAGTACTACAAGAACTGGTCGTGAGGTTGCTATTTACATGTAGTAATACAAGAACTGGTCGTGAGGTTGCTATTTACATGTAGTAATACAAGAACTGGTCGTGAGGTTACTATTTACATGTAGTAATACAAGAACTGGTCGTGAGGTTACTATTTACATGTAGTAATACAAGAACTGGTCGTGAGGTTGCTATTTACATGTAGTAATACAAGAACTGGTCGTGAGGTTACTATTTACATGTAGTAATACAAGAACTGGTCGTGAGGTTACTATTTACATGTAGTAATACAAGAACTGGTCGTGAGGTTGCTATTTACATGTAGTAATACAAGAACTGGTCGTGAGGTTACTATTTACATGTAGTACTACAAGAACTGGTCGTGAGGTTGCTATTTACATGTAGTAATACAAGAACTGGTCGTGAGGTTGCTATTTACATGTAGTAATACAAGAACTGTTCGTGAGGTTACTATTTACATGTAGTAATACAAGAACTGGTCGTGAGGTTACTATTTACATGTAGTAATACAAGAACTGGTCGTGAGGTTACTATTTACATGTAGTACTACAAGAACTGGTCGTGAGGTTGCTATTTACATGTAGTACTACAAGAACTGGTCGTGAAGTTGCTATTTACATGTAGTAATACAAGAACTGGTCGTGAGGTTACTATTTACATGTAGTAATACAAGAACTGGTCGTGAGGTTACTATTTACATGTAGTAATACAAGAACTGGTCGTGAGGTTGCTATTTACATGTAGTAATACAAGAACTGGTCGTGAGGTTACTATTTACATGTAGTAATACAAGAACTGGTCGTGAGGTTGCTATTTACATGTAGTAATACAAGAACTGGTCGTGAGGTTGCTATTTACATGTAGTAATACAAGAACTGGTCGTGAGGTTACTATTTACATGTAGTAATACAAGAACTGGTCGTGAGGTTACTATTTACATGTAGTAATACAAGAACTGGTCGTGAGGTTGCTATTTACATGTAGTAATACAAGAACTGGTCGTGAGGTTACTATTTACATGTAGTAATACAAGAACTGGTCGTGAGGTTGCTATTTACATGTAGTAATACAAGAACTGGTCGTGAGGTTACTATTTACATGTAGTAATACAAGAACTGGTCGTGAGGTTACTATTTACATGTAGTAATACAAGAACTGGTCGTGAGGTTGCTATTTACATGTAGTAATACAAGAACTGGTCGTGAGGTTACTATTTACATGTAGTAATACAAGAACTGGTCGTGAGGTTGCTATTTACATGTAGTAATACAAGAACTGGTCGTGAGGTTACTATTTACATGTAGTAATACAAGAACTGGTCGTGAGGTTACTATTTACATGTAGTAATACAAGAACTGGTCGTGAGGTTACTATTTACATGTAGTAATACAAGAACTGGTCGTGAGGTTACTATTTACATGTAGTAATACAAGAACTGGTCGTGAGGTTGCTATTTACATGTATAGTAATACAAGAACTGGTCGTGAGGTTACTATTTACATGTAGTAATACAAGAACTGGTCGTGAGGTTACTATTTACATGTAGTAATACAAGAACTGGTCGTGAGGTTGCTATTTACATGTAGTAATACAAGAACTGGTCGTGAGGTTACTATTTACATGTAGTAATACAAGAACTGGTCGTGAGGTTACTATTTACATGTAGTAATACAAGAACTGGTCGTGAGGTTACTATTTACATGTAGTAATACAAGAACTGGTCGTGAGGTTGCTATTTACATGTAGTAATACAAGAACTGGTCGTGAGGTTACTATTTACATGTAGTAATACAAGAACTGGTCGTGAGGTTACTATTTACATGTAGTAATACAAGAACTGGTCGTGAGGTTACTATTTACATGTAGTAATACAAGAACTGGTCGTGAGGTTGCTATTTACATGTAGTAATACAAGAACTGGTCGTGAGGTTACTATTTACATGTAGTAATACAAGAACTGGTCGTGAGGTTACTATTTACATGTAGTAATACAAGAACTGGTCGTGAGGTTGCTATTTACATGTAGTAATACAAGAACTGGTCGTGAGGTTGCTATTTACATGTAGTAATACAAGAACTGGTCGTGAGGTTACTATTTACATGTAGTAATACAAGAACTGGTCGTGAGGTTGCTATTTACATGTAGTAATACAAGAACTGGTCGTGAGGTTACTATTTACATGTAGTAATACAAGAACTGGTCGTGAGGTTGCTATTTTTACATGTAGTAATACAAGAACTGGTCGTGAGGTTACTATTTACATGTAGTAATACAAGAACTGGTCGTGAGGTTGCTATTTACATGTAGTAATACAAGAACTGGTCGTGAGGTTACTATTTACATGTAGTAATACAAGAACTGGTCGTGAGGTTGCTATTTACATGTAGTAATACAAGAACTGTTCGTGAGGTTACTATTTACATGTAGTAATACAAGAACTGGTCGTGAGGTTGCTATTTACATGTAGTAATACAAGAACTGGTCGTGAGGTTACTATTTACATGTAGTACTACAAGAACTGGTCGTGAGGTTGCTATTTACATGTAGTAATACAAGAACTGGTCGTGAGGTTACTATTTACATGTAGTAATACAAGAACTGGTCGTGAGGTTACTATTTACATGTAGTACTACAAGAACTGGTCGTGAGGTTGCTATTTACATGTAGTAATACAAGAACTGGTCGTGAGGTTACTATTTACATGTAGTAATACAAGAACTGGTCGTGAGGTTGCTATTTACATGTAGTAATACAAGAACTGGTCGTGAGGTTACTATTTACATGTAGTAACACAAGAACTGGTCGTGAGGTTACTATTTACATGTAGTAATACAAGAACTGGTCGTGAGGTTGCTATTTACATGTATATAGTAATACAAGAACTGGTCGTGAGGTTACTATTTACATGTAGTAATACAAGAACTGGTCGTGAGGTTACTATTTACATGTAGTAATACAAGAACTGGTCGTGAGGTTGCTATTTACATGTAGTAATACAAGAACTGGTCGTGAGGTTACTATTTACATGTAGTACTACAAGAACTGGTCGTGAGGTTGCTATTTACATGTAGTAATACAAGAACTGGTCGTGAGGTTACTATTTACATGTAGTAATACAAGAACTGGTCGTGAGGTTGCTATTTACATGTAGTAATACAAGAACTGGTCGTGAGGTTACTATTTACATGTAGTACTACAAGAACTGGTCGTGAGGTTGCTATTTACATGTAGTAATACAAGAACTGGTCGTGAGGTTACTATTTACATGTAGTAATACAAGAACTGTTCGTGAGGTTACTATTTACATGCAGTAATACAAGAACTGGTCGTGAGGTTACTATTTACATGTAGTAATACAAGAACTGGTCGTGAGGTTACTATTTATATGTAGTAATACAAGAACTGGTCGTGAGGTTACTATTTACATGTAGTAATACAAGAACTGGTCGTGAGGTTACTATTTACATGTAGTAACACAAGAACTGGTCATGAGGTTACTATTTACATGTAGTAATACAAGAACTGGTCGTGAGGTTGCTATTTACATGTATATAGTAATACAAGAACTGGTCGTGAGGTTACTATTTACATGTAGTAATACAAGAACTGGTCGTGAGGTTACTATTTACATGTAGTACTACAAGAACTGGTCGTGAGGTTGCTATTTACATGTAGTAATACAAGAACTGGTCGTGAGGTTGCTATTTACATGTAGTAATACAAGAACTGTTCGTGAGGTTACTATTTACATGTAGTAATACAAGAACTGGTCGTGAGGTTACTATTTACATGTAGTAATACAAGAACTGGTCGTGAGGTTACTATTTACATGTAGTACTACAAGAACTGGTCGTGAGGTTGCTATTTACATGTAGTACTACAAGAACTGGTCGTGAGGTTACTATTTACATGTAGTAATACAAGAACTGGTCGTGAGGTTACTATTTACATGTAGTAATACAAGAACTGGTCGTGAGGTTGCTATTTACATGTAGTACTACAAGAACTGGTCATGAAGTTGCTATTTACATGTAGTAATACAAGAACTGGTCGTGAGGTTACTATTTACATGTAGTAATACAAGAACTGGTCGTGAGGTTGCTATTTACATGTAGTAATACAAGAACTGGTCGTGAGGTTACTATTTACATGTAGTAATACAAGAACTGGTCGTGAGGTTGCTATTTACATGTAGTAATACAAGAACTGGTCGTGAGGTTGCTATTTACATGTAGTAATACAAGAACTGGTCGTGAGGTTACTATTTACATGTAGTAATACAAGAACTGGTCGTGAGGTTGCTATTTACATGTAGTAATACAAGAACTGTTCGTGAGGTTACTATTTACATGTAGTAATACAAGAACTGGTCGTGAGGTTGCTATTTACATGTAGTAATACAAGAACTGGTCGTGAGGTTACTATTTACATGTAGTACTACAAGAACTGGTCGTGAGGTTGCTATTTACATGTAGTAATACAAGAACTGGTCGTGAGGTTACTATTTACATGTAGTAATACAAGAACTGGTCGTGAGGTTACTATTTACATGTAGTACTACAAGAACTGGTCGTGAGGTTGCTATTTACATGTAGTAATACAAGAACTGGTCGTGAGGTTACTATTTACATGTAGTAATACAAGAACTGGTCGTGAGGTTGCTATTTACATGTAGTAATACAAGAACTGGTCGTGAGGTTACTATTTACATGTAGTAACACAAGAACTGGTCGTGAGGTTACTATTTACATGTAGTAATACAAGAACTGGTCGTGAGGTTGCTATTTACATGTATATAGTAATACAAGAACTGGTCGTGAGGTTACTATTTACATGTAGTAATACAAGAACTGGTCGTGAGGTTACTATTTACATGTAGTAATACAAGAACTGGTCGTGAGGTTGCTATTTACATGTAGTAATACAAGAACTGGTCGTGAGGTTACTATTTACATGTAGTACTACAAGAACTGGTCGTGAGGTTGCTATTTACATGTAGTAATACAAGAACTGGTCGTGAGGTTACTATTTACATGTAGTAATACAAGAACTGGTCGTGAGGTTGCTATTTACATGTAGTAATACAAGAACTGGTCGTGAGGTTACTATTTACATGTAGTACTACAAGAACTGGTCGTGAGGTTGCTATTTACATGTAGTAATACAAGAACTGGTCGTGAGGTTACTATTTACATGTAGTAATACAAGAACTGTTCGTGAGGTTACTATTTACATGCAGTAATACAAGAACTGGTCGTGAGGTTACTATTTACATGTAGTAATACAAGAACTGGTCGTGAGGTTACTATTTATATGTAGTAATACAAGAACTGGTCGTGAGGTTACTATTTACATGTAGTAATACAAGAACTGGTCGTGAGGTTACTATTTACATGTAGTAACACAAGAACTGGTCATGAGGTTACTATTTACATGTAGTAATACAAGAACTGGTCGTGAGGTTGCTATTTACATGTATATAGTAATACAAGAACTGGTCGTGAGGTTACTATTTACATGTAGTAATACAAGAACTGGTCGTGAGGTTACTATTTACATGTAGTACTACAAGAACTGGTCGTGAGGTTGCTATTTACATGTAGTAATACAAGAACTGGTCGTGAGGTTGCTATTTACATGTAGTAATACAAGAACTGTTCGTGAGGTTACTATTTACATGTAGTAATACAAGAACTGGTCGTGAGGTTACTATTTACATGTAGTAATACAAGAACTGGTCGTGAGGTTACTATTTACATGTAGTACTACAAGAACTGGTCGTGAGGTTGCTATTTACATGTAGTACTACAAGAACTGGTCGTGAGGTTACTATTTACATGTAGTAATACAAGAACTGGTCGTGAGGTTACTATTTACATGTAGTAATACAAGAACTGGTCGTGCTATTTACATGTAGTACTACAAGAACTGGTCATGAAGTTGCTATTTACATGTAGTAATACAAGAACTGGTCGTGAGGTTACTATTTACATGTAGTAATACAAGAACTGGTCGTGAGGTTGCTATTTACATGTAGTAATACAAGAACTGGTCGTGAGGTTACTATTTACATGTAGTAATACAAGAACTGGTCGTGAGGTTGCTATTTACATGTAGTAATACAAGAACTGGTCGTGAGGTTGCTATTTACATGTAGTAATACAAGAACTGGTCGTGAGGTTACTATTTACATGTAGTAATACAAGAACTGGTCGTGAGGTTGCTATTTACATGTAGTAATACAAGAACTGTTCGTGAGGTTACTATTTACATGTAGTAATACAAG
Source organism: Bathymodiolus septemdierum (assembly GCA_963383655.1). NCBI lineage: Eukaryota > Metazoa > Mollusca > Bivalvia > Mytilida > Modiolidae > Bathymodiolus > Bathymodiolus septemdierum. The sequence continues at coordinate 59,322,192 of OY726528.1, read as the reverse complement.
AACTGGTCGTGAGGTTGCTATTTACATGTAGTAATACAAGAACTGGTCGTGAGGTTACTATTTACATGTAGTACTACAAGAACTGGTCGTGAGGTTGCTATTTACATGTAGTAATACAAGAACTGGTCGTGAGGTTACTATTTACATGTAGTAATACAAGAACTGGTCGTGAGGTTACTATTTACATGTAGTACTACAAGAACTGGTCGTGAGGTTGCTATTTACATGTAGTAATACAAGAACTGGTCGTGAGGTTACTATTTACATGTAGTAATACAAGAACTGGTCGTGAGGTTGCTATTTACATGTAGTAATACAAGAACTGGTCGTGAGGTTACTATTTACATGTAGTAACACAAGAACTGGTCGTGAGGTTACTATTTACATGTAGTAATACAAGAACTGGTCGTGAGGTTGCTATTTACATGTATATAGTAATACAAGAACTGGTCGTGAGGTTACTATTTACATGTAGTAATACAAGAACTGGTCGTGAGGTTACTATTTACATGTAGTAATACAAGAACTGGTCGTGAGGTTGCTATTTACATGTAGTAATACAAGAACTGGTCGTGAGGTTACTATTTACATGTAGTACTACAAGAACTGGTCGTGAGGTTGCTATTTACATGTAGTAATACAAGAACTGGTCGTGAGGTTACTATTTACATGTAGTAATACAAGAACTGGTCGTGAGGTTGCTATTTACATGTAGTAATACAAGAACTGGTCGTGAGGTTACTATTTACATGTAGTACTACAAGAACTGGTCGTGAGGTTGCTATTTACATGTAGTAATACAAGAACTGGTCGTGAGGTTACTATTTACATGTAGTAATACAAGAACTGTTCGTGAGGTTACTATTTACATGCAGTAATACAAGAACTGGTCGTGAGGTTACTATTTACATGTAGTAATACAAGAACTGGTCGTGAGGTTACTATTTATATGTAGTAATACAAGAACTGGTCGTGAGGTTACTATTTACATGTAGTAATACAAGAACTGGTCGTGAGGTTACTATTTACATGTAGTAACACAAGAACTGGTCATGAGGTTACTATTTACATGTAGTAATACAAGAACTGGTCGTGAGGTTGCTATTTACATGTATATAGTAATACAAGAACTGGTCGTGAGGTTACTATTTACATGTAGTAATACAAGAACTGGTCGTGAGGTTACTATTTACATGTAGTACTACAAGAACTGGTCGTGAGGTTGCTATTTACATGTAGTAATACAAGAACTGGTCGTGAGGTTGCTATTTACATGTAGTAATACAAGAACTGTTCGTGAGGTTACTATTTACATGTAGTAATACAAGAACTGGTCGTGAGGTTACTATTTACATGTAGTAATACAAGAACTGGTCGTGAGGTTACTATTTACATGTAGTACTACAAGAACTGGTCGTGAGGTTGCTATTTACATGTAGTACTACAAGAACTGGTCGTGAGGTTACTATTTACATGTAGTAATACAAGAACTGGTCGTGAGGTTACTATTTACATGTAGTAATACAAGAACTGGTCGTGAGGTTGCTATTTACATGTAGTAATACAAGAACTGGTCATGAAGTTGCTATTTACATGTAGTAATACAAGAACTGGTCATGAAGTTGCTATTTACATGTAGTAATACAAGAACTGGTCGTGAGGTTACTATTTACATGTAGTAATACAAGAACTGGTCGTGAGGTTGCTATTTACATGTAGTAATACAAGAACTGGTCGTGAGGTTACTATTTACATGTAGTAATACAAGAACTGGTCGTGAGGTTACTATTTACATGTAGTAATACAAGAACTGGTCGTGAGGTTACTATTTACATGTAGTAATACAAGAACTGGTCGTGAGGTTACTATTTACATGTAGTAATACAAGAACTGGTCGTGAGGTTACTATTTACATGTAGTACTACAAGAACTGGTCGTGAGGTTACTATTTACATGTAGTAATACAAGAACTGGTCGTGAGGTTACTATTTACATGTAGTAATACAAGAACTGGTCGTGAGGTTACTATTTACATGTAGTAATACAAGAACTGGTCGTGAGGTTACTATTTACATGTAGTAATACAAGAACTGGTCGTGAGGTTACTATTTACATGTAGTAATACAAGAACTGGTCGTGAGGTTGCTATTTACATGTAGTAATACAAGAACTGGTCGTGAGGTTACTATTTACATGTAGTAATACAAGAACTGGTCGTGAGGTTACTATTTACATGTAGTAATACAAGAACTGGTCGTGAGGTTACTATTTACATGTAGTAATACAAGAACTGGTCGTGAGGTTACTATTTACATGTAGTAATACAAGAACTGGTCGTGAGGTTACTATTTACATGTAGTAATACAAGAACTGGTCGTGAGGTTACTATTTACATGTAGTAATACAAGAACTGGTCGTGAGGTTAGCTATTTACATGTATATAGTAATACAAGAACTGGTCGTGAGGTTACTATTTACATGTAGTAATACAAGAACTGGTCGTGAGGTTACTATTTACATGT